>VWZY01001817.1:54343-70989 GCA_013399075.1 Chloroceryle aenea
GAGGAAAAGGAAAGAAGAGAGGAAAAGAAAAAAAAAAAAAAAGAAGAGAGGAAAAGAGGGGAAAAAAGAAAAGAAAGAAGAGAGGAAAAGAGAAAGGTAGTCAGCCTTTGTTTGGAGTTTGCCAGCCCAGTGGGAGAATCTAATTACAATTCCAACTAAATTTGTGGAGCATTTGTAACTGGAAAAATATTAATTGGTAACAATCTGTTCAGTAGATTTCACTTATTATATTCAGATGGCAAAAATCTTATTCTCAACATCTTCTATTAATACCCAATAAACCACACACAGGAAAAAAAAAAAGGTAACAAATTCTAAAGTTTCACATTAAGATTTGATTTCCTTTCCCAAGTACCCTTCCCAAATAAAATCGTGTGTGTTCAATAATTACAGCAGGATCCAAACAGCTTTAGCTGGGTGTCCTTATGGAATATCATCATTTCTCTCTTACACTCAGGCCTCAACTCAAGAAGTTAAGAATAAAAAGAGATTTCACGAATAAATTAATAAAGTCAACTGAAAGTTAACCCTTTCTTACCAGCAGGAATTATGCCAATCCTTATATTGCACTGGACTAACGGTGCTTTGGGATTATTTTGGTCTATGCCAGAGTCCTTCTGCATTCTTCCAATGAGCCCATGCATCACTTCACTGAACATGCCGTCCCCACCAACACAAACAACACTGCCAGGAAACACAAATTAGAATGCACACTAACAGTCAATAAACACCACAGCAAGTGTTCTACTTAGGGCATGCACTGGGCACATTAAAAAAAAACCAAACACACAACAAACAACCCCAGTTGTTTTGTTTTCCTCTATTTTTTACAGAATATAACAGCTCACAGTCAGCTTGGCAATTAACAACAAGCAGAAAAAAAATAATTTCAAGCTACACAACTGCAAATGCACCTAGAAATGTCTTGGGGGGGTTAGAAAAAGTTGGAATGCAACCTAAAAAAATTATCTTTTATCCTCTATTGCTGTGTGCAGACAAACATGAGTTTAAATTCACTATACAAGGAAAACACTGAATGAGACTGTACATAGAGCTAAGTAAACCAGATGGAAATAGGGGACTTAGGCTATGAAGGGAAAACTGAGATAATATTTGTGGCCTCAGGCAGACGTATATATTTGACACTATTAATTTTATTAGTGCCAATTTCATAGTGTAATATAATATACATTATATCAAAGTCAAAAAAACAGGGAAGTCCATGCTCTTCTGAACACACCAAGAGCCCAGACAGACAGATTCATATCTATCTACATAACCATTAGGAATGGAACACAAAGTTCTACACGTTACCAGATGCAAAACTTTGTTTTGCAAACTTAATTCAGGGCAGAGCTGGGGCAGCAGCTACACAGACCCTCAGTATGTTAAAGCTCAGCAGAGAGTCCACAGAAAAGCAAATATTGGGAAGTAAAAGACTATTTTACCAGCAGTATACACTTCATGCACAATAATTAAATGCACACCCTGTAGTCTAAAAGTATCAAAATTCTTCAGCTGAAAAAACTAATTCAAAAACCACTCTGAAGGGACACATGAGAAATCTAAAGCTGTGCCTAGAGTTCCCAGGATACGTGTTCAGGATGTTTGCTGTTATGTATAGCAATTATTGCCAATGGATAAAAGAATACTTAATCTTCCACATAGTAAGCAACAGATACTGAAAATGTCCTTCTTCCACAGGACAAGTGAGTTTATTTAAAGTTTTGATGATTTAAACTTATTTATTACTCTATTTTCAGCAGGAAAAAAATGCTTGGGGAAAAAAAATTCTCATAAATGGAGAGGACAACCTTAAAAATATACAATGTCCAACTCTTAAGACACAACTTAAGATACCAGGAGAGAAGGGAGAAAAGGACTTTGGGTTTTAATTTTTATAATTCCTCCTCTCATAGCTTAACTACATTATTTCCCAACTTTAGCCCATCTCATTTTTCTCTGCAGACTCTAAGGAAGAGGCTAAGTGGACAAAAATGTCTGATCATGGTCAGTGTTGTCTTAGGAGGGTTCTGTTTATGCCACAGACTATACCCAGGCTCAGAGATGACAACAATATGAATGTCTGTACCTCTCCAGGATAAACATGGACAGATAAAGAAGTTCACCTACACACTATTAAGGTGACCAAGTGAATTGCAAACAGCAGATAGCCACGTGTGAGAGAGTCACCTGTGTGAAGGCCCCTAGTAAAGAAGTACTGTAAAAAAGGTCTTTTTAGAGCTAATGGACTAGCACTTCACACTTTAGAGATATGGTAACAGTAAACTAGGTGAGCTAAAGGACTTGAGGAGAAACAGGTCCATGAGACAAATGAGTTTTAAAAGAACTGTGTACTGTGGTCAGCAGTAAGGTCCCCAGCATGGGCCTGCCCAAGTGGGCCCAGGAGGGCCACAAAGATGATTGGGGGCTGAAGCAGCTCCCTTATGAAGGCAGGATGAGAGAGTTGGGGTGGTTCAAACTGACAGAGGGTAGATTGGATATTAGGAACAAATTTTTACAGTGAGGGTCATGAGACACTAGAACAGGTTGTCCAAAGAAGCTGCTGATGTCCCTTCCCTTCAAGTGTTCAAGGCCAAGCTGGACAGGGCTTTGCGCAACCTGCTCTAGTGGAAGGTGCCCCTGCCCATGGCAGGGAGATTGACACTAGATTACCTTTAAGGTCCTTTCCAACCTAAAGTAGGCTAAAATTCTAGGGTCCCTTTTAATCTCAACCATTCTGTGAACTAACTCAAGAACTAAGAAAAAAAAACAAAAAACAAACCCAATCTGAAACAGTTTCACAAAGGCTTGTGCAACAGCCAGCTCAGTGATTGATAGGTGTCAGACTTATTCCAAGTCATTACCTTATTCATGGTCATTAGCTGTATAATATTACAACACGCTCTAGTTTTTTTATCACAATAAGGCACAAAAATCTGCTATTTTGCACCTGAAAGAATATTTGAAGTAACTCCTTAAAGAGAAGCGGTTCTATCGCAGAGCCTTTAGATCAGTGGACTCACCATAAGGTGTTCTTATGAGGGGAAATGGAAAGAACAAACAGGAAAGACACAAGAGGTTTAAAGAAACTGTCTCAGGTAAATGCACATGGAAAGCAGTGAAGCAGTTAAGATTCCTGTACCTAGTTTCAAAATTACAGTTATGGCTTTGCCAAATAGCCAAACTGGGGATTAAATGAAGGAACTCATCCCTGAATGAAGGGAAAGCCACTTATCAGACCCAGTCTAAGAGGACAGTGAGGAACAATCAGATGAAGGAATCCAAATGAGCTGTTGCTGTATGTGAGAAGTCAATCCAGCTTGAAAAAACACAGATATTTAATGAGATTCCATCATTTTTAGAGTCTTCCATGTAACTATGTGACCTGGTATTTACAAAGCAGTGTTAGGACAAGAACTCCTTCCTAAGATAGCTGCTCACCACAGGAACAGACTAGTACACCATGGCTAAAAACCAGGCTTGGGGGGACAAGCTGCAGTTCCCAAACTAACTGCCACTAACTCCCTGCCTGGGAATAGAAGAATCATGAGATTCTAACAATGTGCAGATGACCTCAGGCATGTTAGAAAGAGAAAACAAAACAAACACACCCAACAAAGAGGGAAAACAAAGCAAAAAACCCCAGGCATTTTTAAAATAAAAGGCTGAATTTGCCAAAACCACTTCAGGCATCACCACAATCGGTTACTGCCACTTAAGAGTACAAAATTTGAGTGGCCACGAGCTCACTGCTTTCCCTTTTCTGCTCTGTACCAGACTGTCCCCAGTCCTCAGTATCACCTCTTTCAAATGACTTGTCAAGTGAAAAGGTTTAACTCATGAGGTTTTTCTAGGATACCAGTTTCCCTTCCTTGCACTTCTGCAAAACTAAGAGAAATGCCAGTATATAGTCAAAGCTGCTTATTGAAGTCAACTCTTTTGACAATAGGTGAAGTGTAAGAATTCAGTTTGTTGATATAGTTTCTCACTACCACAATCTGTCTATTGATCATCTCCCCAAGATGAAGCTCCATGGGAAAAAAAAAGGTTTTCTCTTTGCAGCCTGCCAGTTTCAATGTACCTGTCTACAAGCACAACAGGATACTGTTTTAAACTACTGCAGTTAGGAGACTTTATCTGCACAGGTTCTGCAGATGTTTTCATGCTTCTTCCAGTGGTGAAACTTGGTTTATATCATGAAATGGAAACTGGAATGGGTAGTTTATTTATTAAAATACTCTGCTTCTGCAGCAGATTTAATGCTGGAATGCAATTTCACCACTTGGTTCGGTCTTCTTTTATAACAGCAACTCCACAACAGAACACACACAAATATAGCCAAATGATGTAGTCATTATTTGACCAGTCCTACATAGCAAGGCACGTTTCTAAACAGCTCATGATTTTTACACAAGGTGAATGCTACTGATGCAGTGTTCTGGACTTGTATGTATGTCAAGATCACCTCTACCACAAAACATTTCAGGGTAGCTTTCAAGCTATTCCAGAATGCTCAAATTGCAGCAATGATCTTCCATTCATCTTTTGAACTCAAATCTCATGCAAACATTGTAATACTACACTAGAATGTATTCTGTGTTCAGCAGGCTTACTGAAGCAGTTTAGTTTTCCTTTGATAATCCAAGAAAGGAACATGCCCCAGAACTTTCAGCTGGTGTAACATTTGTATCACAAATGACAGATAATATTTTATATTAGACAAGAACAGACAGATTACAGAATACAAACTAGGGAAGGGAAAAAAAACCCAAACAACCAACAAATAAGCAAGTGAAGTTACTTACCCATCATATTTATTAATATTAACTTCAAATAAATTGTCCTTAGCATGGTTAGCATGTTCAGTTACTACAAAGAAATAAACACAAGAAATTACTATTGTAAGAGGTTATAAAATATACCATTTTAAAAGTGTTATTATTCATTCTTTAATAATCATGATTCTATTAACAGTGTGACCATAAAGAAGCCTGCCCATGAACTGTGTTTCAAAAGATTTTATGCCAAGGAAAGAACTGAAAAAGACAAGGACTGCAGTATATATGGCAAAAATATTTCACTAAAAAAGCTGTGCAAATGAGCAATGGGTTTTAACAATAAAACTGAAAAAGAGGAGAAAGACAGCATAAGATAACTGAAGAGATAAAGGAAGAGCTCAAGTAGAAGAAGTTTTACCATAGTAAGCAGTAAATCAATACAAGGTCATCATTTATCTGGCCACCTATGCTTTAATTGGAAAACATTCCTTCTCTACCACTTGCATTTCATTGGTAAGAAAGGGTAAGTAACTTAAGAACTTAAGCTACTCAGGTACGTTTTGGTGAGTTCATATTCTGCTTNCTGAAAAAGACAAGGACTGCATTATATATGGCAAAAATATTTCACTAAAAAAAGCTGTGCAAATGAGCAATGGGTTTTAACAATAAAACTGAAAAAGAGGAGAAAGACAGCATAAGATAACTGAAGAGATAAAGGAAGAGCTCAAGTAGAAGAAGTTTTACCATAGTAAGCAGTAAATCAATACAAGGTCATCATTTATCTGGCCACCTATGCTTTAATTGGAAAACATTCCTTCTCTACCACTTGCATTTCATTGGTAAGAAAGGGTAAGTAACTTAAGAACTTAAGCTACTCAGGTACGTTTTGGTGAGTTCATATTCTGCTTCTTAAGAAGTTAAAGTAGTCATCACTCACTAACAACATCAGTGGAGATAGAAGCCAGGCTGAAGAGCGGAGCGACTTTCTGTTCATAAATCCTCTTCCCTTGTCGTTTTCCTCCATATGGATTAATATACACCAGCAAATGTTTTGGTCTAGACTCTGCAGTAAGGGAAAATATTTCAGTACAATGCTTTTGTACACAGCCCAAAAATTCAACAACCTACACAAACCCAAACCTGTGAACAATCAAGNTCATTCCATTGGTAAGAAAAGGTCAGTAACAGAAAGAACTTAAACTACTCAGGTACATTTTGGTGAGTTCATATTCTGCTTCTTAAGAAGTTAAAGTAGTCATCACTCACTAACAACATCAGTGGAGATAGAAGCCAGGCTGAAGAGCGGAGCGACTTTCTGTTCATAAATCCTCTTCCCTTGTCGTTTTCCTCCATATGGATTAATATACACCAGCAAATGTTTTGGTCTAGACTCTGCAGTAAGGGAAAATATTTCAGTACAATGCTTTTGTACACAGCCCAAAAATTCAACAACCTACACAAACCCAAACCTGTGAACAATCAAGTGAAGAGAGCATACAAGCCTTTTATAACCCTTCCTTAACTCAACGAGCTACAAAAACCTGCTTCATCTATCCCCTTTAGTAGACCTAGCATACCAATAGTTTTGAACAACTTGGTCATAAGACAGCAAATAACATTCAGAACCCTTTCATCTGACTCCATGTCTCACATTCTTACAGCATATTATTCTTGCAGTACCTTCCCACTGAGTGACATTACTACCAGAGGCGTACAACGCAGAGGAGAAACTAAGCAAGTGCCTGCCCTGTCTGTAACCCCTTCCTCCCAGAAAGCACCTTTGATATTACACCTCAAGCTGATTCAAATAGTTATGGCTCTACATGGGTGATGGCAATGAAAACTATTGTTACATCTCCATACTGACAGGTACACAAAGTGGCAGTGCCTGCTGCACCTAAAGAGCCTTCCTTTTTTGTGCAGTTTTGTTAGTGCACTCAAATGGAGATGAACCAACAGGGACACATCTCTCACAGGTTCACTGATGGGTGCACAAGCTCCAGTTTTAACAGTATTTTATTGGAAGTCAGGTCCCTCATGGAACATATACAAGCCAAAACCAAGAGTAAGATGCACGCTTCCAGTGCCTGTTGAGAAGAACACTTTTGGTTAAATATCCATTGTTAAGTACTTGCTTGAGTCACACTGTAGCTGTACTTATATATCTCGTCCCTTCTCCAGTTCTCTATCCCAGATGGACATCAGACCAAGGCTGTAAGTGGATTATTTCTAGCCCTGACTCCATCTCCACCTCTTGCTGCCTGTCCGGACTGCCTGGATGAACCCGATTACTTGAGCTCATCTGGGCTGTACATTGGACCTGTTCCTACCCCAGTCCCTACTCTGTCCACCCTGTTCAGATACAGTGAGTCTGCAGCCTGGTCAGTGAGGGCTGTGCTGCTCCTGCCACTCCCTGACATCTTCCAAAAAGTAGATGTCCAGGAGTCCCAGAAATGATTAATGAGAACTCTTACTACGTAAGGCACGTTGTTGATGAAAGAGACTGGTAAGGTGAGACAGACAGGAAAAGCCACCCATAAATTTTACAAATTGCTACAATCCTTGTCCTCAGGTCTCTAGAGTACCTCAAATCTCTGAGCTTTAATCTGACCTTTACTTCCTCCAAAGCTACCGACATTTAAAGGCTCTGCTACATTTCCAATGTGTCTCAATTTTGTGAAAATAACTTACATCTGGGCAAAATTATAAGACAGATACAGTCACCACTGGTTGGAGTAAACACTGACAACAACTTAGCAAATATTAAGTAAACATAGAATCAAATATCTGGGCTGGAAGGGACCTCCAGAAGTCATCTGGTCCAACCCCCCAAATTGTCCTCAACATGTCCTCATCAAGNGCATAAGCTGCTTTTATCAAGAGTTTAAAAAAAAGCCAATACATCAACATGATATTAACTGGCATACATTCCTGTAAAGTGATGCTGCAAATGTCAGCAGCTTAGCCCAACTTACTCTGCATTTCAAGCAATTCTTTCAGAGCCTGTATCCACTGGTTGCACAAGTGCTCATCCACACACCAGAACGTCACGTCGCTGCACCGCCACCGGTGATTCCGGGCTTTCTTCACATAATACACTATTGAAAAGGAGTAAAAAATACAAGAACAGACAGAATGAGACAGTTCTGTGAAACAGCAAATGCATTTCAGACATCTACCTGTGGAAGGAAGTGTTAACAAACCCACCCTGAGCATTTCTGCAAGTGACAGAAGCAAAAAGCGAAAGTCAAAATGAAATTCTTGCTCTAGGTCATTACCTTAGAGCAGATATGCAAACAGAAGCTTCTTTTTAAATCAAATACAATCTGTTTTCCATAAAGTGATTATGGACATACACAAAAGTTCAGTGAGCTTATCTATTATTTTATCTGTATTAAATCTTCACTGTCCACATTGTATAAAATACCTTGAGCTTAAGAGGACGAGCCAAACCCAAACCCAAAAATTTCACAAAGCTGAAATTTTAGAAAAGATTTAAGCATTTTTTGTGCATTTAAGCACTAGGTTGAGGAGACAAGCACCCAGTACCTGTTTCTGAAGGACTAAATGCAAGGACAAATACTCCACAACAAAGTTCTGGCCTGGGGAAATCACATTTGCTCTAACTCGGCAGCACAGCAGTCACCAGTCTTTCCCAAAACCACAAGGAAAATGATTTCTGGCACTTTGGTTTAAGAATGCAGGCAACAACAGCACGAGCCTTTACGTGCACCCCTCTCTTAACCTGCTAGCCCAATAGCAGAAAGCATTTTCCAAATGCAGGATCTTTCAATGTAAACTGGCAAGTTTTTGGTGGGGGGTTGTTTATTTTGAGGGGATTTTGATAGGGTTTTTTGTGTTTGAGGTTTTCTGTTTGGTTTTTGTTTTCTTGGTTTTGGACTCAGGCTGTTCTGGTTTGTTTTTGTTTTTTTTTTAAACACATCATTTCTGGTAACAAAATTCTGAAGATTCCTGCTGAGCCTGCCCTAAAGTACCTCTAAGTAATTAGCACGAGCACCCCAAGACTGTATTTGCCTTACCTGTGAAAGCGTGTGGCTTTGCCATTTTTTGCCATCTGCCAATATTAAGTTGTTTCTTGTTAAGCTCAGTTTCTTCTACAGCAATGATCTCAGAGGTTGGTACAAAACAGTTTCCTGTAGGAACACAGCATCTAACAAATTAACATCTTCAAACAGCACCAGAATAATCTGCTGTACTCAGAATATGATATAGAATGTAGCCAGAAGCACTGGAGTTGGAAGAGACCTCTAGAAATCATCTCACCAACCCCCTGATCAAAGCAGGTTTGCCTAGAGCACGTAGGTAAGAGGAGCTGCTCAGCAGGCACAACCAAGAGCATAAGCAGAAGTTTTCTGGGTATTTTCACCTTCCTTTTCCCTTTAGTCAAAGCACATAACCCATAACCAGCTGTGAACCACTGCTAGTAATATTTTGTCTATGATTTCTCATAAAATTAGGTATTCTGAGTATAAAAACATTTTTGCATGAAGGCAAAACCCAGCAACACTGACCTGAGAGCAATGAAATCTCCTCCTCAACATCCCCTAACCCCCATAGTTGGCAGTGAATAGTGTGATTTGAAAGAGGGTGCAGCTAAGGCTAGTGCAGGGAGACTACAGAGGCTACTTGTTAGTCTCCAGAAAGTAGTTGGCTTATGAAAGACCAGCATTCATATGACTTCTTAAGACTTTAAATCCCACTAAGCTTTTAAACTTCGGGATCTTCTAAGAAGCAAATTCTAGATGTTATGCTTATGTACTGTTAAATCTATTTCCCTTGCTTCAAATTGAAAATCATTGGTTTTCAGAATTAAAAGCCTCTTGCTCTTCCACTATGAAGTAATTTCTTCCACCCTCACTCTTTCCTTTTCTTACTGGTCCCTCAAAACCTTCTCAGTCTTCTTAGCTCTCAGCAAATTGAGGATTTTGGTTCATTACTCAGTTCAAAATTTCTCTGCATTTACTTTATGTAAAAAACCAGCCCCTGGAACAGTCATGCATGCTTTGTATTTCTGTACAAACAAGCACTCTGTTTACACCCCCCCTAAAACTATGAGTGAAATCAGATTATATTATTATACTTGTTTTATATAAAGAGATTATACTGCTATAATACACTTGCTTCTCTCGTACACAGAGAGAAATGGAGATGCAAAGAGATATTAAACACAAAATACAAACACTAATGCTGTTGTTACCAAGTTTTATCCTGCATTTCATCCTCCCTGCTGTTTTGCAGGAGCAGGGTGGTATGGTGGTGGAGGGGAGGAATGCAAAACACACAAGAACTGCTGCTGAGCTCTTCACATTAGTGACCACGAGTCATTTGCCACCAATTCACTTTTGTCCCTACTCCCACCCTCCCATCCTGGTTATTTCTTGTAGCCAACAGAATTTGTCATGTCATGCACTAGACACACAAAAGTTGGGTTTTTTTTTTTACTTAACAAGTGTTTTCATATTTGACTCGATTTGTGCTCCTTTAAGGATTTTATCTTCCCAGAGGTTTTTAGCTTGATTCCAAAGACACGTGTCCTCCAAACTTTAGAGATCTTCTAGAAATCTGACTGTATTTGAACATTCTGACTACTTACAAATCAGATTCTGGCTAGTAACTGGGTTTGCTATATTTAAGGTAGGATGGGGAAATGCAGCAGTCAAGGGATGCCTTTATAAAGATTCAACAACAGAGATGAACTCACTAAAAATACTTTACCTGATATAGTCTTACATGTGCATATGCATGATACCCATATGCAAGTGTTCAACACTGGATAGCAACAGCTAATCAATCAGTCTAACATTCTGAGAACAGATCTGCAGTGGGATCTCTATGCAATTATTTACCCAAAGAAAATAATTCAGAGCAGAGATGAAGCAATAAGTGAAGGGAAGAGAGCAGGTTCTTTAGCCTCTCTTACCCAGAATTGCCTTTAGTTCTTTTGTTACTGGCTACATCACCGACCCCTATGTCAAAATATGAAAGAAGGCTTGTGGCATTTATCACAGAATGGTTTGGGTTGGAAGGGACTCTCCAAGGTGATCTGGTCCAACCCCCCTGCAGGGAGCAGGGCCATCTGCAACCAGAGCAGGGTGCTCAGAGCCCTGACCAACCTCACCTGGAATAGTTCCAGGGATGGGGCAGTGACCACCTTGCTGGGCAACCTGGGCCAGGGTCCCACCACCCTCAGTGTGAACAGTGTCTTCCTTCTCTCCAGTCCAAACCTCCCTCTTGTTGTTTTAAAGCATCCCCCCTTGTCTTAGCACAACAGGCCCTGCTCCAAAGTCTGTCCCCACCTTCCTGACAGGCCCCTTTCAGTACTTGAAGGCCACAAGAAGGTCTCTCTGGACCATGGCACCAAGCACCACATCCAATCTTTCCTCCAGTGACGGCGGCTCCACCACCTCCCTGGGCAGTCCATTCCAGGGTTCTATCCCCCTTTCCATGAGGAAGGGCTTCCTAAGATCCAACCTGACCCTCCCCTGGTGCCGCTTCAGGCCCTGCCCTCTCCTCCTGTCGTGTCTGGTATGTTTAAAGTACACCACTTTGGAACCAGCTCTGTGTACTGCATCCTTATCAGCACGGGTGCGAGGAGCAGCAACAGAAGTCATTGTTTTATTAGGCACTTTCTATCTAGCAAAGAAAAAAAGCTGTTCAGATAGCAAATGGATTAAAGGACACCTCCAAATCTGAGTCACTGAAAGCATTTCTTTGGAGCATGTATTTCAGCACATATTACAGAGCTTATTATTAACAACCCTAGACCTTGAAACCACTTACATCCTCCTAATTCTTTACAAATACCAGCTACACCAACTGTACTGCCTGGCACTGCACCAGCATCAAGCAACTCCCCTGTCCTGACACTCACTAAAAGCCACACACGACCCAAGAGAGTAATTGCAGAGGGCCAGAAAGATGCAAACCTGTCTCAGATGCAAACCTGTTACTCAGAACATTCCCTCCAGCTTATAAACCCAAACCTGAACACAGCAGCACTTGTGTTTGAGCAGAGCTCAAGAATTTCTATCAGTCAAAGCACGATTATCTCTACTCAGCTCAGTGTTATGTTAGGCAGTGTATTGTTTAACCAAAAAGCAAATCGACTGCTTTAGCCCCACCCTCCTCCCTTTTCCCAGCAGGGAAAAGTTTCTAGTGCCAAGAAATCTAGAGAGACCTTCAACGCAAGCAGCACAATCCTGCTCCCATCAACACAATGCCCTCAGCTGCCATTTAATCACCAAAACCTAGCAGCAGGACTGTCCTGCCCACTTCTGAGGTGCCAGCAAGGTTCACAGATGTACATACACATCCAGTCCTTGCCCACACCTCTGTCTGTACCATTTACTCTGGTATTCATGGAGCATGAGCCATTTCTTTCGTGGATTTAGCATAAAGATGTTCACTCAAAGGCCTTCACCTTACCCTGATGAGTTTCTCTCAAAACCTGGAAAATTTATTGCCATGTTAATGACAAAAAAAGGGAATTGGTACTTACACCAGCACTACTCGATCGCCAGTAATGAAAAAAGCTGAAGTAAGGGCTCAGACCATACCAATTTTCCTTGGCTCAGTACAATATACTCAACCAAGCAGCACGCAGCAGTTCCTAGACAAAATCTGAGGCAAAATACCCTGACTTTTACAACCTATACACCTAGGGTAAAAAGACTGACTTTCAAGTTCAGAAATACTGAAGCAGATACCATTTTTTTTTAAGCTTAATCTCACAAATCTTCACAGATATGTTCTCATGTCTCACCTTGTTCAGTGTCTAGCATACACGAAGACAATAAATTGTCCATCCAGAGAAGATGGCCCAAAAAGCACGACAAAAATAAATGAATCAAGTACAAACCCAGCTCACAATGGACAGGTGAGAGGCTTCCCAGTAGTGTCAGCAGTGTGCCAGTCACCACTCGTTCCAGGTCACAGAGCTCTTAAAGTCTTAAGAGTCTTCTTGAAACACAAACTGACAAATTGTCAAAACACTTCATCAGATGCACGCTACTTTTCCCCACAGTAAGCAAGTGGGAAGAAAGACAACACGCTACCAGCAGGTTAAAACACAGCCAGCAGCTGTGAAGGGTGTTCTGTGTTAAGGTTTTTTTTGATGTGTCATCACTGTCTGCCACTCCTGCAGAACACTCCTGAGTTTATAAGCAAGCTCACTCAGAATCCCAGACAGGATTCGTTCATTCATCACTGCCAGGCCAAATTCCTCCCTCAGAAGTGTGTTAGCTGAAAGCAAACCAGACACGTGCAAGAGCATAACACTGGAACTGATGACAGCATTTGCTTTAAAGTTCAACTCGGGCCTATGGATGCAGTGGCATTCCACATGAATTTAAATGATTAGTGTATTCTTGGGACTTAAAAATACCAACTGAAAAGCTAGGGAGCAGATTTAAAGAGAAAGTATTTTTTCAGTCACTTTGAAAACAAATAAAAACCTAATTTAAACTGTTACAGACCCCATGAATTGGGTTAAGTTACCTTGTCCTAAGTTTAAGCTTCGCCTTCACCTAAAAACAATAATATTTTCTAAAATTAAATCTTTTCAACTCAACTGTTAATATTTCAATGGTAAAGCAGTAAGATACACTTCCCCTGAAGGGGAAAAACTCAAAGCACCAAAGAAAACCGGGTATTGTTTAACATAGTGTGCCTTTGTATTTGAAAAAAAAATTAAAATAGATCTTCCAGAAGACACATTCCCAAGAACCAATGCTTTCCAGAGCCATCATTCCTCATATCCTACCAGTTTGATGCAGTCAATGAATCTGCCCAGAGAAAAACAAGGATCAGATCTCTCCACGTGCTCACTGCCAACTGGGAATGAAAATGACCTTGACTAAGGCACCTGGGAAAGATCAATGAAAAATGAGCTTGACCTAAGGATGTGCCAGCACCCTACAGATGCTGTCCCACCTCTGCTGTCTCAATCCTGTGTTTATCAGGCTGAGGATTCTTCAGAAGCCACATCAGAATGGTGTCAGTACTGAGGCTTCTTCCAGTGGTTGTGGGGGAAAAAGACACAGCAAGGGGGAATTCTGAAGGGAGAAACAGAAGGGTTAAAAGATTCAGAGAGTCCACTGCCTGGTTTGATTGTCCTCTTCATGATTCTACTTTACAAACCCCAGAAAACCATCATGATGTGTTTGTAATCCTTTAGTACTAGTCATGCCCCAGCCTCAGCCAATGCTTCTGAAACACCCATAAACACCTACGTCCAACACATAATCTGCTGTGAAATTTGGTACACCAAGTTTTATCCTGTGTTACTTGAGAGAAACCTGACTAAGCCATCGATGTGAGGAAATAAAGCAGCAATTCATCTGCCTGGCTTTGCAGGTCAGCTAAATCTCGTGGGGGATTTTTACAAGGTGGAACAATATTGTTCTTCAGGATGTTTGAAGATGAAGGCATGCCCAAGGGGGGGAAAAATAACTGTGCATAGCTAAAGTAACAGAGAAATACAGGAAAAAATTCAGATTAAATTTTTTCCTCTTAAATTCAAGCAAGAGAAGATGGGAACATCATTACACCAAGCATGGAGCTTCAACACATGAAGCTGAACACAACTGTTAAGCGAGGTCTGACAGCAAGAAGGAAAGGAAGCAATATTTAGGAGTTAAGGTTTTAAAACCATACCATGGTTTAAACATTTTATGGTTTGTTATTGTTGGTATTTTCCTCAATGACAGCATTAAAGGCAATTCTCCTGCCCAAGTCTGAAAAAGTTCCACAAAATATATACCAAATTGTTTCTACTCATGTAGCTAAATCCAAATGAATAAATACCCAGAAAATAAGCAGCCCTCACTGAGTTTTTTCAGCTTAAAAGCAACTGTTTCACTGCAATAACTACCTATTAAACAAAAAAAAGCACTTTTATACTGCATAATTAAGTCTGTATTTAGGCATAATGAACAGTAGTCACGTAGGCAAAGGCTTTATGGTGGAAAGATAGCAATCTTGGTCGAGCAACTCCTCTGAAATTATATGTTTCTAACTGACCATCCTCCAAAGTTTATTTAGATACTGTCACGTAGGCTGCTCCCATTTCCAAAATAATTGTAGAAAACACCAGGGGCCATCCCAGGTCTTTCAAGAGCTTGAAGACAACGGAGCAGCAGTAATCTGAAATGGTGATGGTATTAAAGTACAAGTGCAGGGAAGACAGGAATTAATCAGGGTGCTAAAAAGAGGAGGTACCTCACCTACTGCATTGCTTTCTACACAAATTATGCTTGGGCCTCCATTTCTTCTTGTGTCCTCCCTTTTCTCTTCTGACTCCATGTTATATTTTCCTGTAAACAGCTACAGGACAGAGGCCACACTTGGTAACCAGAGTTGCCTCCTGAGGCATCTCCAACTGGGTGCTGCTTCAGGAGTCATCTCAAGAAGAGTCTTGCTTACCACAGACCACCTTCCCTTCACCACGCTCAGCATGTGGATGTCCACTCCAAACCTGCCTTGAAGCACGTTCCATACTCAGGATTAAGCTGTGGAAACTCCACTTTAGAAGTTGTACAAACTTACAACTGGAAGCAATCATAAACTTTAGAGTGCTAATAAGCATACAGCTGATTTTGCACACCAATATATTAAGCTTGGCAGGATTAAAGAATTAATTTGTCTTCAGAGCCTTGAGTTCATTTAAGTGTGCATCTGAAGGACGGGAATTTTCAAATACTTTTTACAGCAGTGATGCTGATAAAAAAGCCCAGATGATGTCAAGTTGCATTCACACAAGGTCAGAAGGATAAGAACCTCTGTTCTTGTGCTGTTAGTAAGAAGGGATGCAATTGAAATGAGATCAATTCTCAGTTATTTAAGCTACATCATCAAATTCCTACAATTCTTTTTGAGACCTCCTTCTCCCTTTTTCCCCTCACATTTTTTCCCCAAAGCCTCAGGCCACTAGGATACAATCTAATCAGGAAAAGTATTTCAGAGAGCTACATGGTAAGAAGGAAAAAACTATTTTACTATGTTTGGGAACCTGCCTGCGACTAGAGACACTCAAACCTCTCTCAGATCAGCTTCTGGTTAATCTTTCTATTATTAGTTTCCCTCTGTCTCAGCTTCTCCAAACTCTAAAGCGAGGACAACAGCCATTTTCCACTCTACAGCAGCTGCTGGGAAAAGGACATTCCACATCCTCAAGAGGTTCACATACCCTGCCAATTAGGCTGTGTTAATTAATAGACATAATGAGCCCACAGCAACCCCAAGGTCAAAGAATGACAGAATACCACCTCTTGTAGAAAATTTGCTATACTGCATGTCCAGATGCTTTCAGAAGTCATCCTTAAACTTTTCATCCTTAAGCTGTCAGGTGTTTTCAGCAGTTAACTTCTCCCACTTGCAGTTCTGTAAATCAGCACTATTCCAACTGCAGAAAAGGAGAAACTCCCAACAGCTTTGTTACCCCACTACAAACTGTGAGCAAGCATTAAATATTTCCAAAACAGTAACCTGCAAAAGCTAAACTTGCTTTGGAAGCTTCTGTAGAGTCCTTCAGAAAGCAAAAGGCTTAAATATATATATATGAAACCCCATAACAATTGCCCCAAACACTTAGTAAAGTGGCTTTTAACCACAACTAAGTAACATAATTAAAAATAATAACTAAAAAGGGTTTTATACAGTTCTGTAAGTCTATTATGCCCTGCTATGGTTAATTTGCGTACAGCATCATAAACTACAGGCTGCTACCTACTCCCGGCGCCAAGAAACAAGGGGGTTCAGCCAAACGAACCCAAGCCCTCCACATCCATCTGCAGGGGCGGGTTCCCGGCCGCTGGTACCGACACGCACTCCCGAACAGATGCTTCA
>VWZY01001817.1:71616-89436 GCA_013399075.1 Chloroceryle aenea
TTATGCCGTAGCGTGTGCGGATTGCTTCCGTGCTTTTGCGGGAGGATCAAGCACCCGTCGCAGTGGCGATGAGCTCTTGAGCTGTCAAGATAGTGCAAATGTAATGAATGCATCTATCACAAACATCTAGTACCAAAAGCCTCTCCATCTAACCTTGTCTTCTGTTCCATAAGGAACATTTGGGTTTGCCTTAAGGATGCTGACAGTAAATCACTGTAATTAAACTCTTTGATTCTTTGCTGTCTTTCCCCTGTGGTCTCCCTGAACCTTATCACTATAACCGACAGCATTCCACCCAAAATACAGGCCCACCTCTGACCTTACCCCAACCCACGTTTTCTAAATATTTCCCATAGAATGTAGAGAAAAATGTCACCGGTCTGTTCTTATATGTTCCAGGCCAGGTTCTCTGCTTCATTGGCATGATCCAGAGACACTCCAGCTGGCTTTGCTCAGAAACAGTGCAGGTCTGAAAAGTACAGAGTGAGTCTTCTGCTCTGAACCTTGCAGTGTACTCACACGGCATTTTCTGAAAACAAATGAGCTAGGCACTGTCAGCCAGGGTACGTGTTCAGGATAGTCTTCCTGTGCTATCAATGCTTGTCGGCATCATCTGACTTACTTATTGCAAGATTCTTTCCCCTGGCTTTAGAAGACCTAAATCCTTCCACCCCTGTAGAGCTCTTTGAGGTTTTCTTTTGTGAACATTAGTCTATCAAATCCACTGCTGAGCAGACAGCATCTCACTGGTTCTTTGCATTTTCCCAGCTACAACATCTGGTATCATCGCTCTTACACCTGGATGGTACGATCCCTGGGCCTGGAATCTTCTTTTGTTTTATTTCAGGTTGTACTGTATCCAGCATGTTTCACTTCCATTACTTGTAACCACTTCTGCAAGCTCTGTGGAAACCACCACCCAGTGCTGGTACCCCCAAGGCAACAGAGACTTTTGCTGTTGATCCCCTCAGACATGCTCCAGGAGCTAACGGATCACTAAGATCAAGCTGTAGCCTTAAAATTATTACACAGCCTCAACTCGAACAGCGTGCTCAGAGCTCTGTCAGCCCCACCTTGAATTGCTCCAGGGATGGGGCCTCAACCACCTCCCTGGGCAGCCTGTTCAGGGCTCCCCCACTCTCCTGGCAAAGAACTTCCTCCTTCCATCCAATCTCAATCCCCTCCTTTCTCATTTAAACCCCCTGCCCCTCGTCCTTCCACTCCATGCCTTTGTAACCAGGCCCTCTCCAGGCTTTTCTCAGCTCCCTGCAGGCACTGGCAGGTGGCTGTTGGGTCTCCGATGTTATTTTAGCATAACCATGTTTTGATCCATGATTTCAGATCCTTTGTGCTACTACAGGGATGTGTTTGGGCTGCTTCATCACTCTCTGGTGACACCTTAATACCTTAATAGCAACACATATCTGTTGTCCTTAGGAAGTCACATTTGAGACAACACAATCTATTTTTCAATCAGTTTTAGTACTTCATGATTTTCTTCCCTGACTGTAACAGAGAAAGAATTTCTAAAGGACATCTGAGTTGCTAGGCTGAAGCACACACATGTCAATCACTGTTTTACTGCTTATTGCATCAGCCTTTAATTACCAGCCAGGGGACAGAACTGCAGGTGCTGCGATGCCAATAAACTGCAGGATTTACAGCCTAAAATCTTGGTGCTAAAGACGGCTCTGATCACAGCATTCCACCCTGGGAAAGGGCACGCTTGTAAAACTATCTCACTTTGTTCACAGGTCCACCCAGGCTGTAGGAAGGGCTGCAGTTGTAACTCGGGAACAATAATATGTTGCGTAACAAGTAAAATTCACGGTGACAAATGGGAAGAATGCAGGAAGAGAACTCAACACAGTTTATTTCTATGACCCATTTAGTGCCTACTGACCAAACAACGTAACTTTTAAAGCCAAGGTTCTGATTTTAAATAGGCCATCCACCTGAAATGACACGAAGCCAAATGATGCAGCTGATACTCTTGAGAGAAGGGATGCCATCTAGAGGGACTCTGCTTAAGGAGTGGGGCCATGCAAACCTCATGAAGTTCAAGGCCAAGTGTAAGGTACAAAACCTGGGGCAGGGCTGACACTGGTATCAGTACAAGCTGGGGATGAATGCACTCAGTGAAGTCCTGCAGAAAAAGACTTGGGGACGTGACTTGGCAATGTGTGTTTGCAGCCTAGAAAGCCAACTGTGTCCTGGGCTGCATCAAAAGAAGNGCTGTAGGAAGGGCTGCAGTTGTAACTCGGGAACAATAATATGTTGCGTAACAAGTAAAATTCACGGTGACAAATGGGAAGAATGCAGGAAGAAAACTCAACACAGTTTATTTCTATGACCCATTTAGTGCCTACTGACCAAACAACGTAACTTTTAAAGCCAAGGTTCTGATTTTAAATAGGCCATCCACCTGAAATGACACGAAGCCAAATGATGCAGCTGATACTCTTGAGAGAAGGGATGCCATCTAGAGGGACTCTGCTTAAGGAGTGGGGCCATGCAAACCTCATGAAGTTCAAGGCCAAGTGTAAGGTACAAAACCTGGGGCAGGGCTGACACCGGTATCAGTACAGGCTGGGGATGAATGCACTCAGTGAAGTCCTGCAGAAAAAGACTTGGGGACGTGACTTGGCAATGTGTGTTTGCAGCCCAGAAAGCCAACTGTGTCCTGGGCTGCATCAAAAGAAGGGTGGCCAGTAGTTCAAGGGAGATAATTCTTCCCCTCTACTCTCCTCTTGTGAGAGTCTGCCTGGAGTACTGTGTTCAGCACAAGACAGACATGGACTTGCTGGACTGGGTCTGGAGGAGGTCCATGGAAATGATCAGAGGGCTGTAGCACCTCACTTATCACAAAAGCCTTGAGAGAGTTGGGGTTGTTTAGCTTGAAGAAGCGAAGGCTCTGGGGAGACTTCATTTTGGCCTTTCAGTACTTAAGGGGGACTTACGAGACAGATGGAGAGAGACTTCTTACCCAAGCCTGTAGTGACAGGAGAAGAGGCAAAGGGATTATACTGAAAGCAGGTAGATTTATATTAGATTTTAGGAGATTTACTGTGAGAGAGAGGTCTAGTAAATTCTTTACTAGAGAGAGGTCAGTTCAGGTTGGACATCAGGAAGAATTTCCTCACCATGAGGGTGGTGAGACACTGGAACGGGTTGTGCAGAGAGGGGGTAGATGCCCCATCCTTGGAGGTGTTCAAGACCAGGTTGCACAGGGGTCTGAGCAACCCCTGATGCTCCTGCCCGTGGCAGGGGCACTGGACTAGATCATCTTTAAAGGTCCCTTCAAACCCAAACTGTTCTATGAGCCCATGATGTCTATAAAAAGTACTTACTCCTGGGCAACTTTATGTTGTACTGAGCAGGGTCATTACATAATTATGTAGGCAATCAATTAAGGAACAGTTCTAAGCAGGTAGATTTTCTTAATCAACAGGAACAGACAGGTATTCTTCATCATGACCTGCATTAGAAAAAAACATTATTTAAGTCATTACAAACTCGAGCTCTCTTCCAACTCTTTTGGAGGTGTACTTCTTCTTTAGGACCTTGCAAATAACTTTCTCCAAGCATGGCCTTGTAGCATCTTGCCAGAAGTAGAAAGCTTTGTGTGTCCAACCTTATCTGAGTGTCAATCCTTTCCAGCCCTTGACCTTCTATGATTCTATGCTATGCCCTGTGCTCCTGTGGAGAGGGCTCCACACTCAGGGACTCCTCCATGTCACAAACACATCTGCAACCACGTGCAGTCCCACTGAGGGAAGAGAGGAAAGTCCAAGTTGGTGAAAAGGTTCCTAATATGTCCCTTGAACACGGGTGAGAGCCAGCTGTGGTCTCGCTGAAATGACAGCTCACACGGAACTGAAACTTGAATCTCCACGCTCAGGAATTTAAAAGTGGAACCAAAATCACAAAAAGGTTTTTACTTTTTTTATTATTATTATTATTTTTCTTTCTTTTTTTTCCTGCCCATTGATAACTACAGAATGTTTCTTTTCTTCCACAGAGAGAACACCCCAAGAAAGTTTATAGACAGATTTATATAAAAAAAATAACCAAATAAAAATAATCTCAGTGAATCTCAGGCAAATTAAAGTACTTAAGCATGAGTCAAATTCTTTTCTCAAGCACACACATGCAAGTCCCATCTGAGTGGTGTAAAGACACCCAAAGGCTAAATCTGGCAATAGAAATACTTTTGGAAAATGGAAACTAACCGACAAAGATAACAGAAGAAAGGAAAATAATTCATTTTAACTATCAAAATACTGACTAATGTTCTAATTCCTTTTCTTCTCATCAAACAAAGACTAAAGCATTAGTGGAATATTCTTGCTGCTGCTGGAAAGAATGACATCACCTTCTCCAGAAAAATACCTGAGCTATTTTAAAGCACTTTTATGCTTTTATCATAAAGTTGAAATTACAGTTATTATTGGAAATGGGCTGAAAAAAAAAACCAACAAACCANTCCTGATCAACCTCATGGCCCTGTCTTCTAAAGCTCCAACCTACCTCAGTATTCTCTGCATAAGCTACCTATTGCTGTGACAACTACTAAATATGATTTGTTTCAAACTGTTACAGCTCTGGCTCCCAGCTACAGAAACACACAGGATTACTGATTTCTATTTCCTCGTTTAGCTCCTTGTTCCTGTTTGAATTATTAGCCTCAGAGTTCCTGAGGAGCTGTAAGATCCCCTCTGTCATCCAACTTCATCCTTTAAGAAACAATGAAGTTAAAAGTTTCATGTCTGACAGAATGATAATGTCCTCTGGCACTGTGCAGCTTCGGTCTCCAGTGGATAAATTGCTGTAGTTAGTTTTTCTAGACACTAGGAAAAAAATCTTCNGTTTTAAAGGCTTGTCAAAAAGGATGATTGCAGCCCTTTATTCACTGGAGACAAATGGTAATTGAGAGAAAGTTGTTGATATACTGGAGGGTGTAGGAATGGATCCAGAAGATATTTTGGTTTCTTGTGAAGGGAAATGCTGCATACTGTTCCTCAACCCTGGAAGTTTACAGAATCACACAACCATAGAACTGTCAGGGTTGGAAGGGACCTCAAAGATCCCCCAGTTCCAGCCCCCTGCCAATGGCAGGGACACCTCCCACTGGAGCAGGGTGCTCAGAGCCCCATCCAGCCTGGGCTTAAACACCTCCAAGGATGGGGCTTCCACCCCCTCTCTGGACAACCCGTTCCAGTGTCTCCCACCCTCATGGTGAGGAAATTCTCCTGATGTCCAACCTGAATCGACCTCTCTCCAGTTTTAATCCATACCCTCCAGTCCTATCACTGCCCCACGGCCTAACAAGTTCCCCCCAGCTTTCTTGTAGCCCCCTTCAGATACTGGGAGGCCACAANGGCCAAGACCCACTGTTCTTTCTTCTCTTTTAAGAGACCAGTCCAGGAATCTGAGTTTTGTTATCTTCCTGATGGCCCTGTAGTACGGGGTGTGTGGGGGGGATAAGAAATGTTTGCTCTGGTGAGAATGCTGCAATAGGTACAGTCAGTCTTTTCCTGCAGTGCTGGCAGGCAAGGATAACTGAAGAGGTAGAACTGAACAAATGCTGTTAACACCCAAAAGTGTCTCTCTTCCATTCACCCCTCAGCTATGTCAGTTGTTCTAACAAAAGAGTGCATTACTCTCCGTGGGAATGGATTAAAACTGGAGAGAGGTCGATTCAGGTTGGACATCAGGAAGAATTTCCTCAGCATGAGGGTGCTGAGACACTGGAATGGGTTGCCTCTTCTCTGACATAAATAACAACAGGACTCGAGGAAAGGGCCTGAGGTTGCACCAGGGGAGGTTTATATTCGATATTAGGCAGAATTTCTTCACTGAAAGGGTAGTCAGAAGCTGGAACAGGCTGCCCAGGGAGGTGGTGGAGTCACCACCCCTGGAGGGGGGCAAAAAACAGGTAGATGAGGCACTTCAGGACATGCTCAGGTGGGGTGGGGAGGTGTTTTGGTTTGGTTTTGTTCTATTTTTAGTTGCTGGGTTTGGTTTGATTTGGGTTTATTTTGAGGATTTTTTTCTTTTTTTTGGGGGGGGTGTTGACAGTTGGACGTGGTCACCTTACAGGTCTCTTCCAACCATGACAATTCTGTGAATCTGTGATTTTTGTGCTGCTTTTAGTTTTTAGTTTAAAGCTACTAATCCCCACCCCAGCTAAAAGAATAGGAAAGCACAGGAAGAAAAAAATAAATCACACAGACTATGAAGGCCGTAGAAACTGTTCCTTTGGAAAGAAAGCAAACCAAACCAGAAGCAAAATTCTCTGAATCAGAAGAGGAAAATCATAGAGTATATTTGTCAGGCTTCAATTAATCAGCTAATGAAATCATTTGAACATAGAACAATTTCAGCATAGAAACCTTTACACTGGAAACTTAATTAGTTCCTTCAGTTCTCAATATCCTTATTAACAGCACAAGAACTAAATAAAAATACAAATAATCAGATCATCAGCACAAGCACATAACACACGTGAGAAGCACGGCCTTAATTATTTATAATGACAATCCAGACCAGCTATTGCCTAAGATGTGTTTAATTAGACTAATCACCCCAGCACACCAAAAGAAAGAGTGTACCTTGTACTTAGACAAGCACAAGCTGATACACATTGAATCAGATGAAACATAAACATTATTATGTTAAATAACTTCCAATTATTTTTTTTCTTATCACTTCAGTGTCATTTCTGAGTTAAAGGATAATCATGCCTTCTTCTCACTCAGAAGCTGGTGAAATGTCTAATCACCAGTTACCAAAAGCCCTTCTGCTCCTTTCTTGACATTTGGAAAGTTCTTCAATGTTCTGATCAAGTTTTGTCCTCTGAAACTTACCCATCTATCAATTGTACCCTGAAACAGAAACATTCACACCAGTCTTCTTGGCAGACAATTCCTTTTGACCTGATATTCAAAGCTCATGCTTTTTTCAGTACCTCTACAAGACGACAAAGAATTGCAGTTCAAGATGGATCTTGAGGTCCATCTTCTTACAAGAGCAAGAGCTGCTCAAAGACACAGCCACTGTTTATTTGCAAGCCAGCAGAGTTACTCTGTGAGGAACAAGGGAGCTCAGAAGGGCAAAAAGATTTGGCTAAAGTGAAAAAATAAAACTCCTTAAAGTATCTTTTTCATGTGAATACTTGTAATTTTGAAGTCAAGCAATATGAGACCACAGACTTGAATTTCCTCAAAGTCCATGCTGAGAAATTCATGTTGAAAATTCATTTCTCCCCAGAACTGGTATTTTGATTCAAACTATCCCATCATTTCAGCTTCAGCAGAAAAAACCCAAACAACCCTAGACAATACCTTTATCAGAACATCAGAAAATAGAAAAGGAGATTAAATTTGAGAGAGAGAGAGAGATTTTCTCCATCTTACCAGTCTTTGGACACACTCTCATCAGTCTTGCTGTTGATTCATTATATAATTGGAAATTCACAGGCACATAAATTTATATTTCAATACAGTCTGGATTTGCAAAGACAAAGATCCTGGTTGTAGATTCGTTTAAAGTTGTATTTGGGGATTTAAGGTAGAAAAAGGAAAAGGTTTTTGTTTGTTTTTAAATGCCAATCATTGTGTCATTAAAACTGGTTTAAATGATTCAAGTGGTTTAATTAATGTTACTTCCTGTAGTCAGTGCAATATTTAATGAGTACAGTGTAAACCTGAATCAAATCCTTAGGTATGCAGGTGAAATTCTCTTTCACAGACCCAGGTTCCTCATGATCAGATCAAAGATGGATGGGAGCAGTTTGAATGATTTCCACTTGGACTGCTGTTCAGCTGCCTGCTGTAGCAGAGATGGTGACAGGTGGTGTGAAGTTGTGTGAATCAGACACATTCAGACAAATACCTGCCCATACTCTGCATAAAATCCACCAAGCAGAGCTATTTCTGCCTTCTGACATCTCAGCACTTGAATTTTAGCCTCTCTTTTTGTCCTTCTGGTATCAAAATGAAACAGAAAGCTAAGAACCCCATATAAAATCAGACACAGCTATCCTGAAAAGAAGGCAGTGGAGAACAAAGAGCATCTCTTCATAACCAAAGTTCAACATTTAATTCTAGCAAACAAATATATTTAAGGAACTTTGCTGTTTCTGACTTCCTAAGTCTTCAAAGGGATGCCAGTCATCCTGAGGATAGTACCATATATACTGAAGAGAAATTTCACTGAGGAGTAACCTGAGAAACTTGTAATCTCTTTGTCTTGCCATATTTAAAGCTGACTACGAAGGGTTTTGCAAAAGTCAGGACTGTGAAAGGTGTAATTTGAAATCACTGTGGCTAAGAAACTGCAGTTAGGAGTGAGCAGTGTTTGAAACAGAACCTGAGTGAAAAGGAACCATTCCAACCAGTTGCTTTTCTGGGCAACAGAAAAAGAGATTACGTGGCTAATGGCAGATTCTTTGCTGTGATGAGAAAAAGAAGTGTGAGAATGAGACTTGAAGTAATAACAAGTTCAGACCAGATTCATCTGTGAGAACTTCCATCGTGTACAATAAATCTGTGAAGGGCCAGAAACCAGAGAATAGTATTGAGTTGAAATAAATGGACTTGTACAACTTTTCTTTCCTGCTGCTTCTTTTAAGCAAATTTTGGGACTGTGATTAGAATTCTTAGTAGAAACTAATGTGATGCTACGTGTGTCTTTCACAGCCAGCAGCCACTGGCTACTGAGAAGACATGTGTAACTTACTCACTATACCATCTGGTTGATTATCTCAACATCACAGATCGCTCTGTTTCTGGATGGAAGCATTTTGAAACACTGTGGGATAGAACATGAAGTGGGGAGAGAGAAAAAGAGAATTGTGCTCTGGTTTTTCTCAGTAAAGAACTGAAACACGACCATAGGTTTGACAGAAGCTGAGCACCCAACTACAAACAGGATAGGAATAGAAAGAGATAAAAATGCACATCTTTTTTTCCTTTTCACCAGCACAGAGCCCTACTCACAGTGCACTGTTTCAGAGGACAAGCCGTGTTGCTGCAGCTGATGAGAGAAAGATGCATTTCAGAACTGACTGCAGTCTGAAGCTGGGTTAAAACTGTTAAAGAAAACCTCTCCTGCCTTTACTTGCTTTCGTACGCCACCTGAAGAATTCCCAGCTCCAAATCAATGTGGGCAGCTGGGCAAAGGTACCTCCTCTGTACTGAAGGATTGAAGGGGTTAGAGCAACTCAGAGTTGATGGCCACTGCCTGATCTTTCAAAGGTTCATGACTGCCTTTCAAATTCCTGCTGCAGTGCAAGTATTAAAAAACTCAAACACATTATAAACAAAATGATGGCTGAATTAGAATAGCCTGCAATTGATATCTTTGTACCTTCAAAGACAGCATCTAATGTAGAAATCTTTTGTGAACCAGCAGATTCAAATATCCTGGGCTTTAACACTTTAGCTGTGATGAAGCTGTTATCATGCCTAAGCAAATCTTGTGTTAACCTAGCCAGGATTGACTCTCCAGGGACAGCCTCTATGGCATCACTACTGGACTATCCAATTCAGCTCATGATTTGTTCTTCCCCAGTCCACCAATAACACAACACATGCTGCTTATCTGTCCACTGCTACAAACCATCTACAGTGCCTTGTCTCAATAACATTTCACTCCTTTCATATCTGTTTTTCATTGACAGCTGTAATGGCCACCCAGTGAAATGGGGGTTCTGTGGACTCAGAATCTGTTCATCATCTCTTCTGAGTCAAAGATGCTGTTGCCATAAGGAGGTAGGTGATACCACACTAACACCTGTAGCTACTTCTGACCCTCTAAGCCTCTTCTGTTTGGTTTAGGAATCCAGAAGTATTAGCTGGCAGGGTTTGTGCAGTCAGATGTGCTTCTAGGATATCTTTGAAATATTATCTTACCATTCATCCTCCTTTTCACAACTTCCAGCTCATTGTGTGGGAATTGCTTGGTCACTTCCTTACAATATCCCAACGACTGCTATCCAGTGCTGCTGGGACACAGTTATTATTGACTCAATAAGTATCCAACCAACCCAACTAAACCCAAAAAGGCATCACACTATTCCTCCAAGAGCAGGTCCTCAGGATCCTCTCATGGCAGCTTTCCCTGAGTGGGAATCGATGTGTGGGTGCCTCTTCTCTGCCAAATCTCTGACTCGGGCAGGAGCAAAGTGCTGTGTCCCACTAATCTGGTGAAGAAGTTCCTTCCATGCTGATGCAATAGTTAAACTGCATATGCACCTCAGATGACAGCTCTGGGAGGCATAATGCATGGAATCTTTGGGTTTCCTTCAGTCACCAGTATTTGAAAGCTGATAGTAGAACTAGATCTCTTATTTGGAGCAGGCTGCTGGCGAATGATCAAATCCTGCCTGACTTTTTGTAGCCTGGACTAGCTGAGAAGTAAACTCTGTTGATTGTTTTAGTGTTTAGATTGTTTTAGACTGGCACAAATGCACAAAGTGGCACGGACAGGGAAGGCCCTAAGGTGCAATCTCACTCGTTACTACTTGCTGCAGGGAGATGGTTGCCTTGGAATTCCGTTGACCTTCACAGCACCCGAGGGAAACTCTCACAGCCAGCCAGGTCCTTCTATCATGCTTTGAAATTCAGCCTGTTTCTGAGAGGCCAAGAGCTTTCATCATCTAAATGGCCAACAGATGATGAAACTTTAAGGATAGATCCATGGCTTGTTGGAACACATTTCAATTGCAGAAGCTTGGTTGAATTTATTACAATAGTCTAGGACATTTGGCATGAATTTTCTTAAATGATTATACATCTTCATTCCATAGGCTGCAGTGCATCCTCTCTGGATGTTTAGCCACTAAGCTGAACTGCAGCAGCACAGTTGCAATGAGAAGTCACAGGGATGCACCCATAATGATTTTGAATAAATGAAGAAAGTGCTGGACCTACCAACTGTGTAGTTGAGAGTCAACTTTTCTACCTTTTCCTGGCATTATCATGTGTTAACCCCTACAATGCCCTGAGCACAGCTTAGAATAAACACCTATTAGAAACACCAAGTTGTCAAAAAATGAATAAACAGAAGGGGAAGCAGTTATTACTCAGACATTATAACACTTTTTGATTAATATGTATTAGTTATGCATTAATCAATACATAGAAAGTACTGTTTAAAGAGATTAAAAGCTGTCTCTTGCATAAAAGTACAATTTTCAGTTCCAGATTTGTTTTCAGCATGCTTCTGTAGAATAAAAATGGGATGTGAAGAGATAGTTCTGAAAATTCTAATGTGAAAAGACAATTACTCAGTGCCTTGATATTAAAAAATGTAGCAAAGAGGAACAGAAGCACTGAACATCCCTCGGTGCAGATGATTTTTATATCGAAGTCTTGGGAAGAAATTAATCACTGCTCTAAGTGGGCAGAACACAGCTGGGAGTGGCTGAATCGTGGCTGCAACCAAGGCAAGCTGAACAGTGCTCTGTGAAGCAGCTCAGCTGGATTCCTGAGCAGTGAGAGGCTGCTAACCATCAGCCTTTTAAAACACCACAGTGGTAAAAGCTGCAAGAAAGTGTTTGGTCTCAGGCCCAGTGGGAATTTCCTCAGATTTCAAATAGTGGGGGCCATATGCCAAGATCCCTGCAGCACTGCTTAACTCGAAAGTAAACAGCTGACTGTATCTGGCACAGCTTTTACTACTGCTGCTCAAGCAGCTTTTGGATAGGTTTGTGTGGGCACAGCTATCACAGCGCTGGAATTGGGAGGAATCCTTTTTTAAGTCAATATTCTTTTGCTAAATCTCTGGAGAGCATGTTTAGGGAAGATAGGAATTGACAGGAAAAAAAAAACAGGGTTTTTTACTAGTCTCAAGCAGAAATCCCCCCTGCAGTCATCCATCTATAGATAAGGGCAACACTTCTGAGTATGGGATAGAGTAGGATGTGCTCTTTAAACTTCACAAAGGGAGTGGAACAGCTCTCTTCTGAGGAAANCTCATAATGAAGCATTAATAGGAACCTCAGACAAAATTGCTTGCTCTTCCTTGCAGAGGAATTTATCAGTAACTGCAAAACTTTGTTGTAATATACAGGCTAGAAACACTAAAGACAAGGAGAGCATTCCTGGGTCTGCAACTGGGAAGACACTCCTGATCTATGTGCTTCTTTTGATAGGAAAAATTGTACATTGAAAGTCCAGCACTTGGTCAACAGAAAACTGAAACCAAACCAGAGGGCTCTGATGATATTTTTTAGGAGAGATAGTAAGAGGAATTTCATTTTTGCCTGTAGATGAGAAGCAGCACTGATGTGCAAACCCATGGTGAGAGACACTCACAGTGATGCTACAATGAGTTCCTCTTGCTGCACAACAGAGAACAAATGAAGCAGACTAATTACAACATCAAAGAATCCAGTCGTGAAGCTGAACTGAGTCCTCTCTCAAAAGCCCACAAGCCTCTTCTTTTGCTATAAAAGTTCCCAGAATATTTAAGAGAAAAAAAAAAGTCTTTGTCCAAGATTAGAGTCCTTAGAAACCATGGTATCTGTGCCTGGACTGGTTATGAACATCAGTGTTTCTCAGAGCAGCATGGAGCCTTACCACCCAAGTTCATCTCTCCCAGGCATTGTGTGTGTGTACTGAGACCTGCCTGCCAGGGGAGATCCACAGCAACCCAGGGGAGGTGAGCAGGCAGCAACAGAAGACAAAGAATAAACCTTCAGAGAACCACCGATGCCTATTGCTGGCTGATTTCTCCAGTCCTACAAAAGATCTCTGATATTGATCCTCTTTCCTTGGTATCAAAGAGCTGAACAATCCCACTGAAGTTTGCAAGAGCTGACAGGTGCTATGAGAGGCTTTTTGCCACAGCACTGACAAAGTTGCTTGCCTGCTTCTTCCTCCAGAGGAAAAGATCATTTGGCTTCACCCGTGAAAGAAAGAAAACAATGAACAAACACTCAGCAAATCTTTTAAGGTGAAATAAATATTCAAGCTGCTCTTGCCTTCCAGATACAGAGACTCCCATTGGTTCTGTATGAAGAGCAGGCTCTGGGCTGTATAGGTTTGAAGAAAATAAGATGTTGTGACATTTTTGACACCTTCAAGCTCTTATGACCTGAATATTATAATCAGTTTCAACAGTAGTATATAACAGTTAAACTGAGCTAGAATGGACATGAATTCTGCAAGATTTGGCTGCACTCAGATCACCAGGAAGAAGCAATGCACATTTTGGACAAATGAAAACTAAATAAACATGATAGAAGTGATTTGACATTGTTAAGCTTGCCTTCTGGCAAGGTAAATATCAGTTCACTGCAACCCCAACGAGCAACTTCTCTCTGTTAAAACAAATCAAGTTGATTCAGAACTGCACTAGGTACTGAGTTTTTATCAACCACAGTGTAAGCAAACGACATGGAAAGTGATGTGTATGTCTATATATCATGGAAAGGTGCTGAGTCCTCCCTTTTTCCTCTCCCTTATTTCTTAGGGTTATTGGAGTCATTATTTTCCTCTTCAATGAAAAAAAGAAAAAAACTTCACAAAATAATTCCTCATCTTTTGGCACAGAATCCTCCAGTTGGGTTACTTAGGACCTGAGCCAACAGGACGAGTAAATGAGCCGGCAGTGAAGCAGCAAGGCAGTGTTTTCCTCTGGCTGCATGAAGAGGATATACAAAGTCTAAATGGCTTGGCCAGCAGTTTGGGGTTGGGTTTTTTTTAAATCCATTTCACTCAGCAGTTGCATAATCCTTGATTGTTCCATTCTAGTGATATTATCCAAAGCAATGTTGATTCAGCACCGTGAACAACTCTAATCTCTTCCAAGACTTGTTTCTTGTTGGAGAGCTGAGCTTGTTTCAGCAGAGAGCCCTTTAGCTCTAGCTCTCCTGGCTTTCCCAACACACTGAGCCAGAGGCATGTGGCTCTCCTGCTCTGTCTCAGCTGCAGATCCTGCAGCAGGAAGGGTTGACAGCACTCTGTGACCTGGCAGGGAAGCGGGCTGGGGGCAGATGGAAGGAGGGCAGCACAACAGCCTTTCAAAGTCAGGCTCCTGTGGGGTTCCCAGGCCTTGCACCCCACACAATGCACTGCTCCCAGGGCTGTGTGGTTGGATGGACTAAATCCTACTCCTCTGCTGGTGGCAAAAAGGCTAAAACCTTTTCTTCCCTTCCCCACTGAATCAGTTGGTGGTATGTGAGGTACTTCCTTCACCAAGACAGGATGCTATTGAGATGGCTGAAAGGCTGAAGCCTAATGTGGGCAGAAGGTGCAATTTTTCTTGTTATCTGAGGTTGGCAGACACATATTTGCAGCTGAATCAACTCAGTTTCCTAGGCAGAGAGTCAGATCAAGTCCCTAGAGCTTCATACTGTGGGCAATGCTTTGGAAAATGTTCCAAGTGGTCCTTTATCAAATAACAAGGAGGCAGCAGCTCCTCATCAGAGCATTGATCCTTTCCTGGCATGACAACATCCTGTTGAGGTGATGACATCATGTTTCCAAGGAGATGCAGAATGCTGATGAGCAGGAGAGCCTGGATGCAAACAAGGGGTTATGAATATAAATGCTTCTTTCACAGTTTGAAATGAATGAAAAGCTGAGGCACCTAAGCTTCGAGCTTCAACCCAGCTTTTAAGACACAACAGAAGACTTCCTAAGCTAAGTTAGATACTGAAAGGTTACTAAAAGGTGCTATGGAAAACACCATGGCCAAACCCATTTATTTCCCTGCTCCCATATAATCTAACTTCAGCTGGCGACTTAACAGCTAGGAAGAAATTGTCTGATTTACTTCTTTATTTTTTCCTGAGAAAAAGGCCCTCATATAGACCCCTCTCTCATGAGCCACGGGACAGAAGGAACCAACTTTTCTGACTAGAGAGACACAGCACCTTTCCAGGCAGCACTTTAGATCTTGGATGGAGAAGACTTTGCAGAGGTGTCCCTCTTTCTTCACCTACACAAACCTACAAAAGCTCATTTTTTAGATGCAGCAACTTAAATAAATGTGTTCCATTGAATATCTTCTTGCCACAGAGAAGAAAAGCCCACTATTCTTGATGATACTCCAACAAAACCACATTTTAATTGGATTTCTGTGTAAGATTAAGCAGCTGTATCTAATATATATACACCCAGATACATATGCCACGTCTTCACTCTTTAGATGGTATTTCCCCTTAACTTCTTCTGCCTCATTTCCACCTTTGAATTGTGTTACAACTCTGCTACAAGCTTTACTAGGGACTGTCACTACCCTTACTTGCAACTTCTCATTTTTACCCCCTCCACATGCAGAGCATCAATGATTTGGAATTGTTAGGGCATCAGTAAAAGTGATCTGAGCATTAGCTGAGGACTACCACAGACAGAGGGCTACACATACAAATTACTGTCAGTCGTGGACAGCAACGATGGCAAGGGATCAGCTTGATGGTAGGAATAGTAATTATGGCCATATTAATGGGGGAACAAGAATATAGCATGAGATCAACTATGAATTTCAAGTTTGGGTCACTTGGTACTTTGAAAAGTTTATTTTTCAGTATCAAAGAAATTCCTGGGGGTTTTCTCTATTTTTTTTCTTCAAGATGTCTAAGGAAACAGACAAAGGTTTGTGTGATAGACACCTGTCTGTTCTTCTCTTGGCTACATTAATTGGACTAGCAGAAGATGCTGTCTCCTTGAGCAAATCTTTCCTGTTCCAAAGCCACAAAGGAGAAAAGTCAGTTTTCAAGCTTCATTAGCATTTCACTATTGTTCCTGTTCTGCAGCCCATGGCTGATTTTCAGAGTCAGAGAGATTGTTGAAAAATGATGCATAACATATTTCTTTCTTCTGGCTACTTGTGAAAACTTATTTTAATGACCACACATACTAGAATTATTACCACTATACTTCAGGATTCCAGGAGAAGAAATTCATCCTTGGAGTTTTTTCTATTTAAAATGGCTTTAACTTCTGAAGAGCTGCCTGTGATTGCCTTATCAGCTTCTCTTCAAAACCCAGGGGCTTGCTGGTAGTTTTCTGTCAGTGCTCTCAGTTTCTTGCACTAAGATTGCCAGTCCTGAAACAACTGTTGAGAGAGTTCAAGTGAAATTGCAGATTTTCACTGCAAGGTTGAGAAGCTAAGCTCTTCTTCCTTTCATCACTTTACAGAATGCTGCTACACGCCGTGTTGCACAAGCAAGTGATGTGAACAGCAATGCACTATGTTCTCACTTTTTAACCAGAGTTTTCTCTTCTTCCTTTTAGCTGAAGAATTTGCACTATTCCTACCCCTTCCTCCAAAGTAACAAGATGTAAAATGAACAAAACCATCAGCTTTTGATTTGATTTTTTTTCTTTTCTTCAAATCCCACCAACATTCTTAGACTTGGGAATACATTTATCATCTTCAGCCCAAAAGTACTTTGTAAACACAAAGTGTTTGCTTCTGGGGTATGGAGCAGCAACACTTTCAAGTCAATGAATAAAATACTTTGTTACCTTTATTGTCTCTTTTCACCCAAATATCTGGAGGTACTCTCATGCTCTTTGCAATATAATCTTGCTTATGTCTCTCTCACCAAGCTCTCAGCCCCTCTGTTGCTATATCATAAATCCTTCCCAGCACTCTCACCAGTAAAACCAGTGAGCTGGCCAACAGCACTACACTCAGTAACTCTTTCCTACTGAAAGTCAAGCTGGAAGAACCCTGTTATTAGATCTCCAACTGCAACAGCTTCATCATGCTCATCACCAATGTCTGCCCTTGCTCTCATTCAAACAAGCATACACAAACCACAAACCCAGCCATAAAAATCCAGGTAATAAGGAACAGTTGATGAGACCTGACACAGACATACCTTGGAAGTAGCAAAACCCATTGCATTTCTTTTAAGAAGAAGAAAACATGACTTTGATACAACTTGAATAACACACTGCAGCTGTGTGCTGGGAATTCATAGTGTCCTGGATTCATCAGTCACCTTGCACCACCCAAACTCCCTCCATCACTAAACCTTTTCTACCAAAAAGATGGTGTTAATAGGATTCCAGTCCTGAAAATACCTGGAACACTAAAGGAGAGGGGAAAGCTGATTGCAATTAAGTGTACGTTTTAACTGCTATGCAGGGAAACTCAGCAATGGATTAAAAAGCAAACAGTGAAACTTAATTACATTCTAATGTACATTTGGATCAAAGGGAACTTAACTGAGAGAGGAATGGGGTTGAGTAGCATGGTGAAGGCTTTGCTATCCTGAAGGAACTAATCCCTCACACAGACATAAATGACATGAAAAAGACACTAAGGGTGGCTGCCAGGCACGAAAAGAGAAGTCAGTGGTAGTCTTAGATACAGACATCCAAAGAGAAACCAGAAAATGAACTTCAAAAAGCACTGGTGATAGAGCTGGAGGGTCAAAGACAAGAGGAGAGCAAGAAAACCTTAACCAACCAATCCTTGAGGCAGTCAGTCACGAATCTCTTCAGAGAACAAATGTAAGCACTCCAGATGCCAATTAATGCACAGCCTGATGCATTCCCACACCTGAAAATATCATCTGAAGATGGTCCAGCAGAATTTCTCTGAGGGATCATGTCTCTGTCCTTTACAGACGTGTGAGGAGTTAAAGACTTACTTCTAAATAGCTTTTTTTTTGACCAAAAAGTGGAAAGGGCTGAGGACATGACTGATGCTAGTGGCCAAATGCAATGGTTCCGTGCTGAATACATCTTCTGAGAACAAAGGACCAAACCCGAGAAGAAACAAAGATCCACATACAAATCCATCAGAGTTTGTTATAAGTCACAGGGCAGAGCACATCAGTGTCCTGGTTTG
>VWZY01001822.1:0-28179 GCA_013399075.1 Chloroceryle aenea
TCCTGAGCCCTCTGAGGAGAAACGCCACTTCAGAAGCTTATTGATTTCTCTTTTGAGACCAGAGGCTGAGACACGAGTGCCATCAGCTCCTGCAGGACCCTGTGGCTCCTTCCCTGGAGAAGCCCCGGGCGACACCAGGGTCACTTGTGTCCCTGCTGCCGTGGTGGGGCTGGGATGCCCAAGGTGGTGGCGGTGGCCAGGTCCAGGGCTGCAGCATTGGGTCCTGCAGCACACACCAGGGTCACCCTTCGGGGAGGGGTGTGCTGATCCACGCCAGCGTCCCGCTGTTCGGAGCGGGGCGCACACGGAGCACAGACTGGGTCCTTGATCCCTCCGAGCCAACAAAGGGGCCGAGAGCAGCGACCCCGCAGCTCCCCCGGAATGCAAAATCCATACCTGCCTCCAGAAGCCTGCGGCTACAGGCTCCTTCTTTGCAGCCCCTGCACTGCTCCTGCAGGGCCAGGCCCTGCCAGCTCCACTTTGGTAAAATCAACGGATAATTAAAGAGAAAAGGGCCTTCTCTGGGCAGAGGGGAGAGTTGTGCAATTACGGCTGCCTACCCCTCCATTTATATGCAGTCCACATCTTGCATTATCAAACTTCTAAAAACCAGAGGGGGAAAAAAAAAATCAAAGTATTAGTGGATTTTTTCTTTTATTCTGAGCTCCTTAAAGTGATTGTGGCTTATTTAAAAATAATACAATAATGCTGAGGTGTTCTTCCTTAACAAGAACACCTTGGGAATGGAAATACGAAAGCAAAAGAATAAAAAATTCAAGATAGGGTTGGACAGGCTTTGAAATTCTTCTCCCTGGTGACTTACACTAGTGGATATTTAAAAAAAATAAAAACTGCCTAGATTTTGTTCAGATTTTCACACTGAATTCCCAATTCCCTTAATAAGAAGCTAAATCAATCTTTAGAGAACAAACCACGTAAGACCTGTGGCTCTAAATTATTAAAATATACTTGAGTAATTTTATAGTGTGAAGTTTCAACTTCCAACACCCCAGCAGCCTGCAGACATCACAAGCAGGATCCATACAGGTTATCTTGGAAGAAGGACCAGAAGAGATGGCCCAGGCTCTGTGGTCAGCACCTCGGGCGCATGCCAAGCAGCACAGGTGCTGTTCCCAAAGAGCAAACTCTGAGCACTGGGCACCAGAGATGTCCCCTTCCCCCCACAGGCAGTGTCCCCCCCTCCACGTGTCAGTGTCCCTCCCTCCCTGCCAGCCTCTCTGTCAGATCCTCCTTGTTTCTTTTGGAGAGGGAGGAATGAACTTGCTGGGGAAGGTTCCTAACAGTTCAGGATTTGCACTGAAATCCCTGAACAAAGTCTTTTCAAACAAACATGCTTGTGGCAACAGCAGTGAAAATTGCTCCAAATAACAGAATCTGACTACCAGACAAGTGAAATCCAAAAAAAAAGAAAAGAAAAAAGAGAAAAGCCATGAAATCCTCAAAATGGGATATGAAATTCCCTGTGAAAAGGCTCCTGAACCAAGCAAATGCACTTGCAAAAGAAAAGGCTGCGATCTGCAGCCACCTGAGGTGTGGTGGGAGCTCGAAACCCACATAGAAACAGCCACCAAATAACCCAAGGGGTGTGACAGAAGGCTCCAAGAGCTACCAGGACACATGCTCCAGCACGTGCTGGCCTCTGACTGGTCCTGTGCTCTGCAGTGGTGTCGTAAGTAAAGACAGGCACGTCTCCCTAAGCTGGTTCTGGTGCCGTTTGCCCTAAAACCGAATGTGACATTTCCCATGGCACACAGCAGGAGGTCAAAACCCTCCACTGGAACACAGTGATGATGTTCAACAAACAGGGACAGGGACAACTGCTTCAAAGGCCTGGAATACTGGTAGCACACGAGGATGGAAATCCATCACTGCTTCTGTTGGTTCCTATGGTGGTGTGGACTCAAGTCCAGCAGCTATTCTCACCCCTGTTACACCACCACACTGCACGGGATCTCCTGGAACTGCTCCAATGATTTCAGAGCTTCTCCACCAATTTCCATGGGGAACAGCACACTGGCAGTGGCAGCCATGCTGGTGCAGATCGAACCTCCCAGGAAAGCCAAATGAGGCCTTTGGTTCATTCTCATCTTCATCCTGATGACAGGGCACAGCTCTTACCAGGCGGCTGTGTCTGAGCTCTGTGCTTACCCTGGGGTAAGGTTACCCTCCTGTGCAGTCAGGCACGGCACCGGGAAGGGTACCACAGAGGAACAGCAGCTGTGCAGCAGCACACAGGCTGCAGCTGGTTCAACCAATGAAGCCACAGACAGGGAAACAGAAAAGCAGTTTGTAAGTTCTCATCTCGGCCTCTTTCAATGCAGTAACCTGTGTGTCTGAGAAACCAGCTGAAATGCAGCAAGAAACCCCACTCTCCCATCCCCACCACAGACATTTCCATTACCTGACACACAGGTACCACTGTTATCCAGTGCTTTTCACCAACCTTTTCATACCCCAGAAGAGACGCTATCCAATCTTCCTGAAATCGATTTCTCTGGTTTTCAAACAGTGATCAGACAACTTTGTAGAGAAGCTGTTTGTATTCATGCATTTATTTTACACGTAGGAGCCATTTTCCGCCTGCATTTGTAACAAGCACCCACAAAATTCTCTGCTGGTCTCCTCCGACAGGGCAGAGCACGTCTGGAAAAGCAAGGCAACTGAAAATCCCGAGTCTCTCATGTGAGCTGCCAAATCTGGCCACCAAATTAGGAAGCACCAGGGAAATCCCTCAGGTTTCATGTGTGTCACCTCTCCTTCCGAACAGACCTGAAGGAAGCACCCTCTGAGAGCAGGTTATCTTGTAGCAGATGGTCCTTCCTTCAGGACAGGGATGCTAAAGCCACGGACACGTTCCAAATCCATTTAAACATCAGATTAGGCTCGCCCCTGTCAGCCGCAGGAGCTGGGAGGCAGCAGCAGCTCCCGCCTGCTCCATTAATCAAAATTCAGCGAGAAAAGCCAGTGTGCTGCTATAAAACCCTGACTTGATGCCAACACCATGCACGGGGAACCCAGTGCCATCAATCTTACTTTTCCTCCCCTGGCAGCGAGATGCATCTGGGGAGGGGGGACCAATGACAGGGGCTTGGCCAAGCAAGTGAAGAAGCAACTCTCACAGGGTGAAGCAATGCACAGTGACACTAGTTGACAGGGATGCAACAAGAAATCAACCTCAACGTTTCTCTGTTCAGCTTTTTAATACGGGGAGGTGTAACAGTGGCTGAACCCTGCAGCAGGCAAGCTGCACCCTGAGGTCTTATTTTGATTTAAAAAGGGAAAAAAGTGTCATAACATAGTGAGGCATCCAAAATTTCCCACTGCTGCAACAAATCTTCAACTAAAACACTGCTAAACATGTTTCTTCACTCCTGATCTTAGTGGAACACGGACATTAGATAGTTTGGGTTTTCCTCTAACCTCTGTAGATAGATAGTAACTTTGATTCAGCACAGTGCAAAAAACGTGCTCAGACTGGTGCTGGATTGACCTGCACTGGGGCAAGGTTTGCCTATTACTGATGTTAACATTAACTTAAGCAATTGCTTACAGTTTGGTGGTCTGGGCAGTAAGCCCCTGTGTATCGACAGCAGCCTGCAAAAACTGTCCACGTGGATGTGGGATCCCAGAGGAGCTGACCCTGCCACTTCTGGGCTCTGTGCAGCACGGCTGCAGCAGCGCAGCAAACACTGGGGTGCTGGACACCACTCTGGTGTTCAGCCTGGTGTGGGAATTCTGGTTTAATCCTACTGGCTCCTCTTCTGACGTGTTTCAAACCCTCCTGATGCCCTTGATGTCACCAGCAGCTGTATCTAGATAACGGTTTCTGGACTGAGCCCAAGGATCTTGTTTGAGGGCTAATCAAGGGAGAAGAGGCTACCACGGCTGCAAAATCTAGAGCCAAGCTCTGTTTGTTGCAGGACCTCGTCACTTCTGGTACCTTCTGTTACCAAGTACGGTTCTGTTTACCTTGGGACTTGTTAGAAAGCAATTTTTGAAATGTTTAATGAAATATTTCAATGCTTAATGGGTTCTTTTTCAAACCCTGATTTCCCTCTGTGAAGTTCTGAAGTCACTGCAAGCACGGCAGATTTTCACTTTCTTACTGTTGAAAACTTACTCTTTGAACAGCACTGGATAACTGGCAGGAACCTGTGTGTACAGGTACTGATCTGCAGCATTCCCCGTTCTGAAATGTAAATGTTGTGCCTGCAGTGCTACACTGCGTGCCTGACAGACACCCCTCCACCCTCCCAGTCTGGTCCTCAGACCTTTCTTTACCACAGCCTTTCACTCAGACCTCTGTGAACGACTCCTGTCTCTGGCACACCTTGCTGTGTCTTCCTCCTGCGCAGGAAGGAGAGCAGTTCCCAGGAAGCAATGCATTTTGGTATCTCCCCCTGATGTTTCCAGGAAGCACCATTTCCTTTTGGTCTAGTCTTAGACTCTCTGTGTGTTGTGTTGATGCCTGAGACACGCTGCACAGTGTCACCCGTTTGATACTGAAGGACAGTGGCATTTCCTCTTCTAACACTTCAGTGGGGTTCTTCCCTAGTCCTAGAAACCTGGCTCCGGGAATGTGGCATGCTGCCATCGCTGGGGCAGTCCAGGGAGAGCTGCCACATGGGAGAGAGAGGACAGGGACTCGTCAGCTCTGCCTTGCCAGAAGCTCCTGCTGGTTTTCCCACCTTCCCCATTAAGATGCCAAAGGTGTGCAGCCACTCTCCTCCAGGAAGGGGAGAGGTGATCAAAGCCCTGCACCTGCGTTCCAAGCCCATTGCACAGCCAGGCACCACAATATTCCTTCCATCAGACTTGCCACGGAGGAAAAGTCACGTGGAACTGTTATTAGAAATCCAGCAGGGCCGGGGCACAGCAGGTTAAATTATAACAAACAGTTCAGCAACGGCGTTCTCCAGTCTGCCCAAACCTCTCTCTCCTGTACCTGGTCGTTATGCTGGTCACCTGTGTTTGCAGTGAGAGCATTCACTGGTACTACCCACTGGCTGCTGAACCCTCCAGCACTCACCCACTGATCTCCTACATACTGCTCTATAGAAACCCAAGATCAAGACGTTCTGCAGGTTGCTTGCATCCCAGCAAGCCCCCAGCTCTCCCCGTCTGAGGGACACCAGCCTGGCCACTGAGCTGGTCAGTCACCAGGTCTGGGGAGGCTGGGCCAGCACAGGCACTGTCAACAAAGAGAAATTCTCCTTTGCTGTGACAACAACCAGCACATTGGCTTCCTGACCTTCCACCCCAGACTCACTCACCACCGCAGCAAGAACGCACCGACGATCAAACTCTTAATTTTTATACTGCTAATTCCTTTAATAAGAATTCGTTAAATATTTATGAAAAGCAATGCACGAGGCCAATTCAATAGGAAGCGATGGCTTTAATCTCAGCGTGCTCTGCAGCCATCCTGCCTCCTGCTCTGCAACAAGAGAAGCGACCTGCAGAGCCACCTCCTTCCCCGGCTGTGGGACTCCGGCCCTGCTGCAGCTGGTGGGAATTCTGCCGTCGGCAGCAACGTGGCGAGGGTTTCAACAACTTCCCTAACTCGCCTAAGACATGTTCTGCACTAAGTCACAGTGTGAAAAGCACACGGCACTGTTTTTCCAGAAAGGGAGTGTTACAGGCAGCATCTCTACCAATTTTCTGCTCTTTGCGAAGCTGTCGACTGCCAGGTGCTTCAACAGGAGCTGCCCAGGCTGGACTGAGGCCTTATTGCTCAGAATAGCACTGGCCACACACCTGCAGCTGGATTACCCTTGAGTTTTGAGCCGAACAACACCCCTAAGATCTCTTGCAAATTCCACTGGAAGCAAAATCTACAGCCCAGTCCCGCTGTAGGATTCTTGGTATGCAGCCCTGCACACCCACCTGCCTGTTCATGAATGCATCCTTCTTTATTAATATGGGGATACTTTAATCTCAGTCTAATTTCACCTTTAGGGAAGCTGTATCCTGAGGCTGCTGGGAGCTAAAACCCTCCAGATGCAGTGGTGTGATTTGTATTCAAAGCAGCAGGCCTATCTGTCAACATGTTTGTCTCCCCTATCTGCCAACTCTTATTTATAATCCCATTCAGATTAATGAATGACAGTAGTTCTCATCACAAGAAATTTGATTAATCAATTTAAGTGCTTAATCACCCTGGCCTGGGTGAGAACCGTATGGGAGGGATGCTGTCTAGATAGGGACAAAGTTGTGAGATGTAGGAGGGAAACGTCACAGCTTTCCCTGGGGAGCAATTTGAGCAAGAAGCACGCACGGGATCCTTGATGGGATTACGAGCTTTCCAGGAGCTGAGAGTTTCCTTAGGGCCAGTGGTCACAGGCAATTAGCCACAAAATACCCATTTCAAACCACCTCACAATCTGACACAAAAGGCTTCACACTACCCACCTCATTCCCCATTCCCCGCATCGAGTGCCAACAAACCCAAAACTGTAAATCACAAAAACACCCCGTGGGGGACGATCCTGACAACCCAGCCAGGCATCCTGCTTCAAATTAGTTCCTGCCCTTCACTTTCCTGTGCCATGAGGACCCCCCATGGCCTGGCCATCATGTTCTAGAATCATCTCCAGGATTTTCTGGAGACCTGAGTGATGTTTCAGATGATGGATAAGAGCAAGCCTGAGTACAAATCGCTGATCCCTAGGAGAGAGGCCAAGCAGGGTGAGCACTGCTCTGAAGAATGACACGATGAAACAACAACAACAAAATTATACGCCATCTGAATCTCAGGAATAACATCAGCATCATCTCTTCCATGAAAGGGAAGTTTACAGAGCAGTTCCACTCTTCCCTGGCAGCATCCTGCGAATACACCAGTCAACAGCGCTCCCAGAAGAGCACTGGCTCTCCTGCTGCCCAGCCTTGTCTCCTGGCCACTCGCTGGACGTTAAGATCAGAGTCTCCTGATCATGCTCTTCAGGAACTGAAGCCCAGCACTATAAAATCTTTGCATCAGTGACCTGACAACAAACAAGGAACCGCTGCGAACAGAAGCTACAAGTGGCCAAAGGAGCAGGCGGAGTGGGCAGAGTCATCGTGCGGAGGGGACGGGGCATTTTGGGCAGAGGAGCTCCCTTTGAGGGCAAGAAGCACCTGAGTAACCATTTCTCCAAGGTGGAGGAACATTTCTTGGAGGGTGATGAGGACTCTGGGAAGGATTACACAGCCACTGCTCACACACTGCTCCATGTGACAGCCGAACAACACCAGGGTGAGGAGAGATAATCTGGCTCTTGTATGCACACCCCGGGGATGCTGAAGAGATGAAGGAAACCAGACATAAAAAGAAACAAACAGATTTGGTGTCCAGAGCTGAAAAGCTGGAGGTGGCATAAGGAGAGGACTGGAAAAAATGCATTGTGGTGGGAAAAGCTGTACAAAGGGCTGCTTTGGCTCCACAAGACCGCTTTCTAACCCAACACTGTCTTGGCAGTTACTCAAGTGGATACATAAAACCCACAGGACAGAGACATTACCCGGGGCCCCACATATCATCCTGACTCCAGCAGATCACGCATCCGTGTGTTTCCCCAGGTATGAGGGCTTCTTGACTGTCACCACAAGGTTAGAAGAATTGTGAGCTGGAAAATCATGCAGCATATTAATGTCAGACTGAAATATGAACACAATACACAGAAGTATTTTATATTTATTCTCTTTTAGAAATGTTATAAAGACAATATAATGAGAACACTGCAAACAAGTGAAGTGTTTTCCTCCTAATCTGGCAATAAAAATATGTCAAAGAAATGCCTAAAATCCTAATAGGAGAACACAAAAAAAAAAGGGGGGTGGGGTGGGGTGGCCTAGGCTGTGACAGGATTTAGTTGTGATGTTCCTCAAAGGCTTTAATCATCTCTACTGCAACATAAATGGAAAGTCAGAATCAAACCTGGATGAACCGTTAACGTCTGTGTTGTTTGTCTCAGCTGTTAGGGGGGGCTGAGACCAAGCACGTTTGACAGAGGTTAATGAAGACAGGTAGAGGTCTAACTATATTTATAACTGAGGAAACATTGCACAAAAAAAGAATTATTGAGCTGATCTTAGCGGAGACTCGACTGAGGTAGCAAACACACAACCATAACAAGATTTCGAAGGAGATTAGTCATTCAGTTTTAACATCTGCTGTAAGAAAAGAACAAAGGATTTCTTGATTAAATTAATGTCTGATGAACTTGGAGGAAATACTCCTTTTTTGGGGGACAGCCAGGCTTTGGAAGTCAGCACCATGGAAAAGGGGGAGTTCAGTGCTAGAGACGGATCACAAAGGGCTGGATAATTTAATGGCTTGGAGCGTAGGGGAGCTACGCCAGAAGCTGGGGAGAGAGGTGTTGCCAGGGAGAGCATCGATACTTCTGCCTGACCTCAGACTGGATTGTAATGCTGGGCTCCCGTTGGGATGTTGTCTGCTGCACTACGTTCAACAGGGATGTCAGGAGAGAGCAGGAAGCGAATCCCATGGGACACCCAACAGGGCCCAAGAGGGGGGAAAACAAATACTGGGAGTCTGGGAGAGAGGCCAGGCTCAGAGTGAGCATGTCAAATATCCACCAACGGCCGTAAGAACAACACCACCACCTCAGTCTCAGCTGCCTTTACTGCAGCCGTTGTACAGGCAGCTTCCATAGGTGTTAGAAAAAAAAATTATTGTCTGGCTGCATCTTTTTTCAGGGGAAAAAAAAAAGACCCTTTCAGCATGGGGAAGCTCCAGAAAATCTGAGAGTGCCCCGAGGAAATGCACGCTGAGCCAGGATTTTTGGCACACACCCGACAGAAAAAGCCCCATCTGCTAAGGAGCATGGAGGGGTGCAGGGTGCAGGGTGTGATCGTGGGAAGCACATGGGGCTGGGGCATCCTTCACATTGGGGTAAATAAGGACAAGGCTAATGAATGCAACACAGAGCAAAATCTGTATCTAAAAGAACTGGGAGCTCTTGAGTATATGTGCACTTTTACCTTGGGTTAACATTGTGCTGGAATGGATCAGAAGCCTCAACCAAAATCTTTTTTTGGCAGCTCCCCTGGGCAAAATCAGCCCCAGAGTCACCTGCAGCCAGACTGCACCGCGCCGAAGAAGTGCTGTGTGCAGCTGGTTTGTGGGACACACAGTTTCTTGGTCCTGTTCTCTTTGTACCCCATCCACTTAAGACCAGAAGCCACCAAAGCCAGTGATTCAAGGATCAGCACACAGTCTTCCCTGTCTGGTCAGTTCAAGTTCTTTCCAAAGGTGGCCTTATTTGTATTACAGCATCAAAAACCCCGAGTGGAAAGAGAGCGTGGTTGTGGCAAGGCTGCCTGTGTTCTGGGAGCTCCAAAAGCTGACATTCCCTTCCCCATTTCAGGAAGTCATCCGAGGCCTGCAGCAGCTCCTTAATTCTGAAAAATGGATCTAAGTGCATGGAAAACTTGGAAGGACCTGAACTTCAAACCTCTTTCCAACAAATCCCTTAATTAAAAAGCATTTATACAATCTAAAACAAATTATTGTGTATGCCAATACGAAATCTTCCCCTTCCAATTTAAAATCCTTAGGGCTTCACGATTGCTCGTGAGCAATGGCAAGAGCTACAGCAAGCAAGCATTTAAGAACATCTTTCTGGGCAAGCTGTTGTAGAAATACTAAGTTTGTATTGCTCGCAACAAACTTATAAATATTTAATACCTGTCCCAAAAACCCAAACAGCAAAGCATTAATTTCTCAAGATTAGTGTGCCTAAATGTACTGAAGTTCACTACCAGCAAACAGCTGAGTGTTTCTGACATTCAATAAGCAGCAAAAAGGTTGACATTTTCCTTGTATTAATTTTTTATCATAGAATGGAAAGCTCATTTTCGTGACAGATAACGAAAGCTGGGAGAGGTCTGCTAGGGCGAGATACATGGACCTGTGTATCCTCTGGATGAACAATGGCAGAGTTTCACAGACCTCCCCTGTGTCTTCCTGAGGTGACATTCCCTCTAAGATTCTGAAAGTTACTGCTCTGCCTTCTGAAGAGCTCTTCAGAATTATTTAACAGTTATGACACTTGGACTGCTGAGGAAGGAAAACACAACCCTAACAATGAAAGCAAACATAGACCATATGCCCCGAGATATTATGGAAAATGCAAGCAAAAACTGCAAGCTATGAACAAATGTGCCTCTTGTTTGCAAAACAATGGTAATTCCTACCACTGGCATTCAAAGTACAGGTATCTAAAGAGGATTTGTCTACACACTGCCAACAAAAAGTTTATTTGCATTCTTTCAGGTGAAGCAGGACTTCTAAGTGAAGGCATCTTGGACCTTAGGTCTGGACTGTCCCTGCCACCCTTGGGGCCGCTCAGCTGGGAGCAGGAAAGGTGCAGTGCTGCCCTGCCAAGAGCTGTCCCCGTGCTCTTCTGCACGGAATGTTCCCCTCAAAGAGACACTCACAGTCCTGCCACGTGCTGCCCACGTAGCCCCAGCTGCTGCAGGGCCCCAACACCTTTGACTCCACCGTACCGGGACCGTGTACCTGCCCCTTGGCGTGGGCACTCCCACACCTGCCCAGCTGCCACAGCAACAACCCGATACCCACAGCAAAGGTGAACAACTCCATACGTGATCTGCAGCTTCTCCCATGCACAAATGTGGCATGAAGAGATTTAATTTTGCTTTAACTAACTTGTCACTGGCATCCAATTATAGAACCGGTGGGCTTTGCTGATTAATTATGGATTAACTAGATGCAAGCCTTCACACAAATTAATCTTATAAACTCTGCTCACACAGATGGGATCTTACACATCCCTCTTCAACCTTTTGTACTTTTTAACCGAGAGGATGAAAATGCTAACAAACAGCATCAACTGAACCTGCAGGTTATTGAGCAGGTCATGAGAGCTGCACTTCCCTCATCGCTGGAGGTCACCCAGACCTTGCTGCTCGGAGGGTGACCACAACAGCAGGGCACTGCCCAGCTCCGGGTGCACTGCACCCCCCAGCTTTTGCCTGGCTGCAGGGTCCTGCCGGGCTGCGGGGGCCGGGGGTGGTGCACAGGGAAGGAGACCCAGGCAGTCATGGGGCACTGACAAAGAAATGTCAGGGGATAAGGTGGCAGTTTCCACAGCTTTTCTTTTAAAGTGCTTTCTGCACATTCTCTCAATAAAAGCAAGACTGCGCCGATGAGGTATTTGACAAAACAGAATGCTGAATCATTTTTAGTACATGACCTCTTCTCACACAGAGAGTCTTCCATCTTCCCTAGCACAGCCAATTCAAACATTCAAAACAGTTCTTTGGGGCTGACAGTGATTGGAAAAGACCGGAAGACTTCATCAAATAAACTTTGAAGCTTTTGCCATTGGGTCTGCTTTTTTTTCATCCCCTCTGGTTCCCAGAGTGTTTTACTGGCTATGGCAGATCAGCATTTTCCTCAGCTCAAACAACTCTTCCCTCAAACATGAGTACAAAGTACAGCCTCACTAATGGAAATGGCAAAGCCTTTCCTGTTAGAGCAGCAGCAGCAGCAGCAGGGCTCAGAGCAGAGCTCTGAGAAACCTCCATCCTTTTGCAGGGGCAGACACAGCTGGCCCAGGAAACAAAACCGCTGGAGAACAGCATTCCCACATCATTCCCGTTCTTTCCACTAAGACGTGTAGCTTAGTTCTTACAAGAGCAGCTCCGAAGTCCTCACTGCCCTGCCTCTGACAGCTGACTCCTCTGTTTCAGAGAGCTGCTCCTTGTGCTCAGCTCCCCCAAGGCGAGATGCACCGATCTCATTAAGGATGTCATCCGAGCAGGAACTGGAATGTTACTTCAACAAGAAATTACCACTGCAGTTTTTTTCAAGACTGAAATGGTGAAAAGCCATCCCTTGAGAGCAGCCCCCTCTTACAAAACCAGTACCTGTACACGGAAACTTTAAACACTTTCTAAAATTCTCACTGGCTAAATATAGCTCAAAAGGAGATCAATACTTTCACATATGATTCACAGTGTCCAGCCATTCACAGTGTCAAACAGATCAGAGGAAGATTCACAGCAACATGTGTAATTCAAACAGTGGTTGTTTCACTTCTGTAAACAGAAGTTTTTCTGCATCTGGGAGCAAAGGCAGGAGCAGGCACTCATATACTTGTTTACTGCTGAGATAAAATGCTTCATTGGGGCTGACTGCGCACTGAGTCTTACTTAAGCCAGCCACAGCACAAAATCGAAAGGCAGTATTTTCTCAGTCACTGAAACGAACTCACACTCAAGAAAAAGCAGAATAAAACTCAGAAAATTCTGCTTTGCTCACTTCCCAAATCACACGTTAACACCGCAAACAGTGCCATTAAAAACGAGTCCCACGAGTGGACAGATATCTATTCCCTCGGCTGTCCAATTCATCATCTTTATCCAATACCTTGCCTGTAGGTTTACAAATCATGAGGAAATTTACCGAGTGTGCTTTCATAAGTAAAAGTGGACAATAAATCATCATCACACCAGAGTCGCTCATGTAACACACAGTTTCATTTTCATGCCAGATTTCACTACTGGTAACTGTAAAAAAAAACAAATCAGCAAAAAGCCCTCATATCAGCAGTCTTCAAAATAACACTACAGACTTAAGGGCAGATATTAATTCAATTATTCACCTCCTCCTTCTACTCTGACACCCTGCTGAACCTGGAGGGGCAAGAATGGAGTCCCCCCCAGAGCCCAGGCTGCACTTTGCTTCACAGAGCTTTGAAGAAGTCATGTCACAGGGTCTGAAGGACAGGGACACTGCCTCTGAAACTCCTGTCACCACTGTGAGGGTGTTCCCACACCTCCTCCAACTTCTGATAAATCCTCCTCTGAAACTGCAATTAACACCTTCTGCAGGTCGCCCCACAAGATTAATTTTTGGAGCACAGATTGATGAAAACGCATACACAAGTGTTTAGAAAATATCTTCTCTATTAATCTCCATCAGCAGCAGATTACCAGCAGTGTGGCTAATGAAGACATTCTATCATTAAGGTGAGAGCAGGCGGGACGAGTGATGGGACCACTCTCCCAGGTGCCATGAGCAGTGCTTCCAACGGGGACAGCGTTGTCACCAGCATGTCCCAGGACACTATGCTGACGAGATTTATTTGGGTTTACAGTCACGGGCCAGAAGAGCAGAACTTTCAGACTAAAGAACCACAGTGAAACCACAGTCCCTGCAACACCCGACTTCATATTTAATGTTAATTTAGAGGACATGATGCTAGAAAATGTTCCTTCATTGGGAAACAAGTGGCATCATTACTTAAAATCTCTCTCTTTGCTTTTTTAGGGATTTTTTGGTGGTTTGGTTTTGTTGTTTCAAGCAAACCCCAAAGATAAAAGAATTGCAGAGCTCATGGCAGAGGGGTCTGAAGAATGCATTGAGTGCACCCACTGTCATGCAGCAGGACATTTTGGCTCCCCAAGCTCCTTCTTCTCCCCAGATTAACAGAGCATCCTTTATGTTTCTTTCTCTAACAAGTGTATCCTGGAGATCAAGCAAATCACAGTTTGTTTCCTCCTTATCGTTGCCTCTGCAGCATTAAAATCTCTTTTAAACTGAAAACTGTTATTTTGCCTTCATTTTCCCAAGCTCGCTGGTTGCAACGTTGCATTTTGATATAGTCCATCCTACAGCCTAGTCTGTAAAAAACCTTTAAAAGCAGCAAATGGGCTGTTTACTACCCTGCCTCAAGGAGGAAGCTTGGCCTCACCTGCCTGGCTACAGAATCCATCACAATGTGCACTTAACGCTCTCCTTGAAGGAAGGGATGAAAAGCTGAAACCACAGCCTCTGTCCTTTGTCAGCAGCACAAAGCTCTGCAGCTCCAGTACCCTTCAAAGCTCCTTGCTCTTCGCAGGCGGATGGCAAACAATTACAGAGGGCCTGTGTGTGCTTCCTCCTCAGCAATTCCCCCCTCTTCGTGCCACCAGCCTGCGCTGGCTCAGCCTTTGGATCAACACTGAGGACTTCCTCCAGCGAGGTGTTGAACTAAACTGGACTACAGCTGGAAGTCATACCAGCAAGGGTTATCTTCGTGTCTTTTCTTCTTTTTTTTAGTTCAGTATGCACTCTTAATAAATTAGGCAGTATCTTTTTACGATTAAGGAGCCACCTCACAATGCAAGTGCTTGCTTTATAAAATGCAACCATCATTGCTTTATTTTCAAGGTTCACTTGCAAATGTAATTTGGAATAAAAAGGTGTTTCTCTAATAATGTTGTCAAGGAAAAGAGAGGGACTGACTCATGCTAAGGTTGGATTTGGCCATGGCCATCAGTTAAGCATCCCTGCGGGGTTTGGGGAGGGTATTATGCCCTTTGAGACTTGTCTGAATGGCAACAGCTTCTCAGTGCTGGTTCGGAGCTGATTTTGGGCACTACACCAAAAAGCCCATCCTAGAACAGCAGTCACATTGTTTTAGCACATTTCTGGTCATTGTGGGCATCTTCACCTTTCTGACAACACAAGCCCCAGGGCACGGCCATCACGGTGCTCCAAGGGCTCCTGCTGGCAGGTCATACCCACAGCCATCACACAAGCACCCACCTCTGCCATGCTGCCTGGACAGTGTCATCCTCAATTCTGTGACACAGAAATCGGAGAAGGCTGGGATTTACCCTGCTCCAGCTCCTCCCTGGAGACTGCGTGAATGAACTGCTCCTCAAGTATCTCAGTGAGCCCTTCACTCAGCCACAGCTCTGCAGACTGCTCCCACCTTGGACCAGCACACCAAAACCAGGACTGTCGGCCGGAGGTGAGACAGTGAGAAGAAACACTGTGAGGTGGGAGATCTGCCCCAGGGCAGCCACATCCATCAGAAACCAACTGGTAGGGAAATGGAGCACCATTCACAAGGAGCTGCCCTTCTCAGACCAAATGTGCATTTTTCAGCTGGAGTGTGAAGTCCCTTCTGTTAGTGCCTCCCAATGACAGAAAACATGAGGCAATTTAGGGTGCCAAATGTCTCCCATGGGACGTATTTTTGCCCTCACTGATGTACCCTGCAGGACAAAGCATCTCTTACATTTGAGTCTTGCTCTACGTGATGCATGCGGCAGGTGAGATGGTGATCTGGCAGGAAGAAATAGCTATTTTATTACATTTCCTCCTGCAGATCTGCAAACCAGACAAATTCTGCTTGTGCACGGAACCTGCACTGCCAGGAGGGATGCTTGAGACCCAGACCACCTCCTTGTCCTGCCTCTGCACACTTGTGATGCCGGAAGAGTCAAACACGCGCAAGAAATGGCAACTGGAAAATGATCGATGCACAACAGCCACTGTTGAGACACCAACTTATCTCTCCCTCGCAGAGTAGGGGAGGTCCAATAAGTATAAAGTTTAATGCTACCCTGTTTAATGATATTTTTACTTCAACCGAACTGTAAAATTAACTGAGAACTTAACACTAAAAAAAGACTTTTATTTTATGCCGATCATTAACTAAGGAGGTTTTGCACTTGAGCTCTGTTACATTAAAGGGAACTGAAATAGCTCGTATCAATTACCTTATTCTAAGTGGACAGACTCCTTGTAAAATACCGAAACTGTCTTGTGACTCTGGATAAAGAGACAGAATGGCTGAATCCCAGATGGGAAGGGATCCCTGGACAGTGTCCTGCCAGCACAGGGAAGACCACCAGCAGAGGTGAACACGTGAGCTTCGCCTGTTGCCTGCACAAGCTGGTTGACAGGTGACCACGACCTGCAGAGCCAGATGACAAAAGGACAGCTGGGAAAGCCAATCTGGGCTGACCACAGATCAACTGACAGCTTATTCTTCTCTTCATACAGGTACTCATCAAATATCCAAAGCGTTTGCTCAGGCAGGATTTGGAGTGATGATGCTGGCAGCGCCCTGGCTGGCTGCCTTAACTCACGGAGCAGCAGCATCCATCAGATGATTTTACCTACCTACTCAACCTTGTTAATCTTGCCTTTATAGTCTGGTAACTCCAGGCTTCTAGCACACAGATAAACCCAGCTCAGAACGAAACAGAGGGAGGCTGGACAACAGGAGAAACCGTGGTCCTGCTAGCTTCGCTCTCTCTCCCTCAATGAGAATTTACCGGAGTTGTTCAGGACCCAGATTTTGACGAGCTGCAGGGTGACAGGATGGCAGCCACTCGTACTGCTGGGCTGGTTTGCTCTCCCTCCACAGCACTTCTAATAACCAAGACAAATTACCCTGCACGCCACGTGCTCAAGCAGATCTGTCCTGGAGCTTACCTTGCCTGGGAGCTGCAGGCATCTATTTCAGTGGGACCAGTCAAGGGTAAATCAGCGAAGCAAGTTCTGCCCATTATTCATCAATTATAGCTACTTATTTAATGATAATAATGCTCTCTATTATTGAATAACAGTGTAAGTGCTGCAGGATGAGGAGAAATGCTCCCACATGGAAGAGAGTTGCGGGAATCTCAGGCCAAGAGACCTGGGAGTGTCAGTCACACTAAGGACAGAAAATGTGGAGCGGCACTGATACAGTTAAAGGCTTAAAACCCCCCAAGCACACGTGAGGAGGTGGCTGTCACCGAGGGCAGGCACCCTGCCTGATGCCTGAGCAAGCACAATTGCAGAATGACTTTGATAAAATGATGCTTTCTGGATACTGTTTCTGAAATATATGAAGACGCAACCTTAAAAATCAATTAAACTAACAAAATTTGGTAAAAGCCAAAGTGCTAACCCAAATATTTCTTGAAAATTCACAGTAGTATTTTTAAAATCTCACTTCATTCCTAGCTCTCTGCACATCTGTGGATAGACTGATGCTATCTCAGTACTATAAATGTGTAGCAATCTGCCTTCTCTGCTCATTCGCCTGTTTTCATTGGACACATGACCCTGTTTAGCACTTTGTGTTACAGTACATAAAGTAACACTTCTTTCCTTGATAAAACAACTTAATTCTTACAGAAGTCCAAGACCTGGTGTAGACTCCGCTTAAAGCAACTCCCAGCCAGCCATTTACTGAGATGTGGATTTTCTCTGCAGAAAGGGTTCTCAGTCTTGGGCCGCATGCTGTAGCCAGCAGATGGTCCCAGCATAGCACTGGTCACTCTCTCACACAGCGCTTGAAAATATTTTCTTTTTCTGGCCTTACTTCCCAAAAGTCTGAGTTAAATCTGAAAAACACCACTCAGGTTCCCTCCCTCCCTGGCTGCAGGCAGTGAGGGGGTTTCGTGGAATCCCTGTCCGGTCCCAGCCCGCTCACGGCCTTGGCGTGACGCCGGCAGCACCCACCTTTCCTTGCTCTGAGGGAGGAACCGCAGCCTCCGGCACACGGCGTGGGCCTGCAGGGCCTGCTGTGGGCCACAGGCCTCCTGTACTGCCACTTCAATCATCTTCTTCAGGTTCTAATACTTAAAACAAACAAAGGGACTCAGCTAGGGCTTCATGACTCTGTTTACCTTGATAAGTAAATGTACCTACGAAGAACACAGTAACTAATAAAGCAATGAGCACAGGAGAACCACCCTCAGCACAACATACTCCTGTTGGGCAGACAGGGGAGCAGAACCAAGGAGAGAACTGGTTAAGTGTGAGAAGCACTGAGGGAAACTGTCGACTGGGAAGAAGCAACTGGGTCAGAGGAGGGGAAGACGTCCCCAGACAGCAGCAGGGCAAATGTGAGCTGGAGCAAGGAGCTTGCAGCCGTGGGCTGAGCATCTCCCTGCGGCAACCCTGGGAGCCAGGACTCCACCCCCCATCAGTTGCTCCGTTACAGAATAACCTTCCTGGGCTGTCAGGATTTGCCATCACAAATGGCACACCAAGAGTAACTCACTCACCTAAGTGTACACTGTCAGCTGCTCTGGAAAGCCACTGGCGTTCTCCAAGTCCTCACAGATCAGATAGCAAAAAGTCAGATCCAGGTTCCCCCAGTATTTGCATGACATGATTTGTTGGGTTCCCTGGAATACGAGTCTCCACACACCGCACCTTCTTCACCTCCAGTCCCCAGTTTCTGATCAGCTGATGGCAGTCACCTGACCCACCCCAGCACCCCAAAGGTGGGTCTGCCCCGAAACCAGCTGCCCAGGGAGAAGGAATGGAAAGCAACCTCTCAAAAACTGATGTACTTCTACAATTCTCTTGCTGTGGAGTCTCTGATACAGTTCTGTGTCATTACAGGTACACAATTAATCACAGACCAGTTGTAATGCACTTTGAAAACAAAAATTCTATTAAAATGTAATTATTAAGTCTACAGAAATGTAATTATTAATTCTATTACTACTATTGCCAAGGGCACAAACCAAGTTTGAAATATAAAACTCCCCATGGATAACTTAAGAGACACACAATAAATGGTGCAAGGACACAAAGTGCTGTTGAAGGATCATCAGACCATCAAAACTTCGCAAGCACAACGCAGCCAGCACACATAAACACCTGAGCTTGTGCAATTGCACAGGCTTCTGTATCAGAACACCCGTGTCCTGCAGGTGGCATGTGTACCTGTCTGTGGTGCCCGTCCTCTTAGTTGCATCTTCTTTCAAAGTATTAAAAAAATGACATTTTTAGTTTCAGAAGGTGCTGACTTTGCAAGACTGAGTTTGCTGGTGAACTACACATTATCCACTGGTGTATATAATCACAGGCTTCTTGAAGGCAATCAACAATTGATTTAAACAAAAGCCAAATCTCAGCTCTTTGAGTGGGACTTGCCCAGCCATGCCGCTCAGCCACTGGCTCCTTGGAGCAGAGTTGGCCTCTTCAGAAACGTTCAGGGAGGTTTCATGAAACCAAGCCCTAAACTTAGGAGTCATCATCTCAAAGTCATCCATAAAAAGATTCAGCAGGGTGACAGCAGCAGCATGTGAAATGGAGTCATTTGGAGAATAATGCAGATAGGTATTTAGAAAGCACAGGGTTAACTGCAGTCTTTGAAGCCTTCTAAATACTGATCGTGCCACCCCAGGAACATGTGCCTTTTCCAGTGTCTGACAATGAATCCACCCCTGAGCAGAATTAACCAGCAAGCAACACTTCAGCCTGTTCTAGTACACAACAAAAATCTAAGTATGCTCTGGGGAGGGAAGAAAAAGAAAGAAAAAATTAGGAAAAAACTCTACATGTCCCAAGTGGCCAATGCTGCATCTTTCACCAGCACTGGCCATTTCTGGCCATTGAGCTGGTGCTCCTGTATCCAGATGCCACAGGCGACCTCAGCCCCTGGCTCCTGCCCAGCTCCATCCTCGCAAGAGCCCTGTGGCTTGCACCGGACTCCGATGACAAGGCTCATACAAAGACACAAGGCTCCAAGATAAACAGAAACCACCCTCCCATCTTCCATGGGCATGTGCCTGCAGCTGTTTTTGCTCCAGGTAATTCTTGTGCCGACACCGTTCTTCAGTTCACGTGGCTTTTCACCTCCCCGTTTCATTCCTTTGACATTTGTAGATGGAGTGACCGTATCACCTCTCAGTCTCGGTTTTGCCAGATTAAACAAGCTCAACAAGCTTTTTATTTCCACTCATAAAACAACCCATTTTCCTGATCTGTTTGACTTGTCCTTTTCTGTTCTTCTTTCCACTGATGTTTCCTGAACACTGTTCTCCTCCACTGTATATAGTATTGTGAATAACGTAATGCCACCTTGCTCAGCGGCCTCATCGTGCCCTCCAGCTACCGACTATTCCTTCTTTGAAGGATCCCGGGACTGCACACACCACAATAACCATTAGCACACGCTGTCTGAAGCTAAGAAACTCCGAGTAACATGCAACCTGAATGTACCTATGAGACAGTGGGTTTAGCTGCAAAGATCTTCCCAAAGTATTGCTAAATACATGGAACTTAACAGAGCGTGGTTTGACACAGCCTGAGAGCAGAACGTACGTGGGGCAGAGGGAAACAAGAATGCAACTGAAGAATGAAAATAATGGGAAATCTCATCTCCCTCTTTCTCATCGTTATATTCACAGTCACAAGCGACGCATTGATTATCTTCCATTAACGTATTGTGTCCTCTTCCTTAACTTCCTAATAAAATGTTTATCTCCAAGGAAATTCTGCAGAAAAGACTGAATTTGCATATAAATAGTAGACATGTCAAAACATAAGATGCTAGGATTTGGTATTCTGACTAGGAGTGTTACACATGGTTTGTATTAATTTCCTTAAATTCCAGTGCAGCTCCACAGAATTCAATCAGCACCAGTGGCACTGTCCAGCTAATTGCATTCCCCCTGCGTTTACTGACGCTGCGGATCAGGAGCTGCCCTCTTCAGCTATGCCTCTTGTGGGGCAATCCTTTCATAATCTAAACGCAGCTTCTTAATTCTGCACTTCATGAAGGGAAATGGGACGATAATAAGGTTTTTAGATGAGATAAAATTAAAAAACCTAACAGAGGGAAGCTCATGTTTCTAGAGGACGAAGTGGAAGAAGGTTTGAAGGCACCATGCAGTGACTTGCAGCCTTGGGGCTCGCAGCCCGCGTGCTCGCCACCAGCGTGGGACATGCGGGGGGGTTCTGTCTCTCTGCGCTGGAGCTGCAGCACAGAGGAAGGTCCCAAAGGAAAGCTAATCTCTGCAGATAATGATCCACCACGATGGCTTTCAAATTGGAGCCAGAAGAACCCTGAATGCTAAAGGTGAACTTCAATTAAAGATCCGCTGTGCATTTTGCTCCAGATCATGATAAAATCTCCCTTCCCTGCCAACAGCAAACTCTCCTGTGAATTCTTTTTTTTTCTTTTGAAAACTGGCTATTTTTGAAAGCCAGCTTAGAAAACACTTGTGCTCTAGGGTATAAAGAAGGCAGCACCGTGTGTCAGATGTAATACTGGGAGATAGAGCTTAGTACATTGACATTATAAAACCCAGGTAGCAACGGGAAATAATATTTTTACAAAGGTTACAAACATGAAGGTTGGACCTGAGGGCAATTTTCCAGATGCTGCATCCTAACGTGGTCCTGCGTGTTCCCTCTGCCACCACCGAGCTGAGCAAGGGGAGCAAAGCGGAGCTGCGACGATCACCAGCCACGCGACCGCACGCGCCTCTGTCCCGACACCAAGAGTGGGCACAGGGCTCTCCAGGCGAGGAAGCGTGCGTGGCCGGCAGCTCCGTGCGGAGCTCTGTCCCAGCTCCTGCGGCCGGAGCGTATTCCAGCACATCTGCACCCCCTGCACCTCACTATCCTACCTGCATCCATAAAGCAACTTCACGTATGTCCCAATTCAGGAATGGTGTAATAAAATACACCCTTATTAATGGAATAGAAACCTTTTGTTTTTGAAAAAAAACATTTTTTTTCTATTAGCTCCCGAGCTGGTTTCCTTGGTTTGGGAGAATTGTGCCTGTAACACGGCAGAGACATCTGCTGCACAGCCCAGGGGTGATTCTATCCCCATGCAGCCAATTCTTCTCAACACCAGCCACTGCTGCCCATGCTTCGATGCTGAGGAAAGCAAAATACACACCAGCCACAAGGAAATGGGGGATAACAGAAACTTCTTATACCCATATTTAAAAAAACAACCAATAACTATTTCAAGTAGTCGGGCAAACATCACCCAGATGGCAAGTTTGCTGCATCCTAGATGAAAAATACTATGCAGCCAACAAACCCATATGGCCGACCAGAGAAGCACATAAAGATAATGATATGCCATACAAGCAAAATGTTAATGAATTAGGCCCAAAGTAGATAAAAATCTGCTACCTGGTACATTAACCTCTTTCTGGAATCAATACATGTATTTATTTTAATATTTAGTAATTCATAGCCAAGGGACAGGCAGGTAGGGTCAACTCAAAGATGCTGGCCGCAGCCCACCTACGCAGCCCCTTCTGCTCTCCCCAGTCCTATATTTGACCCTTTTTCACCTGGAAATGGAGTCTCACAACCCTTAAATTGCCCTTAACGGGGAAGGGATGAGACCTACATGCAGAAGGTCAATAAATAAGATTCTGGAAAAATCTCCCACTGCCTGTGGGTTTCCCTGCCCGGGTCACCAGAGGATTGTTGCGCTCACTTCCACATACCTGCTGGCAGCAAGAAAAATGCAGAAAGGGCTGAATCACTTGAGCCACTGACCTCAATAAGTGCCAAATACCGATGCCTCCAGGGCGATACATAATGTGAATACATCCAGTTAACATCAGACAAGGTGAAAAAAATAACAGTATTTAACAATATCCAGAGTTAAATCACAGAGGGACTAAGAAACTCATAATTTACCTCACTTTTATTTAAGCTACACAGAAAGGCAAGGTGGCCTCAGGTACTTTGCTGAGATTATAAATAACGTTTATAATACTGCTGTGGACGTGAGACACAATGGATGGGGACAGGACTCTTGTTGTGTCACATAAGGGACCTGGCAAGACATAGAGAGGACTGATGGAAAAAAATGATGTTCCACCTCACAGGCAACGACTGCAGCATTTCCCTGGACACAGCACCTGCGAGTTCTCTGCAGGCATCCCAGCAGAGGACAGCTGGAAGGAGCAGCGAGGTTGTGCCTCGCCAAACACTCATGAAAAAGGCACGAGGAGAAGCAAATCCAGGCAGTGAGTGTGGGGGCATTTGGCACTGGGGACTAATGAGAGTGTGAGTGCTGGATGAAATACTCACCCTGTGGTGGGTAAGACAAAAAGAGGAAAAAACCAAACAGCTGTAAATGGAAGGATGCACAGAGCGGAGAGCCTTTCAGAGGTGTCAGAGTCAGGTGGCACCAACCAGCACATGAATGGCCTTTCACACTCAGGTAAGGTGGCTCACACCGAGCTGAGGCAGAGACACCCGTGCTCTGCCATCACCACACTCTTCTCACGCTTCCCATCAACGTGAGAGACATTTTCGTTGGCTGCTGAGATGACACTGAACTGAAAAAGCTGTGGAGGGAGCTGGCAACATGAATCTTTTATATTGGGATTAATCAATTAAAAGGCCATTACCACAGGAAATGTCGGGATGCTGGATGGCCAAACAAACCTGTATTTATGCCCTTCTGCCTGGAATTCCCCACTTGCTCTTCACCATCGCCCTGAGTCATCCCTCAGTCAGTCTGTTCTGAAAAGGAAGGTTGGCTGTTTGGGGAGGGAGGGTATTTCTGCTGCCCCCAGCCACTCTGCCAGCATCGAGAGGTGCCGGCCAGATGCAGGGTCACATCAAAAGATGCAATCAAAGGCACCAGCCCTTAACATGTATTTAACTTCACAGAGGCTTTCGAAGGCTGCGCGCGTTGCCACCCCTGTGCCGAATCATCCCCGATGCCCCCTCCAGCTCGCGGGGTGCCCGCGTGGGTACCGCCGCAGCGGTTTCCACGGCAACGGCGCGATCGGAGCCAGGATTCCTTTCTCATCAGTCGAGATGGCTCAAGTATCCATTACACATTACTGTGGCGGATTGAATAACAAACACAAACGCTAACAAATCAATGAGACGCGCAGAATTTTAAGCCCTGCAAAACGCTTGCTTTCTTCTGTATTCCCACGAGCCTGAGGCTCCCGAGCCAAGTTCCAGTGAAGGGATTTCAGATTTGGCAAGAATCTAGGTGACAGATCCTCCTGAAGTGCAAATTGCCACAGTTCCACTGAAGTCAGCAGAGATATGACAATTTACACCCACTTAGGTTCTGCCACCGGGTAATTAGCACATTGCAAATAACTGGAAACATATTCCCAAATAAGAACACTCTTAAGCTTGAAGCAAGAATGTTTAAATAAAAAAAAAACAAAAAACAAAAAACACCACCACATTTTTTCCTAGGATTAAGCAAACTTGCAGGCTTCTCTGCTGCCTTATTCTAATGTATTACTGGTTTAAGCCAAATATTTAATTTAGTTACTGGTTCTTTTGTTTCCCTAATGAAACCAGAATGAAACCACAACAGTGTTATCTGCCCGGACGTACCTGATGTACTTAATTTGACACATCTTCCCTCAGTACCACCCAAATGCTCTTTCTCTACTAAGCTGTTTAATTCTCCGTGCCACCCCAGGACCCTCCAACCCTATTTTTTTTGCTGGCATTAAGCTACATCGAAGATCTGTATACAAAATATAGCAACGTGTAATGAGGAGAAGCAAACAGACTGTGATGTTTGCCACTTGTAACACGAGGACTGCTACCTTTCAATCACATGTAATACCTGTGTTCTGTATCATTTCTCTCTTAATCAATATCCAGCAACGTCAAGCATCACAAAGCTCTTATTCTTTCATGTTGGACTGACTGGTCTAACATCAGTCCCAGACAAATCAGTGGAAAAATTGCTATGAAGTTCAATTAATAAAGAATTAAAGGATATGACTACAACTGATGCTTGCCAACCTGGTTTCATGGGAAATAGCTCTTGTCAAGCAAACCTGATTTCATTCTTTGAGGAGGGGCAAAGTCTGTTTGACAAAGACAATGTATTTTGTACTGCATTTGACTTAATACCAAACAGCATTCTAATACTTAAAAACTACTGCTCTGAATATCTAGAGCACACATTTAGTGGATTAAAGGCTGGCCATCTGACAGATCTAAAAAGCAGTGGTCAATTGGGAATTGTAATTGAGTAGTTAGCTTTAGGAGAGGAGGCTGCACCCTGGACAGCAATGACTCTGGAAGAGTGAAGGCTTTGGAGAGGACGAACGCCTCAGGCCCATGGGCACAGAGCTATCAGACTGAACTGCTGTCATGACTGGCACTTACAGTGAAGGAAAGTGGCTGGGGAAGGTTCCTGTGTGACAGAGCTACCAACAGTCCTCTTCCTCTGCCCCAGTGATAATCACACAGCTCTGCCACACCAGTTTGCCCAGTCAGAACAGTTTCAAAGAGAGGAAATGTCTGAAGTGGCTCAGCAAGGATGCCTTTCCCTGTCCTGCTCCTGGGATACGGATGCTTTTTGTGCCAATCCAGCAGCCCAAGCTGTCCAGTTGCAGCAGAAGGTGCAGGAGCAGCCATGCGAGGCTGAGGACACCCTCTGCTCTTACCCACAGACCCTGCGCAGCCACTTTATCGATCGTCCCACGTGTGAGCTCGCCGGGGGGAACTAAAAAAGGCAGAAACACCCAGCAGTCAGAGGTGCCTGCTCTTTGCTTCTTTCCATCATCAGCAGTGGATGCTCAGGGATTCCTGAGAGCTGAAAGCCTGCAGCCCCCTCCAGCACCCAGCTGCATGCTGACCGGCATCAGGCTCACGCAGAGGAGCCAGCTACCCTCTGATAATGCCTCTGATGGCAGCAGCTCACATTTCTTCTCCAGCAGGTTATTCCAAAGGCCTGGAACGCTGAATCTTAGAAATTTAGTGTGACTTCCACACCTCAAGAACAAATAAAGCCACTAAACAGTCCCTGCTTTCGCCTGCTAGTAATGTACTCCTTCTCCCGCTCATCTGCTCCAAGAACCCCCTGCACAGGAAACCAGTGGGGAGCACGGGCAGGGCAGGGCATCCATGAGAGGAGCCAGAGGTGGACTGATGGTCTGTGGCAAGACTTGCCATGCCCACTTAGCCCCAACACAGGCAAAAAGACATGAAGACAGAGACACCCCCATAGGCTTAAGGAAGGGGATGTATGGCCCCAAACCATCAGCACCCTCCATCTGCAGCCCTGCTCAGGGTGCCAGACTAATCAGAATTACATCCTGCTTTAGTAATTTCTACATCATCAGATCACTTCAGGCTTTAAGTAACATCTATGTGGTTTTAACACCATCCGACGGGGAGTGGGAGCTCTTCTTTCCAGTGTCTGGTTTGCTGCCTGTCTTCGCAGCCGAGCCATCCTTCCCCGTCCCCGCCCTCACAACAAGGTTCATTATTAGCCAGGGAAACAGAGGGTGTCCGATAGCAAGGGGAGAATAAATCATTGTTCTCGGCTAAATGGAGTAGTGCGGATCTGCTGGAAACGCCGCCTTTTACCAGCAGTGCAAATAATGAAGATTGCACGCGCTGGGGCCAACGCAATGAGCCGCTGCGCTATTGATGGGGTATTTGTACAACTCCAGGAGTTATGTTTCAAAAGCAAGCTCGATTAAAGGCAGCACCTTTGTTCAGAAGCTGAGGATTAATACTGCTCCTCAGACAATGCACAGGTTTCCCCAGTCTCAGGGAAAGCAGCTCGTGCTTGTGCCTCCCCCTTCAGCCATCGCTGCATTTCAGGGACCAGCACACCTCCTGGCACGCCAGTCACGTGCACCCGGGTGCATACATGGAAGGGATGATCATTAGAGTATCTTGGTAAACGAATCTTCAAGCAAAAACGTTCAGAATTTAACCTGGGGGGGATTATCTGCTGGCAGACAGGAAACAGAGACATCACTGCAGTAGATCCATCCCATTTAGCCACCTTCTGTTTCTGACAACCACCACTGGGAGAAGCATTGGAGGAGGGTGAAAGGCTTTTGCAGGAGACATCAGGAACTCTTGAAGGCACTGTCCTCAATCCTAAATAACCTTCCACTCTGCAGCTACTCCACTGGCAGAGAGAATGAGATCTGAGAAACGGGTCTTACCTACCGAATCACAACTATAATTCACATCTCCTTAAATAATGCTGCAACAGAAATGTCAAAGTATCTCTTCTGTAGTGCCTAATTTTGTTGATGCCAGTCTGCATGTTCCACTGCTTACCATTTTTAACTTAAAACTCACGGGACCACTGACTTTGTACCTGTTTACACCATTCTCCAGGCAGGTTATTTCACTTATGTCCAAAGGACAAGAAAAAAGCACCCAAGTGGTTGACCATTGGAATGGCACAATCAGTGTAACCTCTATTAGGAGATGCTTTTAGACCAGGACTTTCAAAGGAAAATACTCGGCCTGGTGCCCCAGCTGCTGCTCAAAGCCAGTGGAAAGCCTGAGCCACAGAGCTGGGACAGAGCTGCAGGGCCCAGCTGGGAGATTCTCACAAACTGGGGTTAATTTCCAAGTAACCGAGCAAACTCATGGCTCCAATTTTGCAAATAATGACTGACATGAGAGAACTGGGGAAGTCATTCATGTTGGCTACACCACGTCAAGTAAGAGCAAAACCCAGCTTGGTCTGGGTTCCACTTTTCTTTTTCTGGTTGAATTTGCTTTTTTTTTTTTTCTGGTGACTTTGCTAAAAAGCAATGCACTCAGGACACAACACTCAAACTAATATCAGGGAATGACTTATGGGCTTAATTCTCTGCAGTAGTTTGCAAAATGTGCATAACATCGTATTATTAGCATATAAAGATGAAAGCACTATAAATCTGTGCAAGAAAGCACAGTATCTTTAAACAAGAAATACAATGAAAAATAAAAGTACAGATGAGCACCAGGCACCGTCCGTGACAGCACCTTCTTGTCAGAAACAAGAACCAGTACTTCCAACTGTCGACATCTATCGCTCTTCGGGTTTCCTCTTTAACCAAAGAGCAGCAGCTTCTCGGACTGATTTTTTCAATGTATTTAAAAATACAAATTAGTACATTAGTGTAATTGGTTTGTTGGGTTTTTTGTCTTTAAACAGAATTATTAATACATTGGAGATACTCACAAGCCTTCAAAACTCTTCAAAATGTTATTCTTTAGTGGTGGCACATGTTAGTAAATAATTATCTTAGGAACAAAACAAGTCAAAGAGGCTTTTCCACTAAAAGCATCTCTGCCTAAATCCTACCTGCTCTGCAGTGGAACCTTTTATTCTGCTCCTTTATATGCATTCAGTTTACAGAGATCTTGAAACCCCTGGGTTCAGCCGAGCCTTATTACATTTAAAAGCCTTTGGATGGCAGCAGCAAAGTGTTCTGCACTATAAACCAGAACACAGCTGAGGTTTGATGGGTTTGCTTCTCCTTTCTACCCCACAAAACACTTTCTAAATGCCATTAAAATTTAGCATACGCCATAATAACCAAGCTGCATTTTTTCCACATTTAAGTCAATTGACTTTCAAGTTTTATCTTTCCATGTACTTTGAATCAAATAAAGTTATTCCTGCAGTTCAGTGGGAGGATACTGTGGAGTATCTCATTCTGATGAGGAGTAGTTCTATAAGCAAAAGTCCAGATATTCAGTGAAAAGTGCCAGGGGAAGCAGAGACAAAGTAGGAAAGTTCCAAAATTCTCTGTGTTTGGCAGCTGCAGTCAGCTTAGGTTAAGGGGAAAAAAAAAAAAAAGGAATTAAGAAAATCAAAAATCAAACATGAAACCAGAATGTCT
>VWZY01001822.1:28303-46039 GCA_013399075.1 Chloroceryle aenea
GAGCCGCGGCGTCAACGCGCCGGTGGCACTAACAGCAGCTCCATGAGAACAACTGGAGCAACCCCAGTGGAACGGCTCCCGCAGCGGGAAGCTGGGCTCCGTGCCTCTGCTGGGTCAGGGAGCTCAGGGCCAGCCTCCTTCCCTGGTTCTGGGGGCTCTGCTCTTTACAGGACATGGGACCTTTTGCTCAGAAAGAAGCCGCTCCTCTCTGAGGAGAGGGAACTGCCATGAATGCTGATGTGAGACCCAATGTCACCTTGCCCATCAGAGAAGGGCTCAGGCTTGGGCCGTGTCCAGAGCTGGTCGCACTCTCCTGATGGAGGTCACCTCTCCACGGGGTTCGCTGACGGTCTCCAATATGACAAGGAAGGAAGAGAGCTCTTGTCAGCACTCTTTAGGGGAGAGAGTCTGCGAAGGGAGGACAGGAGCTGGGGAAAATGCAGGCAAAGGTTGCTTTTTACATAAACTGGAGGGCTGCTGATGCACGGCCAGGTCCAAAATTAACCCCTGGCAATACTGACCCAGTACAGGTGGAGACGCTGGACAGAATGGTGGGAAGGGAACCTCAGTGGAGGTCAGAGACCTCCTGGCTCAGCCAGGGTGTCCTGTGGTACCACTTCATTGGAAAAATGGCCTTTTGTGTCCTGTCCATAGTTGGGTTTCAAGCACTTTCACATCTACAATAGTCAACAGCTGCACCACGTTGCCCGAAAGGTAAATAGTGCTGAAGTGACACCATTCGGGGTAACTCTTGTGACCCATGCAGTTAGACCCATCTCTGCAGCACCTCGAACATTAAAAATACAATTACAACCATCAGCTTGCACCACAGTACGGGAAGAGGACTGATTTGCATCTGAACTGCAGCCAAGTCAAAGCAGAAGACACTTCTGAAAAAGGACCCAGAAAGGCATTTACCTGGAAAATCCTTCTCTTTAAAGTCACAGTTTAAATGCAAGGAGTCATACCAGAAACACTGCTCCTTCCAGCTCAGTCAGGATACAGAGGCTAAAATGAACTAAACCTAAGTTACCTTCAGAATAACCAACATGGAGGAAAAAAGGAAAGAAGAAACCACCACCCCAGGAGCTGTCTGCAGCTCACTACCCACTTGACTGATGGAATGGTGACACCATTGGAAAGCCCCCGGAAAAGAGACCATCAGAAAAACAAGTGCATCTGTAGAAGGCAGGAAACCTACATCTGGCAAAAAGAGGGCAATTCTTCCTCAACGCAGGCAGAACACCAAGGAAGCCTTGGTAGCAGCAGTACAGCTTATCCCAGTCTAGAATTACCTCCTGGCCCAGTGACGGAAGTTTCATCATTTGGAACATTTTAGGTTCTGAACAAGGTTAGAAAACACACTGCAGGGCACAATCCACCTTTGGCTCAGAAGGCAGGAGAAACCACTTAACAGATTTGCCTTGCATCTGGTTTCTGTGATTCCAGGCTTTGGAAATTACAAAGACTTAAGGAAGGAAATGTATAGCTCCTATTTGATTATGATTTCCTTCAACTGATGGCTCAGAATCTGAGCTGTCAAGTTTACAAGCTCACGGGGGGAGCAAACCTGAACCATACTGGCAAATGGGCCACTTAAAGCCCCAGTTCTGAGGGGACGAACTTGCACGCTTTTAACAAACACTTGTTTATGAACAGCTTGAAAAAATGGGGCATTTATCTTCCTGTAATTTCCTCCCACATTCTGTGCCAAGACACAGACACTGCTCACCCTGCAGTGGGCCAGTGCTCGCTGCCACTCATTTGCCTGCCCAGTGGTAGCCTCGTACCACACACTGGATCTATCTCTTAAGAGCACACAATCAAACCCTAACTTAAAATACTTGGCAGACTCTTTCAAAGCCTTTCGTATTCTTTCTTATCTTCCCTTACCAGACAATCTAGAAAGTGGAAAACACAGCAGCTCTAAGTTCAGGTTGCGATCTCAAGTCCCAGCGATGCTCTCAGACCCTCACCTGAGCTCACGGAATCCTGGGATATGTCCTAGCAGTTTTTCTCTGCCACACAGATCTGGTTTGAGGAGGGTCCTTTATAGTCACTGGTGGTTCCACAAACATCCATGACTTACTTCCCCAAATACTTGTCTCCCATGAAAGTTGGGAACCTCTCGATTTTACAATTTTCACACGTCAGACAAAAGCCATTAATAAGAGTGAAACCTACAATATCCCCAAAGGGGGATGGGGAAAAAAACTAACACTGGAAGGAAAGATCAAGTGAAGCTCTGGTGACAGATGGTGCTCTACAAAAGGTCAACCCTTGGCTCATTCTGCTGTTCATTATTTATTAAGAATCTCTGTGACATTGGCATTACTGCAAGAGTCCAGCGTTATGCAGATAGTAAAATGCTACTTTATAGTTCAAGGTCTCCTGCAGGTACAGCAAAAAGTTTGCAAAGTGATTCCAATGTGTTGCAGGCTCTTCTGAGGATGCCTGTGCCAGCGACTGCACAGACAGCTTGCAAAGTGAAGCTGAAAGGCAAAAGTTTTACAGCTCACCTGCCCGGCCTCCTGCTTCCTGAGACTTTTTCACCACTGTTTCCTATTCCTCACCCAGAACAAGACAGCCAAGGTCTATCTACACAGGCTGTAAGCTCACGGGCTGCATCGGCCAGGGTCCAGCAGGAAACCTCCCTTGCTGAGCTTCCTGACACAGGAGGACATGAAACAGCAGAGAGGGCATTGGTCCTTCCGCAGCAGCGAGGAGAGGCAGCCAGTGACCACGACAATTCAGCAGAGCAGAAGAAACCTCCTCCTGTTCCGCAGCTGCGGAATTGTTCTCGCAATGCAATAAACGCGCCGGAAGAGTTTCACGTTTGCCAATGACAGGCCCATTAACAAGAGACCACTCTGCCCCTGCCAGGAGCTGTCACTTTACTCATACACAATGACCCTGCAGCCCCCGCAATAAACCTGCTTCCAGAGCAAGTCTCACCTCCCCAGCTGGCAACGGCAATTTAGAACGGCACAAAGAAGAGTGGCTCAGGTCTGCTCAGACTCTGCTGAGATGTCTGTAGTGCAGGTGCAGACCAGCACCTGTCCCCACTGGCTCCTCCTCAGCAAGAACAGTGCCTGACACAGAACCACCTGCCTCACCGGGGGTCCTGGGCACATCTTCCTTGGCCACGGCTCTGGAAGGGTCTGCCCTGGACCCTGCAGTGCCCATTCCCGCCTCCCCTTAGTGCCTGCCACCAGCACTGGTGCTGACAGGTACCTGGGGTCAGCTGCCAGAGCCTGAGGAACAGCCACTTCACCCCTCTGCCCTCATGGGCTGGTTTAACCAACGCCTGCTTACGACCCTTCTGCACTACCTACCTCTCCTGGGTCATCTGCGACCCAGCCAGGGTGGGTTAGAGATGCTCTGAGCCCGGGGAGTTGCTCCCCTCTGGGAGGGCAGCTGTCAGGAGCAGAGGACAGCAACCATCAGCTGCTGCAGCAGGAGAATATCTCTCTACTTTCTCTTTTGGAACAGCAGGATGGAAAAACAGCAACAGGCTCATCAATATGCATTCTGCTTAAGCATTACCAGTCCTTCCCTTTACTGGAGAAAACAAAGCTCAACCTTCTTCCAGCTTCAGGTATGAGTAATCGGAGAGATGAGCTCAAACAAGGGTGGCAATGTTACTGCTGAAAACACCCACCACCTGGAGGATCCCACTAACAAAATAAGAGACACTTCTGTTACAGTGAGCCCTCCACTGCCTCTGAGAAATGATCAGCATAAGTGTGATTATATCAATAAAAAATAAAAACATCATAAAAAGTAGCCAGGCAGAGATAAGTTTATTACTAATTAGGAGCGGCGCGACATGCCTTGACTCCTTGTAAAATAAAATGAAGTCCATTTTTAATATCCGCTTCCATGACTTCCAGATAATAGACAAATTTACTTCCAAGGTCATATCTCGTTTAACACGTCAAGAGTTTTAATCACATGTAGGGGAACCACCAAAGGCCTCCTGCCTCCCACAGAACCAAAGCGAAGGTACAAGCGCGTGACTCCCTTTTATCTTCCTACTTATTAAGTGGTTATCAGTAAGTAAAATCTGAAGCTCATCTGAGAGACCTGGTAACTTCTACCTAGGATTTACAAAGTCCCAGAACACTGAGAATACCCTGGGTTTTCTATCCAAGAACAACGGGAGCAAGCACCAGCTGCACAGCTTAACTTAAGTACTGTAGGCACTTTACAAGCAGACAAAACACCCACGCTACGTTTCCACTCAGAAGAGAGGGAGAGCTGCCAGCGCAGCCTGCGATGCGACGCGATGCGATGCGCCCGGACGCCCAGCTGTAACACAGCGATGCGGAGCTGGAAGCCATCCTGCATTTTCCAAACCAAGTGCCCCATGGACAGGAGCCCTGGTTTGGCGATTCAAACTGTTTTACAGCAGCAAACTCAGATCACTCAACAAGAAGAAAAGCCTTTCGTATTCTCCCCACAGTTTCTAAACTCCAACAATTCTCAGCACTTTGAATTTAAGTCTGTAAAAGGTTTAATGAACTTCTGATGCATTCCTGAGGAGCGAGCAGCAGCAGGCGTTATCTTTGGGAACTGGTGCTCCAATATCACAAGGGTGAACCAAGAAATACAGAAATGGGGGCCCCCCTTGGATAGCTCCTAAATGGTCTATGCTACAACAAGCTGAATTGCAATACTTGCAGCCTATTGATGGAGTAACAGTCACGCGATATTTGACTTGTCAGGTGCTTTTTAGAGGCTGCATTCAGCTGACTGTGAATGAAAATGTGTATAAGTAAATGTAGAGCACACTAGCAATGATGTTAAACGATGCTTCGTATAATTATTGCTATTCTGTGGTACCATTAACAGGCAAAAGCACAGAATCATAATGACCACGTTCACACGGCAGTCCGGATTTGTTGTCTGACACCACATGGCCGTAAAACCTCTCCAGGAACACAGCTGCTGATGGCACAAGACCCACAGGCAGACAGCAAGAGTCTGTTTTGGCAACAGACAACCCATTTTGTGCATGAAAAACATCATCACTCTTACTGCCGCAGGCTGAAATACGGCCTTCTCCATTTACCCAGCAGTGGCCAGAGCACAGACTGCACAGGCGAGACTCTGGCTCCCACCCAGCCGTGTCCTCCCGGCTCACGTGGCGTAAGCCCACATGGCTCAGGATGCTCCCGGACCGAGGTGCTTACAGATCAGGATGCTCGTGAACCGAGATGCTCATAGCCAGGGTCTGCTTGATTAGGCTGGAGTCCTGCTGACCTGCTTCCCAACGCCTCTGCCCTTGCTTTGACTCTAACAATAAGTCCAAATCTTTACGGTTCTCAAGATTATTGTGAGCAACTTGAAGCTTCTCCCCTCCGAGACGGAGAGCTTCAGAGCAGACCTTTGAAGGGTTTTGTGGGGAGCACCAGAGCAGACCCACACACCACTTCTTGTTCCTGATAAGACCAGCAGCAAGACTGGACATGGTCGGTACCAAAACACCTTCCACCACCTTTACTCCTGTAACTCTCCTAATGAAACTGAGTGATCACCACAACATAAAACCCTCTGCAGCTCCGAGGCACTGAGCCTTGGTATTTTATTTCTCAACTGTGTACCTACCATTTAACTCTGAAAAATATTACTTATAAAAGATGATTCCTAAAAGCAAAGTTCTGAATTTTATTATGCCTCTGGGCTAGATCAGCTGATCTTTGAAGAAATAAGGTTGTACCCTTTTCATTTGATATCCACAGGACAATATTTTAGTGGTAAGCAAGGTCGGACAATAAAGATCTGCAGGGCTCTTGCCATGTGATGTGTTTTAGGCAGCAAGGCTGGCACTGCCAGTCTCAAAGGGCTGCCACGTGGCCTTACTAATGCAGCACGCTGGAATTAGATGGATTATCGCTACCAAGGTGGGAAGACACCACTCAAAAGGCTGGGAAGTAGATGGAGCATGTGAAAAGCACTCAGAAGCGCAGATAAAAAACCAAAGTAAAATTCAAAAAGCCGGAGCAAGAAGTAAGAAGGAATCCCTGTGATGCCACACTTTCTAGCAGCTAACCCGGACATCTTAACCTCAATAATCGAACACACCTTCCCACTTCACAGAGTCCTCCGTTTATAATAAGTATTTGTATTATAATTACTGCACTTAGCTTTGTTTTGCTGTGTGAGCCCCCACACCTGTCCCTTTCGGAGCCTTATCCACTCCTCGGGAGGGCAGGACGCCCAGCTGGAGACAGCCGTGATGGAGCATTCTGCAGAGGAGCGGCTGGACACTGACCAAACCTCTGCGCCGAGCTGCACGCAGGTACCCAGCAGAGGATGCCCGTGAGGAGGAGAACGACCACAAAGTCATTGTGAGCCCGTCCTGCTCTGCACCGCTACCGGCCAGCGCAGAGAGCGAGCTCGAGCGACGCCGACGGGGAGCCGGCTCTGCACCGCGAGCGCCCGCAGCTGCTTTGGAACGACCGCGGAGGGGAAGGCGCCGGAGTGCAGAAGCCCTCGGCCAGCCACGAAAACAGCTGCCAAGAGGTGGGAAGGGGCTGTTCCTGGGCAGTTGTGTAGGGAGAAAGCTACAGCCATCACGACACAGAAACCTGGCTGAAGTCATGCGCTTGGTCTTTCTCCAAATAACCCAAAATGTGTCTGGGTCTGCAGGAAGGGAACAGCTTATTTCAAGGTTATTTAACTGAGCTCACCTTGAAGGTCAAATGCACTGCTGTTTTAAAGCCCCATCAAGTTCTATTCGTATTCCCTACCAGTCTCTAATGCCAAATCTTTCCAGTTAAGTTACGGTGATGTTAGGAACCAGTGCAGCCAGTAAGCATTGCCAAAGTCACAACGGGCAGCGCTCTGGTCCGAGGACGGGCAGTGAGCCATCTGCCCAGGATGCTGGAGCTGCAGTAGGGAAAGCTGGGCTTGGACACAGCATGGGGACACTGAGGGAGCCGCACGCTGCGACCCCTCCTCTTCCCCTCTCCCTTTGCCACAGCCAGGCGTGGCCTTTGAACAAAGAAGTTACAGCTCTGTGCTGGAAGATCCGAGACTTCTGCTTCTGAAACAGTAAAAGCATCCCCACAGAGGACTGGGGAAAGCCAACAGAAAAGCAACACGTCGCAGGCATCTCCCAGTGCTGTCTGCACCCATCACAACTGCAGGGGCAGAAGCCAACTGAGATGTGTGGGCATGAGCAGGTCCCCAGGTGATGGCAGGGAACCGGTTCCTGCTGCTCTGCCTCTTCCAGCGCTTTCCTGGTTGGGTGTCCGATGTCTCCTGCGCCAACGAGCTGAGATGTGCACACCTTGTGTACTGGGAAGGATATGGGTAACTTCTCAAATCCAAATTCTGATTTTTCTTATTAAAAACAGGCAGTAGTTTGTTCCTGATGCCCTAACTCATACATTTCCCGAAGTGAAGAACACACTTTAACTCAGGAGGTGGTGCAGTGCTACATGTCAACGACTGGCTCAAAACCAGCACAGTGTAATGAGCTGAGGCTTCACAGGAGCATACGCTGAGAGCTGCCCAGCACTGGCTACCAGAATAGCCTGAAATGGCTGTATCATGAAAACTGCTGGAACTGTGATTTAATCCATACCTTTTCCTTGGGAAATGTGGCGATAGGTGTTTGCTACTCGCAAATTGTCATGCTAAGCAAAACACAAAGTCAATTTGCTTTAAAAGAAATTGATTCAAGAGCATTAGATTCCTCAACATTTTTTCCAACAGAAAACAGGGTCTGAATCATGATTCAATATTCAACCCCAAAACTTTGGGTTAACTTTTCAAAGCACCCGATTAACCTCTTTAAGCAACGTGCGACTCGCAGGATGCTGCCCATCCATCACCACCGCAGCTCCCAGCGCAGGTTTCCAACCAGGCAGCTGTGTCCTGGTCAGACCCGTGCTAGCTCTAGCGAGCAGATCCCTCAGCCCAAACTGCCTGCAGACTGCAAAACCCGAGTTTCCTCCCAAGTCACGCCAGGCCACGTACTGGTTAGAAAGCTGCCTTTCTCCAGCCATTTCAGATGCCAGGAGATGGGAACAGCTGATGCACCACTGCCTCCAGAGCCGTTTGCCTCGTGGCCCAGGGGGCTGGCTCCGAAATGCAGCTGCACTGCAGCAGCGCACGGAGCGGCAGCCTGCAGAACGGGCACAGCATCACCCACCTTGGCCTGGCCCGGCCCTGCTGCCAGGCACCCGTCCTGTTGAACAGGCATCTGGCAGAAGGACTTTTAACTGGCATCTGGGGTTTTAATGAGCTGCCTCCTGGGAAGGCCAGGAGAGGAAAAGAGGCTTCCCCGGGGAACCTGGCTGTTTGGTCCGTGCCACACAGTGCACATCACCACTGTGCAGCATCTAGGGGTGGGCAGCCCAGGCAGGGACCGGGAGGTGCTGCCCGCTCACAGCCCTGCTGCGAGGGCATCACACAGGAGTGACCCCAGACTGTACACTGGTCCTTCCTCCACATCCACCAGGCAGGATCTTCCCGCTGAAAAACCCCATCCACCAAAAACCCCTTCCCTGGGTTACCTTTGCCTTCCCCTCCAGACCACCTTCACTATCAAAATGCCTCAAGTGCTCTTAAGAAGGGAAATCATCCTTCGATTGCAGACATATTTTGAGCAAGCAATTTCAAAAGCTCACATGCTTTGCTCACAAAAGTAGAATTAAATGAAGGTATTAGAGATCTCCCTTTCTGCATGAAACAATGAGATGCGACTTTTTGCTTCCTGCACATTTTACTCCATGCTGACATTGCTGAAAATTTTATTTTTGAATAGAATATTTTTCTGATAATGTGTATCTGCAATCAAATGCAGGCACGGCGTGGTTATCTGACAAATTAAAAATTCTGTGGTATTTTCCCCTCAACAGTTTAATGTACTGATTACTGAGAAAAGCATATTCTCTGCAAAGCTGCACCCAGGCACTCAGTTTTTGCTCTTACTGATAAATGTAAGCAATAAAAATGTGCTCTATTCTACAGCACTGCCTATTAAAATGTAAACACAGCTAGAAGATTTTGAGCAGGCTACAAAAATGCTTTATTCAAGAGTCAAAGCAAAAGGCTGTCTGAGGCTACTTAAACCTGGCAAAGCATGTGAATACATCAGCCCTCGCGTTCCACTAGAGGTCAATGTTACGGTTCCGTAGGTGGTAGAGCAGGGAAAGATGGTTCTGGGGCTCTTTGGATCTGGTTCCTGAAACCAGGAGTCGCTGTGGGGAGGAGGATGTGGGTTTGGTGGGTACATCTGCTGGGCATCGTGATGCTCCTGCTCACCCGGGCTCAGTGAAGCCCTTTCGATAGATGGGAGGCCTTTGTGCGTGGCCAACGTCGTGGTCAATTTTCTGTCCCCGAGGTCAGAAGTACAGTTAGAGTCTGTGTTAGGCAAGATGCTGATGAATTAAAATTCAAAATGTCCCTCATGAATAATTCACTGAATGCGTGCCAATAAATTATAGCAACATAAATATATATGTATATAAATAGATACGTATATATGCAAATTAATACATTAAAGGCTCAAGTGATCTGCAAGGAAAAATACCAGCTACGTAAGAATGTTTGCTTAATACTGGCTCAAGCATGTAAAACTGTAACTAAAGAAACAGTCTGCCTGGGTATCACGCTACAGCATGAAGTGGTCCTCATGCCCCCCACGCTTGTGTCATTACAAATCCTCCTAATTGTTGACAATTTTTACTCTTTTCCCTCCGTTCCGTGTTTTACTCTGCCTAAACCCAGCCTCTTGCACCTTGCCCTGACCCGAGGCGAGGGCTCTGCTCAGGAACACGGGCTGCAGTCACCCAGGGCTGGTGTCACCGTGCAGAGAGACCAAGCCATCAGTTCAGCATCATCTCGTCAACCTCCGCTCTGCAGCTAAATTACACAAATAACAATCACCGTGGTAAGCCAGCAACTGCATTAAAATCCTTGAATTCTTATAAACAACAAAACAATATAAATGATAGACACAGGTGCAGAGGCCATCGATCATCCCTCTCCCCTTCACAGCAAGAAAGGTGGGATCACATTAAAAATAGAACAGACACCTGCAAATAAGACGGGTATTTATAGGGAATATTGTGACAACTGTCATTTCGTATTAGTCACACAGATCCCACAGGACCTGGGCAAGTATTAAATGTACCAGTTTTTGTTTACTGGCAAAATATAATAAAATCCACTCTCCCTGACGGTTTCCTGGTGGGGATTGCGCCTTTCCCTAAAGTCATTCATAAAATAAGGATGTTCCTTATATGCCCCGAGATCCTGGGCAGAAAACACTTTATCAGGGCGCCAGTGTATGAAGGGGGGGATTTATGATTCCTCACTTGGACTCCTCCATATTTTTCATGATGGTGTGATACTGCTGGGCTCAAAAAATGACCATAAATCACCAAAGTCAACCGAGACCCGCTGTGCAGTGCCACAGGGGGTCCTGCTCCCCCACACCCTGGGCGACAAAGTGACCCTGGTGGTGACATGGAACCCTCTGGCAGAGGGACAGCACCCTGGTCACCCCCAGGAGGGTGATGCTGCTGCACAGGAACAGCCTCGCTTCTCCAGGGAAGTGAAGAGCTGTGTAACAACGTGGACAAAGCTGTTGGGCTTTCTGGTGGAGACACCCTGCAGCAAGTCCATGCAAAGCTGCAAGTGATGCTAACCTCCTGTTTTCCCCCAGCTCTGGTAAAGGTCAAAAGTAGCACTTTGGGAATGTTCTTAGAGGGACTTCAAAAATCTCATCTTCACCTTACTAAGCTTAATCTTAACCATCACCTTTTGGACACCTGCAGTTTCACATAAGGTGTTTCCCTGGGTTTCCTGAGAACGCCGCCGGCTCCGGGAGCAGAGGGTCACTCCCGCCTGCCCACACTGCGCGCTACTTCCATACATTTTACCCGATTCCCTGGTGTGCCGACCACTGGACAGAAGTCATATGACAGAAGGGAACCCTGATCTCACTTGCCAGCCTGACCCATGGGAGCACACTGCAACTGAAGGTGCTGAAGTGACAGAAGCACGTTGTTCCCTGCTTCACCCAACTGACAGGCTGCAACTGTTGATGAATTACATAGGGAAGGCACGAGGAAGCAGCCAGGCAGTTAGCTTTCATTTCCCAGATCTTCCAGGTATGATCTTCAGACCAGCATCTTGGATGCTGCCCCCACAGGGAAAGCATCATCTCCTCTCGCTACCCCATGTTCAGCTTACACCTCAACCTGCAGCTTCTCACCAGGCTGCACAAAAGCTGTCCCAGATGGCACGGGGAATTGCCAGCAGCCGAGCTCACCTGATGCTTCTCAGCCCTGCACTTCCCCGCCCTCCTGAGCCCAGTGCGGAAGGCCACAGTTGAGCGTGGAAAAGCACACGGTGAGACTCGTTAGTGGAAGAGCAAAGCACCACTGAAACTCCTCCCCTAGACGGGTATCTGGCTTTTAGCAACAGTGGCTGCAGGGAACAGGGAAATGTCAGTAGCCTTCTGTAAAGAGCAACAAGAAGTTGTTTTAAAACAACTCACGCAAGAGAAGAGACAGGACTTCTCAGATCAGAAATAATACATAAAAAGTAATGAGACACAGTGGAAGGTGGGGAACAGATCCACCCGTCATGCAACGCCAGCAGGAGCATTTTATAAACACCTATTAAAATTCAAGCCCTGCTTCCGCGCATCTCTCCCGGGTCAGTTTTGTGCCTCTCACCGAGGGGACTGGAAAGGGCATAGCCCTGACTCATCTGCTGGCTGGCACTGAGGTCCCTGGCTGTGCCGACTCAGATACGTGCTCCTGATGAAGGCCATCTGTCAGTGGCCTCTGACACCCAAATTTTCCCTCTTGCCTCGTCCCAACATCCAGGGCATCTGGGCTTGTTTGTACCAGCCACGCTCATGTTGGAGCACGGCCTGGCGTGTGACTCTTTGTCATCTGGGCTGGGAACGGCTCAATGACGTGACCTCCTTTCCTTCCCACCTCTTAGTGTTGGGTGGGACGTGTGCTGAACCTCAACCCAGTCCCACCCGGCAGGGAGGAGCAAGCTGCCCGTCTGGGACTCTGCTCAAGCATCCTGACAACTGCTCCTCTGGGAGAGAGGGAGACAGACCCCAGGAATAAGCAGGAGAAACTTGTCACGGAAGCCAGGAATCCCACAGCCGAGGGATGGGTGGTAAGTAAGCAGCAGGACTTGGGCAGGACGTGCTGTGCACGGGGTAGGAAACTCACAAACCACGGGCTGTATGAACTCAGAAATGCCAAGCTGATGGAAAACTAGGAGAAGCGTCACGGTTTGCACAAGGCTCACAAAAGCACACAGGCAGCCTGCCAGACCTGCCTCGGTGGGATTTCAGTAAGCCTCGTCTACCCAGGAGGACAATCAAGGGAATAGGAAAGCTACAGGTATTCAGAAAGGGTCTCTTTTGCCTAGCTAGACTTAGCTTATTTCCATGGGGTGGATGCTCCTCCCAGAGGTGACTCACGGTCCCTGTGGTTGATGTCTTGTCTGCCTGTTCCCCTGCAGAGCAGTCCCTGCCTCTCTCCAGTTTCCATGAGGTGCTCATGGGGCCCTGGCTGCTGAAAGCAGAGCGAGCCTCTAAAGCCAGCATTGTACCTCTTTACCTCCACTCATCATGGCACTGCCAGCCCTGCCAGGTGGAAGAGATCCAGCGGCAGGCTCCTGGAAGACAGGGACAGAGCCAGCGTAGTGATAAGCGAAGCATTTGAGCAGTACAAGCAATTAGCTCCTTGAAGCACCATTCCTAAGCATGCAGCAGATTCTCCATCTTTTCCTATCTTTAAATCACCACCAACACATTTTTGAAAGACAAAGGCTCAGCGAGAAGTCACAGGATGAATTCAGGCATCAGCAGGTGGATGTTTCCACCACGTGCTGTGCAGGTCAGATGATCACCACTGTTCCTCTTGACTTCACAATCTGTGTTTTGATTAAGGCACCCTCCTGGTTATAGGATACCAAGACACTGTACAGCCAACAATCAACTGCTTCAGATTTGTCCTCCCTAAATTGTTACACATTTTTCTTTGATTTGATAATCTAAGGTAAAATCATGAATTACCCCAAATCCACTTTGGATTTTGTTTGTTTAATGAAGAGCTAAGGAATTTCAAAGGTGTTTTAAACTACTGGGTGGTTGCACACTGGGAAGATCCTTTGATATTTGAACAGTCCTCCAATGACAATCTTGTGGTTTTAATCTTTCTGGTGTTGAAGGCAATCTGGTTGATCTTACAGACATTTCTGATGAAATGAGACTTCTTCTCTCCCCAGTTTTCACAGAAATGTATAAAATATTTACAAACATGATACAATGAACTTCATGCTCTCCTGCTTAGGGCAATGCTTTGTGACACAGATGGCTGGTATTTATTACTCATTAAAGAAAAAGAAACCAAAAGTAATTAAACCCCCCCTAATTATTTTATTTGCTCCTCTATTGGTGTTTTCCTCTAGCACCAGTCACTGCACAGCTCTCATAAGTTACACAGAAAAAGATTATTTTTGTGGATAAAAGTCAACAAGTCAATAATTTTTGGCAGATAGCCTTCACTGTTCTGCTAGCACAGCGCATCCAACTGCTGATGAACCTTAATGTTTCCCTGATATTGTTTTCTGCTATAAAATGGAAGATCTAATCTACGCTGAAGGTCAGACCACACCAAAGGCTGCAATCAGGGACAGCATTCATAAAACCGACTGAAATTTGTAATACTGTGCAACGTCCCCTCTGGACTGTCACACTATTGATGGGGTCTCTGCCCTGGACCTTGCAGAGGGCCTTGCCCCTGCTCCTGCATCGCTGCTTATGCACGAGACGTAACCGATCCGCGGGTCGAAACAGAGCACGTGGAACTGGCTGGTGCAGGCAGCATCACCCCACGCACGCTTTATGCAGAAGGATAAAGCCCTGACCACTTCCACCAGTGGCCCACACCTCTGGCAGGGATACCGACCTTCATTTAGAGTAGCAACCCAGCTTGTAAAACACCCACCTCGTGCAAGTCTAAACGCACAACATCCTCCAAAAAAAAAAAGCATAATTAAAACCTAGACTTCCCGCAATACCTTGGAGTCGGGCAATTATGAGGCACTTTTAATGAGTAATTTAGGTAATTAAAAAAGTCAAACCTCTAATACGCGAGAGCGGCACCGGCGAGTTCGTGCTCAGTGCCGCTCGCTCTCCGCCCCGGCCGGAGCTCGCCGCGGAGCGAGCGCTGCTGACGCTTCTGCGCGAGCTTCGGTCGCCACGCGAGTCCAGGCGTCCTCAGCACGGCCCGGGTGAGGTGTGTTGGGTAACGGTGCTGAATGCAGCGTGTGCTGCTGCCTCATCCAGCACAGGCAATTTACTCGCTGTGTTCTAATAAAATAATTTTATGGCTTTCTGTCATGATAAATAAGAGTTTGTAGCATACTGGAATTAATATTTACTTTGAAAGCTGAGCAGACTACTCAAGGTTGCTATATATAGAATCGTCTCCACCACCACTGGTTTTTAAGTGCTGTGAGTTGACAAGAGGACATGTCAGTGCTACATTCCAGTGCCCTGCAGCCATTAATAAACCTTCAGATTTGGGATTTGCAATCAAAGCCTTTCCATGCATTTGATTACTGTGGTTCAAAAGTGTTAATTCACGAGTGGACAGACCACAGCCTGAGCAGGCTCTGGCACTGGGAACCTTCTCTGCCTGCCCCAAGGATGGAGCTGGGGCAGGACCATGGGTTTGGACCACGAGGCTTAGAGCCGGGGCACAGACCCTAGTAAGCATGCACAAGAAAGTCCATGACCTGACCCACACCAACTGATCATCTTTCTGCAATCACAATGTATTTTTTATTATTGAAAGAAGGATTTTTTTTATTATTGAAGAATGATACTGGGGTCTAAGCGTGTCTCTGCGTAAAAAGAAGAGGGAAAAGAAGCTGACCATTTTTAGATGGATGTTTCTCAGCTATTTCACATTAATACACCACTGCCAATACTCAGAATTTATTTTTCTCCAGCACACACCTTACCAGCCAACGTCTACCAAAAGCTGTGCACGAGGCAGCTTTGCCAGCCTCTCACGGGCCACGGCTGGAGCTGCCAGTGCAGGGAGCTCCTCCACAGCGCACAACCACCTCTTCTCACGTGTTTAGCTGCACAAAATTCGTCCTTATGACAGGTGGATAATGAAGCAATGAACCAAGAAAGCATCATTCTTAGTGACCAAAGACTATGGTGCTCTCCTGGGGCCCAGATGCCGGTCTCTGAGCGCACAAGGTTGTGGCACACAGAGCTCATCTGCCAGCATCTCAGGCTCACCCGGTAAAAACACAAGCAGAGCTCAACACCCTAAGGAACGGGCTGAGTGACAAGACAGAGAGATGTCAAAATCTAACCGGTATGTTATAAGCCAGTTTTTTAATCATTAGTTAAGAGAGATCCGTTTGTTTTCCCAAGCAGTTCACACTGCTTGGTGCAGCCAGGACAGCCCGCAGAGCATCGTCCCGCAGCCAGTGTCACGGGGGAGGTAAACACCACTTACCAGGCTGCAACCAGCGTGAGGGAGTTTTGTTATCTTTAGTACTATTCATCTGTTTTCTCAAGAGTCTGGAGCTCTCTACTCAGAGAGCTACAAAGAGCCTAGGAAGAGCTGAACAAAGGGAGATTCTTGTGAGAGATCGAGTCCAAGTGCTGGATACAGTCTCTCCAGAGAGGATGGGTGTGAAGGGAAGTGCATGGGAGGCAGGAAAGGAGAAGGGATTTCATCTTTTTAAGCTTTTTAGTAGGAAAAAGCTAAACCACATTTTTCTGGCAGAGGCAGGTAAGCATTACACACCGAATGGACACGTCCCCACAGGCAGCAGTGGCCTGGCCAGCAGTAGATAAAGAGGGGCAAAGCTGTTGCTCACGTCACGCACGCTCCGCTGGAAAGGCAGGGGGAGTATCGGCCAGCGCAGCAAACCGTGGGCATTCGTACAACCAACTTCCAGAGCATCAGCATAAAAATATCTCCTCATTTTTTTCTATTTTTTTTTTTTTTCCAGAATGTTTATGGCAATGGTCACACAAAAACTGCAGGCAAAGTGTAACCATCAACAGAAACACCCACGCAATGTTACAGAACGCACTCGGGTCAGACAGAAGGCACAATCTTCAAAAAGGTATTTATAGTTCTGGGAAACATGGCAGTCCTCAGTAGCATGTGGCCCTTCAGTGGAAAAATGCAATGTACTTCTTGTGGTGAGTGCCAAGCAGCAGCCCCAAGCAGGCGTGAAGAGCTGTCCTGAGGAGGTGTGGGGTGGGAACGGCACCACAGGAGCCATGGTGGGTCGGCAACGTTCAGCTGGAGTTTGGAAACTCCAGGATGGGTGCCCTGGCACAGCCCTGCCAATGCCACCTCCACCACACACAGCCTTGCCAGGGCAACCTTGCACACCACAATGTGCCAGCGCCATTTGTAGATCCAAAACTTAATAAATTCATTAATTTGGAGATCCAAATNCACCGGCGGCCGAGGGGATGGGGGTCCCGGGGGTCAGGCTGCGGCTGTGCTCACCGGCAGCCCCCCGGGATGGCAGCGGGGTCTCCCCCTGCGCGGAGCGCGCCGTTAATCGCCGGCAGCCACGCGATGGCAGCAGAAATGTGGGAACACCGGAATGGGCGAANGTAACCATCAACAGAAACACCCACGCAATGTTACAGAACGCACTCGGGTCAGACAGAAGGCACAATCTTCAAAAAGGTATTTATAGTTCTGGGAAACATGGCAGTCCTCAGTAGCATGTGGCCCTTCAGTGGAAAAATGCAATGTACTTCTTGTGGTGAGTGCCAAGCAGCAGCCCCAAGCAGGCGTGAAGAGCTGTCCTGAGGAGGTGTGGGGTGGGAACGGCACCACAGGAGCCATGGTGGGTCGGCAACGTTCAGCTGGAGTTTGGAAACTCCAGGATGGGTGCCCTGGCACAGCCCTGCCAATGCCACCTCCACCACACACAGCCTTGCCAGGGCAACCTTGCACACCACAATGTGCCAGCGCCATTTGTAGATCCAAAACTTAATAAATTCATTAATTTGGAGATATGAATCTTTAGCTTCATGAAACCCAGGGATTTTCTTAAAGTTCAGGGTTATTTTACTTTATTTTGAGAACTTGCCTACACATTAAACCAAGCATAGCTTTGCAAAGCTTTGCAGTTAGAGCTGAGCATCGAGCCTTCCTTGGTTCTGCAGAACTCCTGTGTCATTACTAGGTTTTGGGGATTTATTCTCTGACAGTTTTAAAAGCAGCACTCCAAATCCCTGATCCAAGCACCTGAGAGNAGAGACCAGGCAACTGCTAAGCGTTACCCAACGTCCCTGATGGTTTTAAGACAAGCAGGGAGTACAAAACCAGTTTTTTCCTCTGAACTACAGTAATTTACATTTGCTACACTACTGTAATTGCCAGCAGGGTCACTGTGTTGTAGNTGGCAAATCCCAAACCGGTCCCAGGGGCAGGCAGCCCCCGGTCCCAACTGGCAGCTCGCTCGGTGGGGATGATGCCGCTGGCGGGGCGATGCTGCCGGAGCGGCTCAGAGCCCGCTCCGGAGGACTCTGTCTCTAGGGACACACACGCGGGTTTATTGCACCCTGCTGCCTGCCGACGCCAAGCGTAGGGTGGTGAAGCTGGGGGTGTAAAGCTGGCCCCAGAAGGAGGGGATGGAGGCTGAGGCTGCTCAGCGCCGAGGAGCATCCTCCTGCGGAGA
>VWZY01001822.1:64509-82038 GCA_013399075.1 Chloroceryle aenea
CCTCTCCGAACACACCAAGAAAAATTGTGTGTGGCCAAGATGGGGCACTTCAGAATAACACAGAGCGTACATAATAACATCTGAAAAGATTGACTCAGGCCTGTAATTCCCTCATCTCATACTTGGACAATTTGCTTAAAAGCACCATCTATTCCACTGACATCACGACTTGCTTTGCGTCACTGGAAATCACCTTCAGTCGGTTCCCGGACGTCCCCGACAGCGTCCCTCTGGACCTCACCCCGCAGCAGACCCACCCGCAACATCCTCCTGGCCATTGTCCCAAGGCACACGGAGCACGCAGCGTCAGGAGTGACACCCGTGCTGGAGCGTTGGCTGGACTTGGGAATGGGGAGAAGCACCGGGAACGATGGCTCCCCAACACCTCACGCCCGAGCTAACGAACTAACGCCTCACAGCCCAGTGTCAGCACAGCTCTATCCTGTGGNCGGAGTGAGCCGGTCCCGGCCCAAGCAGACACCCCGACACCCAGTGTCCGTTTAGGAGGTTGTTGGCAGTTAGGAAGGGGTCACCCAAAGGCAACTGTAACGCCTCTGCTAGAGGACAACGTGTCACCACCCCAGCCAGTGATGCCCCTGAAGGATGCCCTCACAGGTGCCTACCAGTTCTCCTCCGTACAGAGTTTTAAAATAATACTACAAGGACAAATGTTTTCAGCCTTAGGTGGACTCACCTGTCCCAGCTGGATCACTGGCAGGTCACACAGGAATTGGTTTTACAAACCATTTTTGCCCCTCCTGAATAAATGCTTGTCTGTTACACTCAGGCAGTGACAGGGGCTCTGCTCAGCTCAGCAGGACTAAACTCTGTCCCGAACTGTCTTCCCAAGAGCGACAGCGTGGCAGCAGGATGCAGCTGGCTGCAAGGGACAGTGATTCTGGCTGCGGGCAGCAGCACAGCTGACCCCCACCCGTGCCCCCCACTAAAGTCCTGCGGAGATGGAGAGCGATGGGCAGCTATGGGGCAGGCACCTCCATTTAACACCAGTTCCGCCCAGTACCCCGTTCCCTGTGCTCAGATCTATTTTTATGAATGTGCTGGAAAAGCCTGTACACGTTTTTGCTCTCTGTACTTGCTCTTGACACAACTAGAAAATAGGGAGCAGTGATAACTGCACTAATAATAGTAATACAACTAATAACAGGATTTGACTTCCCAGTAAACATTTACTCTGCTGCCATTTACACTCGAGGGTATCACATCTGTTGCCAAAGACTGAACTCCACAAGAGGTTCATCCAGCATCTTTACACACATGGTTACTCAGCCCGATTAATTCAGCCACTAATAATTCTCTCCTTTTGTAGAGCACATCAAAAGGAAAAAAAAATAAAAACAACCCAGAGAAAAAAAACATCTGTATCACAAGTGCTTTTGACTCAAGAGCTGACCATCTTCCCCCTGACCCTGCTGTGCTTCCCTCCCCACCACGACCTGCCTGTCCTCCTGCCCCCATTTACGTCCCGGGGCACGTCACAGATAGAAATGGCAGCTCCTGAAAGTACCAACAGCCAAATTCTGAGGCAGAGTGAGGGGTTTTTGAAGGAAATGATTTCTGTGTGCCATTGTGTTTATGAGTGGCCCAAAATACTGAATATTAAAAACCTCCCAAAGGAGGGAAATGGAAAAGCCAGGCAGCTCCACTGCCAGACCTCATGCTGGCAAAGCCACCAGGCATCCCAGATCACCCTGGCTGGTTCCTGTGCCTCCATTCATCAGATCTGCTTCTCAGCTCAAATATCTGTATCTCGAGACCATAAACAGAACTAAAAAAAGAAAATACACATCTGCTGCAGAAAGGCTTCGTTACCAAGGTCAGAGGAATTTCCAGGGTGTTCACAGGTTACGGGTTATTTTAAACCACTCTGGTGCACTGGGTCACTGGTGCAGATAGATGCTGCATTGATCTGGGAACATGGCTTTTGCCTTCCAAATGAGCAGAGCAACCTCGCTGAAACCCCCTGATGTTGGGGAAGAACTTCCCTGAGCTCTTGGGGATCTGGAGTCCAAAAAGAGCCCTTGGCCTCGAACGATGCCAGTAAATTCAGGTGCTGGGGGCAGCTACCCCCAGGACAGCTATTCTGCAATAATGCAGCAAGAAAGAGTTATTTGACCAAGAGAAAAAAGAAAAGCTAAACCCAACCCTTCTTATTTTGGGAGCAGGGGAGAGTAAGAGAACACAAGACAAAACCCCACCAAGGTCCTAGAGGCAGAAGATGCACTTATCACAAACGAAACTGCAAGGGAAGTAATCCACAAGCACAAGTTCAGCCAGTGAACAGCTTCTCATGCTCTCTGATCACCAAGAGAGTAGAAACTTGCCCGCAGTGTCACCCCGACACACATACGTGTAAGATCACACCTGCTACCTCCAGTGGAGACCGGGAAGTGGCTACAAATGGCCTGTGCGGGTTCCTCGGGCGAGCTCTCCTCCCGGGCCTCGGTCTGGCACCTCGACCCGAGGCTCACCAAAGAGGAGGATCCTCCTGGGAACTGTGCTGTCCGAAAGCTGTATCCTGCAGGCAGCGAGCAGCACCTTTCCTGAACAGCGTGATAATTCACGTGTTGATGGGTCTGAACTCTACGGCAGACTTGAGAAAGAAATTAGAAACAATCTTTATGAACTCCTCCGAATGCCGAGCAATTGAAACCCACTCGTAACGAGACAGGACCGAAGCTAGAATATTAAAATTGTCATTAAGTGGGATGCACACGAAATGCTAAAAAGTCTTTTGGCAAATTATTTCTTGATATAATGACATGCTGTAGACCTAAATCTTAGTACAAGGCATGAAAAAAGACAGTTAAATCAACTTTATTCATTTAAATATAATTTTAAAAGAACTGGTGTTCGTCTCTTTATTGCTCAAGGATCTTTATCAATTTCTTTAGCCCTCATTTATTTCTCTTCCTTAGTCCCACGGGAATGCCGTTTGATTTATTGGGAATTAGTTCTTACAACTCATGAATGCTTTAAAGTGTTTCCAGATGAATCGCGCCGCTCTCTGTCGAACAGCGAGGAGAGCCCGGTTCGATCGGAACGCTCACACCACCCGCAGGGCTCCCGACCCGCGCTGCGCCGGCAGCCGTTTGCGCTATCGACCGCTCCGCCGTGGAAACCGCTCCTTACGGCAAGGACCCGCGGCTCCAATTAACTTTTCAAGTCCTTATTTTGCGATGGCCTCATTCTGCAGGTGTTGTTTCGGTTCTGGCTCTGCTGAGGCAGATGTCAGCTCTAAAGCAAGGTCAGTTCCCAGCGCAGTGATGCCAGCACCCACACGGGCTGCTGCCTTCTTATGAGGGAGGGAGGGGGGGGGGGGATCTGTTTAGATCATTCACTTTCAAGTTGAACTTTCCTGATCACTGCAACCATCAGCTCAAGGCTAGCAAGGTGTTCTCCAGCTGTACCCCAGTGGATCTCTATCTTGCCAGGATGCCCTCGGCACCCATCTCCTTGGATGCCGGCCGGCGCTGCCTCCCCTGCACTACGGCTGGAGGGTTTGCCATGGATGGGAAAGCCTTGGAGTGGACGGGAGCAGGGAGGATCTTTGTGCCACACTCAAAAATGCTGGGAGGAGGGAAAAACGTTTCTGGTTCTCCTTCCACTAACAGCACAGAGCTTGGCTTGTGACTTGAGACACTATAAAAGTCTGCAAATATTTGAAAATTGAATAATAACTTGTTAATTACAGATTTTAATTGAGAACCACTTCAAACTGGAACTGCAGTTCGACAGTCGATGAACTTCCAACACTGCAGCCAGCAAATGGCTGGCAGAGCAGCGACAGCAGCCCAGCAACGGCTGCATCCTCTGGGCATCTGGAGAGACCTGAGATGTGTGGCAGTGCCAAGACTAACCAGGGAGCGGGGGGAGCCAGGGCTGCCGAGGTGGGAAGAGCTGGCCACGTTGGCATGGGAGGGAATAAGCTCCCCAACTTTGCTCCAGCACGGGGTAAGGACTGATCCTTACAGAAACCGTACAGGTGAGGGCAGCAGGGACTTCAGCTGCATTCACCTTCCAAGCAGGCTGAGGAGCAGTGACACTGATGGCACTGGAACGAGACCTGCACAGGAGCTCTCTTCGATGGTCACTAACTGCATGTGAAGCTGAACACCCTGCAGCAACCTGTTTTAAGCTCCTCCTCTCTTTCAATTCAACCTCAGGAATATAATCTATTTATTTATATCAATTTAGTCCCATCAATTAATGATGGCAAAGCAATTAACTAGAATGCCAGACAGTATAAAATAACCACATAATGCCTTCTTCAGAGGAAATCTATTATGTAATCCCGATCGGTCTTCATTAACACAAAGTATTCCAGTAAAAGGTAGTAATCTAGTTATGGTCTGTGAAATATGAAGATCCGCGAAGTAATTTTTCAGAATTAAGATTATTTTTAGCAAATGGAAAGGAAACTTTTTGCATTTTTCCTGCAAACCTTTGCAAAAAAAGGGAAGAGTGCCATAATGTAACGTACCAGTACTGAGCAGATTGTGCGCTATCACCAGAGGCATTAAATTAGCCATTATCACTGCAACGAGATGCGAGGCAGCTTCCCAAGCATCAACCTTCCCCACGCTGTTTGGTTTCTGGACCAAGCCAAAAGCAAGACAGCATCGATTTTCTCCATCCCTCATCCAACGCTCGCTGCGCAAAGTCGCCGACGCCAGCACCGGGAAAGCGAATCTCAAACTGCTAACTGCAGCAGTCCTCGAGCACCTGATTATCAGCTTTTGGGTTGAAAGTGTGCCAACCGGTGCTCTACAGTTTTATTAACGTGGTGACTTAATATACCACTCATCTTCGTCATCAGCTCTGCTTCACGTGGGGCTCACAGGCACCACAACGGGAGGCTGCCACGATGGGACCCGACCCTGACTCCTTTCCTACGGCGCTGGCCTGAGGAGCTGAGCAAATGACTCGTGTGCAGGAAACAGGCACCTCGCTTGCTCCAGTAGTTAATGTGGCACCCTTCTGAATTAATACAGCGAGTGTTTTAATGATACTGATCTATCAATTTGGTACAGCAAAGATCCAATCATTAGAAAAAAATAGATTAAAAACTTACACAAATCCACAAAACAACCAGTTTCACATGGAAACACACATTTGACAATTTTAAGCCTTATTCGTGTTCAAACTTATTAATAAAGTAATAGATGATAAGAGAGAATTAGCCCCAAATATAGAAAATCCTGCAAAGAACATAAACAAATATAAAAGTAGTCAACCACTTCTCTAGAATATGCCAAAGCTGTTAAGCGCTCTTGACTTAAAATTTATAACGAAGCAGTTTAAAAAACCCCAAATTCCTCAAGGAAACTGTTTACAATACAAACTCAATTATTTTCTTATTCTGATATTTATCTTTTCTTATATCCTCTCAGCTCATCCTACTTTTGAATTTAATTACATTACAGTATTTTTAGTTGAGATGAAATTACACATTTTCAGATTAATTTCGCCTGAACTACCTTTTGATAACACAAAATCCTTTTTCTATCATGCTCTAATTTGAGACCATCTCCACTAAAATGAATCACTCTTTCAAAGCTCGTGTCACACCCCTCCAGTACAGCCACACTCGCTGTCTCCAAACCCAGTGTGATGTGCCAGGAATCCAAGGGTAGATGTCTGCCCACTTTCCTTTGATGAGAAACCTCCTGTTTTGCTCTTTGCACAGTTATTTTTTGAGCCTGGGACTCCAGAGAAGTCAGGCAGTGACTGTTCCCTACACAATGCCACCAGAAGCACCCTTGGGATCGCCCGGCACAGCACCATCCACCCGTGCACAGAACCCAGCCTCTTCCAGGGCTCCCACGCTGGCTTTAATCCAGCCACGGACACCACAGTTTTCCTCTCACCTGCCTCCCACAAGTTGTTATCCGACGCAACCATCAAATCCTAAGTGTATTTAAAATCTGCTTTCTTAATGTGCCAAGCTTAGAGACTCCATCTAATTATTATAACTGAGTTATAAGCTGTAATTGTGCTAGCGCTGTGCAAGATTTTCACTTTCTAAACCATGACCAAACCGTGATTAGTATCAGCGAGAAACTAAGATTAACATTAGCTTCCATACAAACTCCACAGTCTGAAGCAAAAACCCACCCTACTTATCCTCTGCACTCACTGCGGAGGGTCGCTACCGTCCCTTCGGAGGCAGAGCCCCCTCTCCAACAGGTTTCTCACTCCAGCACATACCCATCCTCCAGCACCAGTCCAGCCCCCAGCCCGCAGCAGGACCCTGCAGCAAGCCCCGTGGCCAGTACGTGCAATTCCCCATCGCTCCCGTCCCCTCCTGCTCACACCCATGGCAGAGCTGAGCCCTCCTCACCAGCTGCCGGCTTGGAATCTCATCCAGTACCGGGGACTTCGGTAGAGGTGGCTGGACAGAATAAAGGACGTTGTATTGGACACAACAGTCCCATCAGACCTGGCACCACAGGCTTTAGAAGTGACTTTTTTTTTAATTTCAGGAGTCAAGGAGATGAGAGGGAGGATTGAANGAGGCAGGATTGAGTAGAGGAAAATGACCAGAGCAGCATTTAGAAAAGCCTGGGAGTAAAACTGGAGGGAGAGGAGGCGGAAAGGCAAGCAAGCGGAGCCACAATTATCAAATCCTCTGAATCTTCAGTAACATAAATTTAAAACAATGAAGCACTGTTCACTGGCAGTGCTACCAAAGGACATCATTTGTCAGAAAAATGTTGCAAACAATTTAGAGCTGGCTGGGTCTTCTGGGGCGGTCTGTGACTACCAAGGCCACCCAGCAGGGAGAGGTGGCCCTGCAGCACACGTCGCTGCGCGGCNCGCTGGGCGGCTGCAGCTGGCGCCCGGTATCCGTATGTCCCGCTTGTACACGCGACCCTTCCCAGGAGCAGAAGCGAGGTCGGGGCAATGAGGTGGAAAGGTCGGGATGCAAATCAAACGAAAGCCCAGCCGGTGGCACAGGCTGCGCGCGGCAGCTCGCATGGCACCGCGGCACCGCCGCTGATGCTGATGGCTGAGGCGGGGGAGGCACCTCCAGAGAGCTCAGAAGAAATAAGAAATACACTACTTTCAAAACAACCCAAGGCCACAAATCATAGGTTTCTCTCGAGACTCTACAGATGCCCTCGATGTCTGAGGATGCTGAGCTGGATGCTGTGTTCCTGAGGATTTTTTCAAATGAGACTTCCAAGAAGTTCCTAGAACAACTGCATTTGGAACATTTAGGATTGAAGCTTTTGTTCTAACACAGCTCTTCTGTGTTTCCAAACACCAGGGGGATTACGATGGGAACAAACAGATCCAAATGTCGGAGCAAAGGTCTTGGTGGGTACCTGGGAAGAAGCAACATCTCGTTGGCATCTGCTCGGGAGTTTTCCAGCCCACAGCACTTGCGTGGCACATAAACAAACACACCAGTAAAGCAGAAAGCAAGAAGTCAGCAGGCAGATAAATTATGACTAAGAAGTCAGCAGCTCACCACCCAGCCAGTTTCTCTCTCCTCCATGATGCCAGCATCACTGGCTTTAGAAGTTTCACTCTGAGTACTGCAAAGTAGAAGTAAGGACAGTGAAAAAAGCCTGACTCTTGTTCATGTTTTACCTTTGTGCTGGTGGCTGGGGCAACACGTTACTCAGTGAATCAAATCCTCCCTTACACACAAACCATTTCCTTTGTAACTGCTCCAACAATTTCAACCTTTCTTAGCTGCTGGAAAATCCTGTTACACAGCAAAGACTTGTACCAGGGTTTTAATTTACTTACTGTACATAAACCCAGCAACTTGGCCTGGTCATTTCATGAGTGCACCTGGGGGCCCAGAGAACTGCAACCCCTGCTCCAGCAGCACGAGGTGCTGTGCTGTGCTACAGCCCCCAGTAACACACTGCTCACAGCATCCCGCTTTCTCAGAAGATCCAGACAAGGCTTTTACAACATGTTCAGGTCTACTGTCGCCTTAGGGTGATGGGGAGGTGGCCATTCCCAGAGTGTCCTGACCGCGCCGTGGAGCTGGGGGCAGCTCAGCCCTGACACCTGTTTGCTCACTGAGGCAGCAAAGAGCAGGAGAAATGCGTGAGCCTTTAAGACAGAGTAAAACAGAAGGAGCATCCCACAAATACCAGACCAAATCAGTTCATCTGTTAGAGTGAGAGTCCTGTGTAATTTGCCCTTCAAGTAGTTTAGTTTAGTTAATTGCTTATCCAGCAAGAGCTCTCCTGCATAAGCTGTCTGCTGTGCAAGAGGCTCAGCCGATGAGAACAGAATAGTCACCTTCCAGAGGGCACTGAGGTGAAGATGCAGAGATGCTCCACATGCTGCTTTGCTCCTCAGACCCACAAACCAACCATGCTGACTACAGAGGGTGTGGAAAGTGCCATAAACCCGCAGGGGACTCAGGGCAGGGCAAGTTTCTCCAGGGGAACCATGGCAGATCACAGCTCCCCTTTCCAGGACAAGCTCCCCATGAAGAATGGAGTAGAGAAGGATGCAGATAAGATGCCAGAACTAAGCCTTTCCTCCCACCTCTGCTCAGCTCCATCACTGCAATTTAAAGAGATGCATTCACCCTCTGTCGGCATTTTACAACAGAGCTCAAAACAATAAAACAATTCATCTTGTAAAGATGGGTCCTTGCAGCATCTGCATTGCCCCCTCATCTTCTCCACTGGTGCAAGATGAAGCACAGACAAACCCAAATGGCTTAACACCAGGACTGTAAAATCCTCCGGTTTTAAACGTTATTGGAACAGAAGCTGAGCAGAGAGCTGTCAGACCCACTAACCATCTTCCAGCCAGCTGAAAGATGGAACAAGTACAGATGTTATTAGTCTCATTAAAATTTGGTAAATTAAACAGTGAGAGGGAACAGCCTTATTTGTCTTAGTTTAGTTCATCATTGACATTTATAAAATAAATACAGAAATAATACTATGGGCAGAATTCACTCCAACTGGCAGCAGTGGGAGTCACATGTGCTCTGATGAAGCTCAGGGAGGGATGATGCTGCTGCTGCCTGGTGGGAGAAGAGCTGGATGGTGCCAGCTGATCCCGAGGGATCTACTGGTACCTCTCCCCTAAACACTTCCCTGCTGCTTGAAATCCCACCGTGAGCCTGCCTCACCCCGGGGGTTTCTCTGCGGAGATGGATGTTACCAGCTCACAGCACCCTGGTCCAGCAGGCCCCAGNCCAGCAGACCCCAGCTCCACCAAAGGAGGAGTGTGGGATTCATCACATCCACCAGATCACAGGAACCCAACGCGCCTCTGCAGCCACAGACAGTCCACTCACAGTCCTACGTGGTCCGTTCTGTGCGTGCACCAGCACCTGGCTGCTGCCTGGCCCTCCTGGGACGAGCAGTTTCTATCCCTGTGTTGACCAGTGCTCAAGAAATTATCATCACTCTGTTTTTAAAACAGAGCCATGTCACCTGGCACCGTCGCACTGCACGTGGCATTGTTAAATTGGGATGGAAAAGCACATTCAAATGGTACATGTGGCACATCTGGGCACTGTGGTGAAGTGGCACGACAGCTTTGCCACAGGAGATAGATTTTACTGATCTGTTTGTAGAAGCACCAGGCATCTGAGCAGCAGGCAAACAAGACACCCAGCACACTGGAGAAGATGGGGGAAAAAAAAAGTGCTTCCTGGTAAGTGGAGTCATTTTTAGGCAAAACTTCGTTCCTCAGAATCAAAAAGATTTCCTGAACCATGGGAGAAAAAGTTTTAATTTCACACCACAAAAAAGACAGGGCAGGAGAGGGCAAGGAGGGATGACCTCGGTCAGTGATGCGGTAGGGAAGATCCTGGGAAGCCTGTTCAGCATCACCAGCCCCAGATCAGGTTCCTAAGAGCCTCTGCAGGCAACAGAGCCAGCGAGGCAGCCACAGCAGCACCAGCTGGGTCCTTTCTGGAGAGAGCCAGGGAATGCTAAAGAGAAGAGGAGGAGTGTGAGGTGATGCTCGCCTTGACACCGGCTGGGCCAGGGGTTCCACAGTCACCACCAAGGAGGTAACAGGATTTGTCAGGAAAGCTTACAGTTCTCGTGTTCCACCAGGAGGCTTGTGATGGACTTTTACTGCTGCTTTATCTCCCTCAGAATCAATAGAAAATAATCCTATGGCCAAACATAAATCACATTGCAAAACTTGGTGAATCATCATGTGGGCCACCTTGGGAGGAGACCTTTTATTTAATTCCAGAAACGGCACCGTTAATGATTTATCAGACTCTGATTTCATGGCACTGGAGACCTCCCTCCTACAGCGAGCTCGGCGGCCGCTGGCCCGGCAGTTCAGCTTTCTTGGTGGAGCAAATGCACACCAATCTTATTTCAGCCCTTGTGCCAGGAGGGTGCAGGCACCTGGGAGCAGCTCTCCACACACGCCCACCCCGACTGCTGGAAATGCCCCTTCAGGCTGCACCACCCCCAAAAGCAGGAGTGAATCAGGAGGTTGTGCTGTCTGTTAACATGGAAAAGCAGTTGGTAAATCAGCTGCCTCAGGAGCAGGCAACAACACGGCACCACATCCAGCAAACAGCAGCAGCAGCTCCAGCAGACTCCGTCGGGACCTTCCTCTTGCTCCCAGCCAGGAGACAGAACGGCCTGGCCAAGGGGCTGCTTGTTGTGAGAGCAAAGCCAGCAGCCACACGCACCTGCATGGGAGCTGCAAACCCAGGACAGCCCCAGCCCCACAGAGCCCCCCAGCCCTGCCGAGCCCACGGGCAGAGAGAAGGAAATCCAGCACTACATCAGCTGAGGGAAAATGGAAAGTGTTTCTCCTAACTAACAAACTTTTCCCCTGTAATCTGTACCAAAAACTGGCCTAAGAACTGCGCTGGTTTACATTCTGCCAGTAAGTTACAGGAAACACAAAGGCATGGTGGAAATTATCTGAGGGTTTGAGATTTAAGGTACATTTTTAATTAAAACAAAGAGACCAAAGCTGTGACGCAGTGCCATAAAGCAGATAATTTTACAGCTGGATGGTCTCCCTCTGATGTACTTGAAAACCATTTTTAAGTGACATAAAGTTTAACATACCGGTACATCTGCCTACCCACCAGATTCTACACAGAATTTAAAATTTAATTATATTAAAGTATTGTTACAGCGCACATAGCAAGAATGCCAACCAAGTGTAACTCCGGAAGAATCTTTGCCAGATTTTTTTAAGTTTGTGTTTCTCAAGACTAGGAAGAAAAAAAATTCTGTGCTCTCAGCCTTTCTACTTATTGCTCACCTACGACCTCCTCCACACTTGGAGCGAGTGGGTTCCTGCACTGCTCCAGCACCTCTCGTGGAGCACCCATCACCAGGCTCGGGAAGCTGGAGCTGTGCTCCCTGTTGCTACATTTTGCACATGGAGCCTCCCACAAGATTTTCCTCTAAACACAAGCATAAGGATGCACAGATCCTGGAAAGCCAGCCATACACCTATAGGGAAACACGCAAAGCCACATGGAAGTGGAATACCTCAGGCATGGCAGTCTGTGGGTGAAGCCCAGAAAAGCACCATCAGTAGAATGGGAAAATGTGTCCCCCTCAGTACCTGACAGTGACTGTCCTCTTGGGAGGTGGAAAAACATGAGTGATTTCCCCTTTCTGTGAATATCCATGAAGAGCACATCCCTTCCAGAGCAATCAAAGGGCCCCACAGGTCTAGCAGCGTGCCCAGGGACATCACCTGCACCTGCCAAGCACCTCCTCATGCCACGGCGAGATAAAAGCCTGCTCATTCCCTACAAACACTGTTATTCAGCACCAAAAAAAAATAAACAACCCCCCAAAATAATCAGCATCTGCAGTCAGCTCCTCATCTCCTGACACACGCGGTTTGTTACACAAATCAATTTGTACTCCTCCAATCCAAACAGCGAGTCCTCTGTGATGCACGGCTCCGGGCTGCTCTGCACGTGCATGGGGCAGAGAAACCCTCCTCCCAGTTCCAGGTTTCTATCACACACTTCCTAACACACTGATGGGCAATCTCAGTCCTCTTCTATTTGCCACTGTCCCTGTGGGGCGAGCGAAGAATTCACCCCCTGACGCAACGCCCACCCCTTCCCCCAGACCTGGGGTGTCCCAGCTGCTGCTGGCCAAGGCCTGCAGAGAGGGGCAACCTGAGATGCCCAGCTCCAGCCCAGCCCTCCAACTTCACTGCCTGGAGGGAAAAGAAGAACTTTGTCAATAAATAATCCAAATAAATAGTTTATTTTTCATCAGCTGGTATTTGAAGGCCATTAAGATGCAATGAGCAGTCTCAGGCACTCCTTCTGTACGGTGTTTTCAATGCAGAGACTGTATTGGAAAAACTGAGAGAATATCATTAAAGGTTAATTATGAGCAACTTAAAGGTTATTTTTGCATATCTCACCTCCTGGACAAAAGATGCTTCTTCATTACCATACCCGAATATAAATGAAGTTGCAAAGCCGTTAAAATGCGGCAAAGACTTTAATTTTGTTGCTGCCTCAAACAGTGTGAACAAAGAGCAGTGTTCCCAGCCCTTCTACAGCCTCTCCACATTACATAGGAAAGGGCCTCTCCAAAGTGGTCCTGCAGTGGCCACTAAACCCCCTGTCCTGCTCAGAATCCTTTGACGGGAAGCACAAAACACATGAAAATGTTGGCTGGTCCAGGGGCTCTGGTTCCAGCCACCAGAAGCCCCAACTCCAAACCTCACTGGGTACATTTCTGCTGCCTTCTGCTCTAGCTGGGACAAAGGCAGCTCTGCTCTTTTTTGGTTCACAGCCTGTTAACCCCAGATTACATGGCGGACACAGGGGCGCTCACTTGCCCTGAGCAGCCTCTGAAGCCCTGAGCATCCCTCCCCACACCCCAGCAGCGTTATCTCCAGGAACAGTCAGTCGGTCCAGATTCCCAAAGTCAGTTTTGTCCAAAACTGAACGTCACATACTTTCCTTCACCACATCTATCACCTGGAAAAGCTTACCAAGCCTCACTGAAGGCAGACCCTAGTTTGCTGAATAATTTAACCACCTTAATCATCACCTTTAATCAGCTAACAGCTTTTTCTGATGATATCATGTTTTCTAGGGTTCTCTGCCTCTCCAAGGGGTGATGCTGCAGGACTCTCCTCTGACTCTGCATGAAGAGGGGCAGAAGCCTTTGCACCCCAAATGTGTGACAAAGTCAGAGCCCAGTGACCCCACACAGTGGCTGCGAGGAGATCAGCAGGCTGCAAGAGTCACCCTGCAGCATCTGTGCCAGGTGAGTCCTCTCCGTAAGGGATATATGGACATCTTGCCTCGATCACCCCAGCTGGCCCATGCTGCCTTGCATGGTGATGCAGCTCTCTGCAAAGGGCAACCAGCTCTCCAGGAGCACCAGCTCCCACCTCCTGCCTGGGCTGGATCTGTCATGGGAAGGGTCTGCATGAAATACGTGGTGATCATCAACTGATCTGAGCCATGGTGTCCTGATGGCTCCCAGAGTTGTGCCGTGAGGTCACATTAAAACAAACAGGGTGAGCTGTTAAAGGAATTAATTAATGATGTCTCAACACCCCCGGACCACAGTGGCTAAAAATCTATATGAATCGATGCTTCTTAAAACCATCTCTGTACTGTTTATCCTCTTCAGGGAAAAAAAGACAGTACGAAATACTGACAGCAGGGAGAAGAAAGCATCGAGAGTCATGAAATCTTTAAAGTGTAAAGAGAGATGCGCCACATTTAGCAGGGATTATGTCAAGCAGCATCCCAAGCCAGAAAGAGCTGACAGCACACACATTGCCTTTGATGAAGGAAAACCAGGTCATACAAGACACCAAACATGTAAACAGAGTTTCCAGCAACACGAGCACAAACCCCAAAATTTCGGCACTGTGCGTGGGTGAGGCTGATGGTCCTGGGTCCTGTGGAGAGTATGAACTACGTGAGAAGGTGAGGGTCTTTACAATGTGCCTTGAAAGCCTAGAAAAGGTTTCAGGAGTATTTTTATTTGCAGTGAGCAGCTGGGAAGATGGACAGAACTTGCACCATTCCCCACAAGCTCAGGCCATCTGCCCGTCCAGCTCACACAAGCTCCCCCTCCACACTCAGCCTCCAGCTGATCTCACAGGTGCCCGGACATCCTGGCAGCAGCACCTAGGAGTGCAGCAGGACGGCTCCCACACAGCGTGTCGGAGAGCCGCCTTGCGAGGTAATGACCTAACGCAGCAAATTAATTCCAAAGCACAATTGTTTTCAATCTTCATTTAAACCCAACCTTAGTTAATCTCACTTTAATGACATAGGAAATGGAAATTCCCTTAATAAAGTAAGTTATGAATATTTATTACCCTATTTTTACCTGAAAATTGAATAATTCAATTAATTTTACTATTAATTATTTAATATAAAANGTTTTCCTGCCGTGCTCCCTCCAAATCTCATTGCGGAATGGCACCCTCCGCTCCGGCCTCGGCACGAGGCTGCATTTAACACAACAAATTGAATTTCTCAGGAAATTTCAAAACTCTGGAGCCAGCAAAAAATCACTAAAAAAAGTAACAGAGGAAAACAACGATGGTTGCAAGTGCATTTTCAATCAGGAAAAGTGATTTCCAGCCAGCCTAACGTAATCTGCATCCCCTGTTTTAGCGACCGGCATCAGCAAAAGCTGAGGTGACTAAATGGCAGAACGGTCCCCTCCGAGCCGCGCTGCCTGTGACGAAAGCAGGCCGGGTGACTTATGTTGTGCTTTCTGCTCCCTTGGCACGTCCTCAGACCTGGAGCTGAGTCCAGCTCCCGCAGGGCCTCCTCTCACGGCAGCGGCTGCGAGGCATCGCCCTGTGCGTCACCGGGCAGGACAAGACCGTCCCGCTCCCACCCAGACCTGCACACGGAGCACAGCTGGCTTTTGGTGCTGCTGCTGCTGTTAGGAACCGGGTTCTGACAACTCTGTGATTTATTAGGTCAGGATTTATCAGTGGGAAACTCCACGCAGCCAACTGTCCCTGCTGATTACACCAAAAGTGATGCTTGTTTTCCTGATGCCAGGGAGGGGAATTAAAATGCTAAAAATAACCCAGTAGGTAGCAGAAGTACAACTGAATTACCCCAAATGCATCCTGACAGTGCATGTAAATCGCTATTGATTTGCAGGAGCAGGCTGCCACCCAACTTTTTTAGTTGCAGAAATATTAATCACTGCCAAGTCTCAGTGCCTAAAAGCGGCATTTGGGCTCTTTCTGGGCTGAAAAACCTGCATCTGGGAATTTCCCCAGCTGCTTCCTGCATTAGTACGAGCGGCAGCTTCTGATGGTGTCAGCATCCCAGAACACTTCCCGAGAAACACCGAGCTTTCGGGCTTTGCGAGGAAGGAAGCAAGAGCTTGCTACTTGCCCCTCAGTCGCCCAAAGCCCTCTGGTTTTGCTGCACATGGAGCAGAAATGCAAATGCAACGCAGTAAGTGGCATCAACACAGAGGAATTGCATTCCCAGCTGGAAAACCAACCTTGCAGCTTCTGGGCACAGCTCAGTCTTTTCAGTTGCTTGAGCATCACTTGTGAAACAGTGGTGAGGCTACATCAGATCGCTCAAGAGTGTTGTTAAAACACTCTGAAAATGGTAATTGCAGAAGGCACTTGGAAACAGTTGAGCATAGTATCTTCATCTAGCAGAACGTTTTTGGACTAAGAAAGTCAACTTTGTCATTGAAATTCCAATGTAAAGAACAATTAAAGTTCTACTTGATATACAAATGTCAAGTAATTTTTTTTTCGTCATCATGATTTGCATTTAAACTTGGAAATGTCAGAGACTTCAGCCTTGCTGCATTAGCAGAAAGCCTCCCCAGTTCGCCCTGCTGAGAGGAATACCCGCTGTGGATTATCTGGCACATTATCAAGTAACCAAACACCATTTCAAGGAAACATCAAGGTCGATGCCTAGCGAGGTGGACTTGTTAATTTATGTTGATAAACTGGAGTGCTCAAAAGACTGTTGTAATAATATTCCTGTGCATTCATATCAGCATATTTTATCAATTAGAGTCATTCAACAAGAAGTTTTAGAAAAAAGCAATTTCAGAGACCTTCAAAAGCTTCCCCACAGCTCCTCTAACGCCACCACAACGGCATCATGAGAGGGTTCCTCCCCCACCCATGACCAAAGCAACCCCTGACTAGCAGCAAGTCACACACATGGGAACTTCTTCTTAAGGAGGACATGAAGACACTCAGCAATGGCAGGCACAGCTGGAAGCAAACTCTTCTGCCACCTCCCACAGCAGCTCTGTCACCTGCATCACCCCATGGTGACCAGCTCAATGCCAGCTCCAGTGCAGGGAGCAGAGCTGGACAAACCCCTTCATCAACATCCACCACCAGCTCCAAGCACCTCCAGCTCCCCGCACGCCTTGTCCCGCCACTCTTGGGTCCCACCACCAGGCATCCATCTGGCAGTGCTTCCTCAGATCACACTATACATCATCTCATTAACAAATTCCGAAGTGTCAGCGGTGCAATTGATTTTTATTAATTTTCTGAGATTAAATTAGTGGCACCCACAGCAGCAAACAAAGAACAGGGAGGGTTCCAGTTCAGTGCCAGATCAATGTCATTAATTCTGTAATACCAGGAGCTCTGATTGTACGAACTCAGCATTTAACTCTTCCAATTAATTTTTGTATTAAAAAAATAGAAGGAAAACTAACTCAACAATTTAAGAAGGTCCTTGAACAGCCATCACAACTTTCCTTCTCCTGGGACATTCTTTCTTTCAAGTGTAAACGCACAAGAGGAAGGTATTGTAATATTAATCAGAGAATTAGCCTCATGCATCGCCTTTAGCAAACCAAACTCTTAAAATCACAGGACTCTGCTACAAAACCATTTATAATCTCATCTCTTTAATGATGCTGTGTATACCCAGACTAGTTAATATGTTTTCTGACCACTTAATAGGCTTTCATGGCAAAGGTTCAGCAAGAAATTATTTTGCATTAATTCTGAAACTTGGATTGCCAGGTCAGAAAAAAACCTCCTCCAGTATTCTCACATTACCTGCTGTCCCGCAGCCAGGACGGGGAGTGAACCAAAGCACTGGTGGCTCACACGGCCAGGCTCTCAGCTGCCATCGGTGGGAAGGGCCCATCTGAGGGCCCTTTGGCTACCGCAGCAGCTCTGGCTATCAGGGAACCGTTTGGGAAAGCAGTCGGGCTTCCAATGTCTCCCTTTCCAGGTATTAGAGACATATTTTAATACAAAAAGCAAGTGCATTACTTCAAGATGTCACTGAAAGTACAGAAGAGCCAGGGGGGGACAGACACCAAAACAAACCCAAGGTACACAGCCCTTTTTTTTTCATGGCAAGGAGGTCCCCTGTGTGCCCCCACTGCTGCTACTCTGCCTTCCTCCACCTCCGTCCTCTCCTCGGCCGGGAGCTGTGGAGCACCCGGAGCATTAACCTGAACTGTTGGTCAGGGTCAGTCCCGGTCCTCGCGTCTCACTGCAAGCTCTGCTCCTTCCTGAGGGGGGAACACCAAACGCAGCACTGAGCCGTGC
>VWZY01001822.1:88888-109237 GCA_013399075.1 Chloroceryle aenea
AGGCCTGCGGGACTGAGGCCTGTGGGACTGAGGCCTGCGGGACTGAGGCCTGTGGCCATAGCTCATATGACGCCAGTGAGGAAAAAAGGTTTAATTTGATCAGCTAATGAAAGCACCCTGTAAATCAAATAGATAATTTAACATTAAAATCACACAAGTTGTGGTTTATCCTAAATTTGGTCACATAATTCAGTGGTTTAATTTACAGTTTGCTGCTTGAGCTGAAAGCATTTTATATAAATGAACGTTTATTTTTCTTTTGTGTTCCCCCATTTATCAGTCCAAACACATCAGAGCCACCAGCTGCAAAGCCAAGTTAACATCATCAGCCAGGACGTGCGTGGCACGCCAGACAAGGGCCACAAAGCCTGTCCCACGCTCCCCCCCCAGCCCTGAGTGGACTCCGTGGCCAGGCCCACGGGGCCGAGCAGAGGGACGAACTGCAGAGGGGACCGGCTCGGGGTGCCGTGGGGACGGCGGGACAGCCAGCACCACGCTGCCACCCGCGCTGCGCGACTGCAGCTCCTCGGCCCCTCAATATTTAACGACGGCGCATCAGCTGCCGGAGACGCCGCAGAGCGGGCGGCCTGGCCTCACCTCCCGGGTCCCAGCTGCTGGGAAGAGGACGAGCTGTGGCAACGTGGGACAAGGAGCAGCTGGGAGCAGCTTGCTGCAGAGCACTCGTCCTTGCATTCTGCACAGCAGCTTCTGTAAAGTGTGTACAGGAGCTGATGGGGACATTGTCAGCGGGCAGGGGAGGGACCAGCAGGCAGGGATCCAGCACACCAGTGCTGTAGGAGTGGCCCGTTACCCATCACTGGGACAGGAAAGCTGCAGACTCTGTCTGCCCGGAGCTGAAGGACTTGCAGGGGAAGGCACACATTTGGAAGAACAGGAGAGGGTTATGTAAAGCTCTGAAATTCACACCGAACACCCCTGCCTGGCAGAACACAGTCCCTGAGCCTGAATTTTAGCCCACAAGAGATGCAAGGGAAGGCTCTTGCATGCAGTGTTCAGAATGCAGCTGTAGCTGTGCCTCCCACTGATGGTATGGGATGGAGCATCCCATCCCACTGCAAAGGTGTGGGGAGAACAGGCAGCACCCTGTGCTCCAGGGTGAGCTAATGTCGGCTCGGCCCCGCGCGCTGACGGACCCAAGCTCCAGAGCCAGCAGGGCTGCAAGCTCCGAGGCTTTGCCCACTGAAGCCACGGCCGATCGGCCCGCACAGCTCCCAGACGAAACTCTCCTCGGCACGAGCTCACTGGGATTACTGGCTAAAGCCATGGCCTCAAGCCACAGCTCTCTCCTCCTAGCTCACCTCTGCATTGTTGTGAGGGTATCAGCAACTCCCACCCGACCTCTCAAAAGAAAAAGGGGAATTGAAACCCAAGCAGGATTCCCTGCGCCACGTAGCTCAGGCCATCTATCCTCTTTCAAGCTAAAAAATCATTAGTTCAGAAAAAAAACCAAAACAAAACAGCAAACATCTGATTTTCAGGTTATTACTTTGTAGGAGTTATGCACAGCCAAATTAATAAGCTTGAAATATACGCATGCTTTAAGAGAAAGCAGGAGAGTTTGTGCACATCTCTGGGTTTATACCACAGAGCTAATAAAGCTGTGATCTCTTCAGCAAGCTCATCTATTCTCTTAGGAAATCTCCACGTCCTCACTGCTATAAAGACAAATTCCAGCCCATCGCTTCCTTATCGTCCTTCCACTCTGAAATGAAAACACAAATTCATGTTGATTATGTAGCATCTCCTCAGCTGGGATCAAGCAGTTTTCATTTTCTAGCCATCACCACTCTCACAGCCATTAATATTCTGAGTCTTACAAGTACAAACTGACCTGAGAGCCACACAGAACAAGTTCTCACCACCTTGTTTAGCATCACTGGAACAAAAATTGCAATGCCATTTCATTCATCCAGTTGTTTGGCCTAAAATAGCAAGAGGGCATTGAAAGGGATGTCGCTCAGTGAGCTGGAGAGAAATCAGAAGCAAGAGAAAAGCAAACAAAGGCTTGAAGCGACCACCAGAGAAACTCGAGTCAAGCTGACACCAGGCTGACAAATACCTGTCAACAACAACAAAAATCTTTTCACCAAAGTGTTTTTTTTCCTTTTGCAGGTTGTGCTTTTGTTGTGGTCTTGAAGCGTTACCTGCTTTCCAAAGCAACAGCGCTGGTCTGCGTGCTCTGAAGCTGAGCAGAGGAATCAGCCCAGGCACAGCCGTGGTTTTACTGACAATCCACAGCAGTGATACAGCTGGAGGCCGCCGGGATGGAGGTTTCCTAGTGTTGCATTTTGCCAAGACAAGCCAGAGCAGGCTCTCGGGCTGTCCTTGTGTGGCTCTGGTTCTCCAAAGCGTGCCAAGAATTTTCTTCCAAAAACCTGCCATCCCCACAGCAGCCCCACGCTTTGATGGGATTCTGCTAACCGTCCCCAAAAGGCAGGGGCGAAGCTATCCTGCTCTGGCAGGATCAGCAGATGATCTTTAGAGTCTCTTCCAACCCCTGCCACTCTGTGAGCCTGCAAAGCGGGGCAGGGCAGTGTCACCTTTGGCTCTGACACAAGGTACCTGAAGGCAAGCTTTCCTTCCAGTTCCTGCTCTGCCTCTGCCACTACAATTGAATTAAGCACAAAAATAAATCAAAGCATGATTTAAAATGTATTTTTCTAACTGAGTAAGGCTACACCAACTAACATTCTATCCAGTTAGATGGAAGCTGGGTTTTATTATCAGTATCTGTAGCTATCTATCTGACTGAACCATCTACAGTCACTGCTGCACCAAGGGGCTCCCCATCCTGGGAGGGGAAGGTGTTACTGGGGGGGCTGCCATGCACCAAACCCCTGCCACACCTCTGTCCCCCATGGAAAAAAACAGCAGCAGTCCCCATGTCCTCAGCACTGCTGTGGAAGGAGATCCCCTTTGTACTGAGGTCCCTGCCTTATCGGGACTCAGACTTCACCACCTTGGAGCTGATGCAAATTCCTCCTCTGCAGAGATGAGGTGCCACTGGGAAATGTGAATCCCTGCGTCCCTGATGCTCCTCCCTCGGAGCATCCTCCATCCCAGAGCGATGCTCTTGCCCTGGGGACACCCTTCACCATCAGTCACCCAAAGACCCCTACACAAGGTGCTCCCACCACCACAGCGCCCCAGGAAATGGATGGCTTTTAAATGCCCGTTTACTGGCAGACAGAAAAACCACAAGTGGCCAGAACGCAGCAGCTCCCTGAGCCACCGTTGCTGCAGGTCCAGTCCAGTTGCCTGAGGAAGAACAGACTTATCTTTATTCCTGGAGCAATCGGCCAAACCCTGCTCCAGAAGGGTCTTACAGGAAATTTATTTTGCAGAAGCTGTTTTAGAGCCTCTGCGTAGGAGAGAGTGATAAATATTCTGGCTTTCCCCAGTCTCTGCTGCTGCCACGTGTTCCCCATGGGAAGCAGCAATGCAATAGGAGAGGGAAAGAGGAGCTGTGAAGGGGGGGAGCAAAAGATTCGTTACTAAAACCTGGGACTGGTGAACACGACCCAGTGACGTTCACCCATAAGGATGCGAGGACAGATGAGCAGAGCTCATCCCTATTAACGTGGTGCTTGCACGCAGCAGAGGCACTTGTTTATACCCGTGAAAATACCATTAAATAGCTTAAGCCAGGCCGCTTCATCTATTATCCTAATGGATGAAAAAAAAGCACAATTTTGGGGGCCCAAAGCGTTTCTTGCCTTCCTTGCTTTGCTGGAGAGCAGCAGATGATCTGCAGCCTGCTGGCTGCTGCCAGCTCCTGCAACCAGCCTCCCCCAGCATAAAACACCTCTGTGGAGCTTCAGTCTTGGAAGGGAGGTGCCAGGGCAGCCTCGGGACAGCTGATCGGTACCGCAGAGTCGTGTTTCTCCGCATGGTGTGCAGCGACAAGCGGCTGGATTGCAGGCGGTGGGATGTTTTCTTTAATAACTGCATCTCACTAACCATCTGCTAAAGGTCCACGCTATTAATTTAACAGAAAAAAAATGGAACAGATTACTCTCACAAGTTTTCAATTAAAGTACATGATGTCTTCAAACTGCAACCCTAATTAGACATTATGGGGTGACATTTAGGAATCCTGAGCTCCGGTAGCTGATGGAGCCATCTGCCCGTGAAGGCATTCTGCGGTAACGCCGGGGCAGCCGCACCTCGCGCAGCGACGAAAGGGCTCCAGCCCCTCAAGCTTCAGCACTGGTGCAGCTGGGCTTAACTCCTGAACTTAAGGGAGGAAAAGAGCAAAACCAACGACAGCCTCAGCGCAAGAGGAAAACCAGCTTCAAACAGGTTCAGACACATTCCCAAAGGAAATTTGGAGAGATGGGAATGCACAAGGGGGGAAACAAAAATGCAAAGGAAAAAAAGAATAAAAGAAAAGAAGAAAAAAGGGGTCAGACATGCAGCCAACATCATCCGAACACAAGCCACAGCAAGTCTTCCACCTACACCCAAATACTGCCAGGGGGATTTCATGGAAATGGAGAACCTGATCTCTCCCAGTAAAGGTGCCCCAGAGCATCCCTGCTTAACAGCCGCTTTCCTGCAGCCCGGCAAAGTCAGATGCTCTCTGCTGATAACTTACAATTAATGATTATTTTACACCACATTCATAGATCTTTTTCCAGCACACACAGGTCTTCAGCCCACTCTGCTATACCTTTCATTAGAACTTTAATCTGAGAGGCTACTGGAGATCGTTTACTGCTAGGAGGAAAACGCCAACTGCGCTGCGCAGGTTTGTAAGGCGCAGCTCAGTTAAACCAGGCCTTTCTTCCAGGTCTGCATGACCAGAGCTCAGAGTGGCCAGCCTTTGTCACTCTTCAACTTCTATAATGTAGCGAGTGGACAACTTAAATGCTTTATTTTCAAGGCTAAACTTGGGATGAAGAAACTGGATTAAAGCAAGAAATATTTTTCTCTAAATCACAAAAAAAGGAGGGAAAAAACCCCCAATTTGGTGAATAAGCAGCAGTTAACAGACCGCAGAGTTAAGTGAGATCTGCACAGCAATTTCACCTGCCAAAGATGCACGGACAACAGTAAACTGAACTGTGCAATGGGTCTGTCAAACAGCGAGGCCATAATTCTGCACAAACACACTTAGCAATGGCTGCCCTGTACCGCCTGGCTCAGAGGTACCGTTAGTCGCGAGTATTAGCAAAGTCAGACCTTGAATCAGCCAGTGCCTAATGGGATTAGGATAGATTTTATCTTCCATTTAAGTCCAAAACTGAGGGATAGTCAGTAAAACAGAGCGGTATTAAATAATGCCCAATCTTTAGTTACTGGAAAATACCCACAGATCATTACATGATTGTTTTATTATTATTCTTCTTTCCTTTAAATGACCTTGGATTAAACCCCGTGGTTTAAAGAAGCACGTGAACTGTCCTGCTGTCGCCAGCTGAGGTGAAAATATCAGCGCTTCCTCAATCTGCCTTTTCTTGCAAGGAGACAGCAGCAAACCTTTCACCAAAGACCCGCACAAGGTTCATTAAAGGAAACTATCCACGGTAATTGCCCCTTTCTGCATATTCCTCACTCCAATATTCTCTAACATAATAATGTTCCACATTCCCGCAGAACTGTCTTTTCAGCATGTTTTTGCATTATGCCTAATTTTGTAAGAGTTTTTCAGTCCCACATAACGACACAGTTCAATGCAGAATCAGATATAAATCTGGCTTAAGAGACTCTCAACAGGAATTCATTTAAAACTGTAAATGTTAAAAGATTCTGTCTGTGATTTATGCCGTTTTCTTATTTCAAACAGGGAATTAAAATCCTTCTTAAAAGATACACATTAAATCATGATAAAAGCTGTGTTTGAATGACGACACCGGGCAGACCAAGAGCCACAAAGCACAGAAATCTGGGAACAGTCGTAACTGGGGCATTGGACTCTCTCAGCTAAAGCGGCACCGTCCTGCGATGAACTGAGCCCCAAGATCTTAATTAGTGTAAAATGGAGTCCTGGATGCTGCTGCTTTCAGGCTTCATACACTCCCTCCTGCCCTCCAAGTGCCAGGATCTCTCCTCTCCTGAGGATCTGGCTAAATAAAGGAGTTGCTTTACCTTAAATGATTATTTAATGGTTCTGTTCCCTTTGTATTGTTTACATAGAAGACTCTCCCAACTCTGCAAGGTGCTCTGTAAATATTGCACAAGCGCCCCTGTATCATTGTGCAAACAACATTTAATCTTAACAAAACCACCAAATGCTACTCATTATCATCACCTCTACAATTGTTCCCGTTTCGCACCCGGGAACAGAGAAAATTGTACAGATGGAGCCTGGAGCCTCACAGCGTTTGCAGCCCTAAACCTCAGCACCGTGAGGATGAGGAAAGTTTATGGAAAGTGTTTGGAATGAAGCTGTGCAGCGTGCTGATGTAACTCCCAAGTGTTTTTTAAAGTAGCCAAGATCCTAAAAGAACAGGGCCCTATGAGAGACCGATGGAATTTGGCTGTCTTTCCCAGAGGCACATCCACCGCATCACCTGGATGGTCTGCTGTGAGTCTGCGAGAGCTGCAAGGGTCTTGAACTGCTCCATTAAAATAAAAAAAGCTAAATGGAAGAAGGACCAATATCAAATACAGAAATAAACAAGTAGAGGCAGCCAGAAAAAGCATTATTCAAATATTTGTATAATTAATTGCTCATTACTCACAGGCTACAGAGCTATTAGCAGAACGCAAGAGCTCCCTGCCATGCAGCCTGCGGTGATGCAAAGGACGGTGCCCACTTGTTCACTGAAGCCTCTCTGGGTCACCCTGACGCTCAGACCCAAAACCCCTCCAGTTAACTGCAGTAATGAGGCTCCAGAATGCTATTGCTAGAACCCAACTATCATCACAAATCCTCCCAGAGACAATAAAATGGAGTTGAAGGTCTCCTGCTGTCGGTGTTCTCCATCACAGGCAACATCAAACACCTGCAGGTATCCGTTCCCCTCCCCAAACATCCGCCAAACAAACCTCGGCCGAAACCTAGGCTGTCAACAGGGCACGAGAGGCCTTTCAAAGCTGCTGGATTTTTATATCCCATCCCATTACACAACCACTTAAGGAACACATCTTCCTTCCCCTGGGCAGGGGTCAGCAGGGTCCCAGCCTGCAACAGCAAGAGGATCAAGAAGAACACCCTAGAAAGGCTTTTTTCCCAGGCTAAGACAAGACCCAAACCATTTGTGTTGTAAATCTAAGTGCAGGGCTTTTCCCTTTCCTCATTTTAAGCCTTCATGCCTCGTTAAGCTCTTCCTCCTCCTTTTAACTGTTATTTGAGGTTTAGAAAGAAAAAACAAACACCAACCACAAAACTTGAAGAGTGACTATTGGAACCCAGTTGCAATTTCCAATTCCCAGCTGGTGCGGCTGGCTTGGTTGGTTTTGTGTTTGCTTTTTGTTTGTTTTCTTGGGTTTATTTTTTCCACAGTTCTCCCCCAGTAAATCAGTGGATTGCTCACAGCACTGGGAACAACAGGCCAGGTTTCTGCAAGAGGCTCATGAACGCTGATTAAGGGATGGGATCAGCTCTTGTGCAACTCCTCATGCTCATGGCCACTATCAAAGCGTCCTCCCTTCTGTGTGGGGCACGGAAGCAGCAGTTTCTGCTCTAGGCAGGTACCCGGCCATGGCCATCGAGCCAGGGCCATTTGTCTGGGGTGTCACAGCAGAGCTGAGCCCCGAGAAGGACCTGCTGGTCTTCATCCATGGAAATTCACACACAAATCCAGAACTGTCTGATATGCTTGAACAGAAAGGAAACAACCGGAGCAGCACCAGGGAACCATAAATTTTTTGCAAGCTACTTTCAGAGTTCTGAGATTTTACTGATTCCCTGCTTTCAACAGAATATTAAAGAAAAAAAGGACAAGGTGATAAAAGCTGTTTACAGTTCTGAGTAGTGCCAGAGCAGCAAACTGCCCAGGATTTCTCCTCGGAAAGCAGTCGCCCAACAGGCGGGTGTCAAAACGGGGACAACGCCGGTGTTACCCCGAGCAGAGCACGAGGGACGCGTGCTCCCGGAGCCACCTGCACAATCCTGGTCACCTTTTGGCTGCCAGCAACGGCTGGAAAATCACTGCAGGCTGTGCCAGGGCTGCCTCCTCTTTTATTAGAGAGGAGATGGCTGAGAGCACTAATAATGTTTTCCAAAGGTTAAGCATTACAGGCGGTTTCATGGTCTTTACATTTTTAAGTGGTTGATTTCTGCTGTGCTTTTTTTTTTTTTTTTAATATAAATAATCATAAATCCAAACATCTGTTCCCAGGGTGGGGGTGGGAGCTGGGAAAGAGGCTGCCAGGGGCTGGCGCAGGTGTTATTTTTAGCGCAACAGCTATTTACTAGCTCCGTTCCCAGAGGGAATTCAGGGAGGAAAAGGGATGCTGATACATTTCTCGCTAAATATAGAAAAAGGGTGAGCCCCTGCACACGGTGTGACTGCAGGCACCAGCTGCTGCCAGGGATGCAGCCCGGCGAGGGGATGCTGGCCCCAGTGGTACCCAGCACTGTGGCCCAGCTGCCCCAGCACAGGCTCCCTGTGTGCAGGGCTGGATGCTTCGTTCGCTGCATTTTAACCTTCAAGCTCGCGGTGTTTGGAAAAAGCTTTTTAAAAGCAGCTCTTAGACCTAATTGGCTCCAATTTACAGCCCTGATCCTGTTAATGAATGGCTCCAGAAATCAAACAAAGCATTTTCAACACAAACAAAACTGCCTGTTATGAAAGCAGAACATTTTTAGGGTAACATTGACTTCAACGTGCTGTAAAGGCAGTGGACAGCAGGGACAAAATCAACCCTCCCTCTTCTCAGGTAGTCCAAATCCAGCTGCTAACAGGGGACCTCCAATGCTCACCTGACCCTGTGTCTCCTGCCCCCAGCACTGGGCTCACTTCATAACTTATTTTGAAATAGACACCTTTTAAAAACCATCTTGTTTAAATAAGAAGTGGATGCCTTTCAGAATGACTCTGTTCATCTCTGTCTTTAGGCATTTAAAGTTCTTGAGAGTCAGTTCCGACCTTGAGGAGCTCCGCACTTCCAGCTGGATGGGGATTCCATGTCCAACTCCTTTTAGTCTTCAGCCTGCTACCTTTACTGCTCAGCACTTGCCAGCGAGCCGGAGGGCGAGCAGCAAGGTGGTGGCATTTGGATGTGACAAAGGCATTTACAAGTGAGGATCAGACAGCTGGAAAACCAGACGTGAGACCTAGAGGAACTGCAAGCTGGGCAAGTGATCTATGTGACAGACACAGAGTGCGTGGTGGGGAGAAGAGAAAAAGCAGAGTAATGGGGATTGGAGGAGAGAGAGGCTGCGAGAGTCCGGGTGGCAGCATCACCTCCAGGTGATCCAAGATCGTCAGAGCACGCAGCACGACAGACACCTCTGCCCAGCGTGCCAGCGGGGAGAGGGAGGAGCCAGGCTGCAAGAGGAGCACGATGAAGTCACGAAAGATCACAGAGCTTCTGAATGAGGCAACAGTGCTGCTGTATCTGGATTGGCGTGTCCCTCGGGTCCATCCTGCACTCCCCAGAGCTCTGTCACCAGGCAGAGACCCCTCTCCCCACCCAAGAGGTACAGTTATCTGTACACGTATGCACACACACACACTCTGCAGCACTTAACTTCCTTATAGAGTTTCCAGAAGGGTGGCCACTTATAGAGAAGAAAATGAATTAAAATGCACTTGTTACTGAAAACTAACTGGAAGTCCCATATTAACTGGGCATAATTGAGGATCCAACCCTGCCACTGTTCTGATTAAGAACTGCAATTTCTGAGCACATGTAAATTTGCAGCTACCTCCTCCTGAAGCGACCTGCTGAGAACAAATTGCTTGGTCACCTCATGCCTGTTAAAGCTCTCTCTATTTTATGGGGGAAAGCAGCAAGGTTTACCTCTTCTTTTCCTTCCCTGGGTGTCCTCAGCATCACATTTGTTATACTCTGTGTCCCAATACTTAATATATGCAAATTATGTTAAATATTTCATTCATTAAATGGCTCAGGTTATTACTGAATTGTACCTTAAGCTGTTCAGAAAGTTAATTCTTCTTGCACTTACTCAGTAATGTGAAATAACCAACTTAAATGAATATTTTACAGTTTGTGCTAGACAGAACATTTATTAAAAATTCTATCCCTTTCAGAGTTATTCTTTTAAGCAGGCTGCAGTGCACTGTGGGACTTAAACGATCGAGAAGGAATTCTTTTCTTTTTTAAAAAAGGTTGTTTTGCTCCCAGTCTGGAGGAGCCCAACAACCTGCCGAGGACTCCAACACAATTCTGCTGGGAGAGAAGAGCAGTTAGGAAGCTATTTTCTGAAAAGCCAGGGGCTGGGGAGGAGGGCGGGAGCAGGGTCTGAGCGCTCCCGTGTGCTCCTGTAACTCAGGCAGTTTTGCCGTGTGAAGCGAAATCGCTCCCGCCATAGCCCATAACGTGCCACGAGCCCTTCGGGAGCTCGGCGAGAGTGATCCGAAGTGACAAGGCTGCGTCGCCTGGACGGAAGCGAGGCGAGGAGAGGTGCAATCGCAGGGGCGGCTCCGGCGACTTCCAGCCTGATGAAAGCCGAGGCAGCGGCGTCCTCGCCAGCGATGACAAGGTCATTACTATTTCTAATTAACGGAGCGGGTCCTGGCTGACGCACCGGCAGTCTGGCAGCTCCCGGCCCCACGGAGCATCACGTAGGTCATCTTCCCCAGGGCTAAAGCAGGATAAAACATCTGCCTGGAGGATGGCGTCGCAGCAGCAGCAGCCCGCGAGGCAAGGCTGGCGTCCCCTGCGCCAGCGCCTCCTCCCGCTGCACCTCCAGGTGACTTCCCCACTCGCACGCCACGGGCGGCTCCCGAAGAAAACCCACCAGGCTTCGACCCATCTCCTCACCACCGTGTGGCAGCCGCTTCTGTATGAGCTTCCAGGCTTAGAGAGATCTAGCCAGGTAAAAAGAACCGCTGCTGGAATGGCGGCATGGGCATCTCAAGAACTCCCTGGCCAGCGATCCCGGAAAGGAGGCTCCCACCAGCACGTCCCCCAGGACAGAGGTTTAACGCCTGGGCTGTGAGCGGCAGCGGAGCAGACGCCCTGTAACAGCAACGTCTCATCAGTCTCGCCTGGGAAAACCTTTCCATTTCCAATGGAAATATGCAAACCAGGCTCCGCACTGTAAATCTTCCTTTCCGGTGCTAAGGAGATAAGTAGGACCTATTAACCTCCCATGTTATTTCCAACTTCATTATTGGAGCTGACACGACGAGAGCGCACGGTGACAGCTCTTTTTGGCAGAGTGCATGTAAATCGTTTTCTCAAAGGAAATTACTTCTCCGGGCTGAATGTTATTAATCTAAATTCTCCCTTAGTCAAATTGTTGCCCATAATAAATATGGAACAGGTTGCTACGCTCCTCTCTGAGGGCATCCCAATCCAGCTGCAGGCTGAAACCTCCTGAGGAGCTGCTCTACAAAAACAACCTTCACCCAAGGATGGGGACCGTCCACCCTGGCAGCACCCTGCACTCGAGAGCCCCACAGTTTCACCATGAAGCCATTTTCACGCTGCCAGTGTGGAGTGCTGCAGCACCAGAACTGTACACAGGAGCAAGCTGAGGCACAGCAAGGCTGGGGAAGACACAGCAGGGACATCCTTGACCTGCAGCATAGCATGGTGGCCTTCCACAGCCAGCACCTTCCATGGCAGGTGCATCATTTGTGTCAGCTTCGGTACCGTTCAAGCACCAGAATTTCCGAGGTTTAAGAGTTTATGCTCTTTCCTAGTGGATATGAACGGGCATCCTCCTTGTGCAAGTGAAAAACTCCAGAGCTTAAGAAATGACAAAACATATTTAAAAAAACACCAAAAAACCAACCACACAAACAAACACTTAAACCCCAGATCTAAACCCAGTGTGAACTCTGCCAAAGACACAGCTAGAAAACAGAAATTTCATCTTAAATTCTTGGAGGAATTATAAATTAAGGGGAATTTTATTTGCACAGTATTCTTTCGTTTTATTGAGAGCCAGCTTATTGCCAATAAAGATTTTCAGTAAAAATACTCATGGAATACCTGTTTTTTTTTTTTCCTCTCCCTTCCATAAAAAGCAAGCAATCCCTTCTGCCTCGACATGAGCACAGGGTGAGGGCGCAGACCTCTGGCACACGCTGAGGTACGGAGCTGATCGGAGCACTATAAATCCAGCGGTACAGAAAGCCCTTCTCCTCATTTGTTAGCCAGCCAAGTGTGAAAATGTTAATGAAGGCAGCTGTAATAAGCTACGGGAATTTCACAATTAAGATTTCGTTCACGTCCGACGGCCCCTGCTCACACGCAGCCCGTTGTGCATCAACCCTTCCACCTAATAGCAGCTGTAATTGCCGTGCGCCGTCCAGCCACCCTCACCCGGTGGCCCCGATGGGGGAAATTACTGTCATTCTATTAACTCCAACTTCTATTACATGCATTCCTAAAAGAAAATAAATGCAGAGAGATTTTAAGTGTCTCTACAGCTCTCCATGAGTATTTTTTAAATACAGCATGCTCACAAAGAGCACCGAAGACAGGTGAGACCACAGCACCATTATGGAAAAAAAAGAAAATGAAATCTCAATTGTGCAGGTGGTCCACGAAGCCCTGACTCATGGGACGCTGGCATCTGCCTGGCATTCAGCAAGGGAAGCCTTTAAAGCTCATCCAGGTGCCCAGCGTGCCGGGTGCCCCACCACAGGAGATATCGAGCTCCTGGCGCAGGGCAGCGTGCCACAGAGGTCGAACCAGGGAGGCCAACTCTCTAACTGGAAAAGCAGTGATTTTTCTTAAGTCTTCAGCTAGTCACCAAGATTATCTCGACCTCTTCCATTCCCAGACATCCCAGGCCAGTCGCTGGCCACCCAAAAGCAGCTGGCCTGTTTATTAGGGCTCGCAGCAGCAGAGTTGCAATTTCACGGGTCTGTGGGTGCAGGTGCATCCCATGCAGCCATTTAGTGTAACCGTGTCCTTCCCTTTCACATACTTTAAATTTAGTGTAAATGAATGCCTTTTGTAGAGCCGTGGGGGCTGCTGCCAAGGTGCACCTTGACACGCTTGGCATGGGCAGCCCTTACGGTCAGGCCAAGCCTTGGGTTGGATGCACAACTTGAACACAAATTCTCTACCCAGCCCAGGCAAGTGGCGTCCACCCTGGCAAAGGCACCTCTGGGACCCTGGGCACTGGAGGTTTGGTGTTGCCATAGGATGCAGGAGAGCAAGGGCAGCACCAAGACATCTCTGCCACGACAGGACAGCGCTCAGCGGCAGAGCTGGAGGCTGAAGGTGTGAGGAAAATGTTGTGCAGCTGGAGGCACCAGCAAGAGACACTTCCACCCTTGGAGCAGGAGGCTTGAAACATCCTAGGTTCCTGCAGGAGCTCCCCAAACTTACCCTGCAGCATTCTGCTGTCCTTTTTTCCATCTTATTTTTGCACAATGCCTTTTTCCTGTGAAACCTGATCACTGTTGAGGCAGCGCAGGTTCTCAAACGCATTATTCTCCAGCCGTGAGCACCACGAAGGAGCAGGCAGGAGCTGCAGGAGCTGCCACAGGACAAGGATGCTGCACCAGCACAAGTCAGCAGCTCATGGTAGAGGACCAGCCACAGCAGCAACCTGGCAGCAGCAGTCCCCGACAGAAGATGTGCATCCCTCTCAGCAGAGAAGTGAGGGAAAGAGAATGCACGATAAAACGAAGGCATGCTCACAAAAAAATTACTTCCCTACCACAGCCGTGTGATTTTTAATTTTCCTCTAATTTCAGGACTGCAGCACTGATATAAAAATCCCTATAAGTGTTTTAGGGAGATGGTAATGGTCCTATACTAAAATAATTCAACCAACACTATAATTTTAGTACCACTATCAAAATGAAATAATGACTGTTTACTATGTTACACCTTTCAAATGACCTTCATTTGAATACAAATTGTAGCTCAAAACTCTAAAAGCTGCTCCATTTCAGGAGGCAGCAAATCGAGGATGCTCGCCCGGGGTTGACTCTGCCAGCAGACTCCACACAGGCTAAATGGTTTTTGGGGGGTTTTCTTTGCTTCTGAAGCTGCCAGAGACTTGCTTAAAGGACCCACGTGGACCTGAGTGGGAGCCCAAACGCAGCAGAGCGACAATCCTTTCCTCTGCTCCAAGCACAAGAACAGCACCCTGGTTTACCTGGAAATACTCGTCACACATTTGCTTGTGTCTCCCTCCCTTGGGCAATGGACGAGGATCTGTTAATAACCAAGCACCTGGTCTGAGAGGGGATGGCACATGGGTCTGATCTCACCTGTGCCTGTGAAAACACCTAATTTTATTCCATTTTTGTAAGGTTCAGCTCTCGTACTGGTTCCAGAGACCCTGCACAGCCACCTCTTCCCAGAGGAGCCAGCCAGTGCCAGGGAGACCCTCAGCACAGGGCTGGGTGGCGGCAGCGGGCTGTGCAGGGAACGGGGTTCCCCAGCAGCCAGGGCTGTGTGGGTCTCACAGCTCAGCCCCACAGCACAAGGGGGTTGGCCACTAGCACGGTTTTGCAGCAGAAATTTCACTACACAAGTTCCCTGATATTTACTTATCCACCTGGGAACACCAGCCAAGCATCAGCTATTGCTCTCTAATAATGAATTTTTGTCCTTTCATCAACATCAGTCAGAACAAGCTCTGAAAAAAATTCCCATTTGGTGCCAGGAATATAAAAGAAAACATTGACATGACCAGCAATAAGCAAACCCAAGCGCCCTGCTACAAAGGGGCACAAGCTGCCAGCACCCAATTCTCAGCCCTTCAAAGATCATTCCTACGTGTGGAAAAAAAGCACTACTAAAAAAAAATTGAAGTTACTCTGTAAGGGGCCAGAAGTTGCCCTCCAGACTCCCCTCACACGGAAACACCGATGGGCAGCAATCCCGAGAGGACGCTCCATCCTCAGCAACTCAGGGATGCTCACCTTTCCTTCCTCTCCCCGGTTCCCAAATGAGAAAAACCAACCAACCAAAACCCCCAGTTTAAAAAGACTTGTCGAGCTTCGAGGCTGAGCAGATGCAGAGCCTTTGGTGCTGTTCCCAACGCGAGTGCCAGAAAGGGAAAATCCCCAGGCTGTGAAACCAGGGAGTATCTGTAAACACCCCCGCTCCAACACACCTACGTGTAATTACTCACAATGTGCGAGAAGGAGGAAGAAAAAAACACTTTCTTGGTTTTAATTCTTTGTGCAGAAAAGCTCTTGTAAGAGAAGCCCTGATGTTTCCAGGGGGGAAGGGCAGCATGCGGCCACAGCAGCAGGGAGGGAAGGACCCTGAGCAAAGGGAACAGTCTGCTTGGCAGCAGCCCCATTCTGAGGTGGAAAAAAGAGCAATCCCTTCAGTGAAGGGTGACCTCCTCCTGTGCACAGAGCCCCCCTCCTTGGAGGGTGCAGCCCTTTTTTGGGAGCAGCCTTCCCTAAGCGAGAGCAAAGCCAGCGACTGATGCTCCAGCCGCAGATCCTGAACCACCGCCAGTATCCTTCACGGTGACATTGTGGAGAAACAAACGGGGTTTAAACACTAGGTGTTGTATAAAACATCTGAAAACAAGACAAATTAGTCATTAAAAATTAATTTTGGAAAATTACAGTCTTGTTAATAGACGCCGTTATGGTTTTGCATGTTCCTTTTCAGGCAGGAGGGACGACGGGGATTTAAAACACATCTTCCTGTATTTCATCAAAAACTGAAGAGATAGAGACGGATGCCTTTGGAAGCCAGCGCTCCCGCACTGCTCCAACCCACAACGCGAGTCCATTTGCATTTGCAATTTGCACTCACAAGGCAGAAAAGCCATTGTCTTGAGTGATTCTCCCATCTTCTCACCAGCTGCCTCCCTGTCCCTCCAGCTCCCGGCGCTGCAGCACGGTCTGACATCACCCCCCGTCACACGTCGGGATTTCTGGGCAGTTAGGGTCTGGCACTGCAGGGTGGCCACGCCAGCTCCTCCCAGGGCTGCTCCACTGGGAGCTCTCAGCCCATCTCCCAACGTGGCATGACAGAGGTGAGGGAAATTCATCACTGCTGCCTAAACAGCACCAGGCAACAGCTGGAAAAGTTCCCCCAGACTCCATGACACCCTGGAAGGATTGCACACTGGACAGCAAGAGGCAGCGCCCGCTCCCAGGAGAGGGGGAGGTGCCTTCTCGCCTAACAAGAGACAGGATCCCCACTGCCAGGCAAGGAGCCTATAAAGATATGGGGGAGCATGGAGCGAACCCATGCCCTGTGTGCAGCCAGGCAGGACCACTTGTCCCAACAGCATCTGCCTGTTGTGCTCACGTCCCCTGCTCTGCAGACAGCAGGACTGGATCCATCCCCACACACCACGTCCCACTCAGCGACGGCAGAGGAAATGAGCTGGTGCTGGGCGATGTGACCAGGGGAAGGCGAGCGCCTGCAGCCTTGAACCAAAATCCCCCACCACAAAACCTCCTGTGGGATGCTCCGACGTTATTTTCACGCCCTCGACAGTGAGGACTATGCCAAAATACTCAAGGTCAAGAGACCAGCATGGTTCGAGGCAATCTGCGCCTCTTAAAACAGTGACAAATATGTTATTTAATTTTAATGAGCTTTTTTGCATCTCCAATCTAATTACGGCATTATCAAGTACTGCTCCGAACTGCAGGTGGCTTCTCATTACTCGGGGTAAGGCTGTCACAGGCATTTTTCATGAATACTAAAACCTGCTTCATTGCACTACTCGCTCCGACACCCCCGGCCCTGCTTGGGGCTCACAGGACAGCGATGCTCCCCCCACCCCAGCCTCCAAACTGATGAAGTGTGAGCATTAACCCCACAAGCTTTGAAGAATCCTTAAAACTCGCTTTGTTTTCAGCCATTTGCTCCACTTTGGGATTTGGGGTTTACTGGGGTTAGTGGAGAGCAGCACCCACCCAGCACAGCCCTGTGCTGCTGCCTGGCTCCTCCAGACAAACCCCAGGGGAAGCCTCTGTGTCCTCCAAAGAAGCCTACGCTTTGGTACAGAACTCCAGTGCTCCTGCCAGGTGACATCTCCCCGAAAAGCAAACGTCACCCTGTTCCACACACAAAAGCGAGGAACCCCATGGAAGGGCATTTAAGAAAACTCCTCTCTTCCAGCTCACTTCTTGTTTTTCTTTCAACTTAGTATGTTAAAAGTCATTATTAAAAGCTGAGAAGGTGCTCCAATGTCAGAAGTATTTTGGCAACATCAAAATACTTCCCTTTTCCTAAGAAGTTTGAGAAAAATCACACTTTTCCGATGGTTTCCAGCAAATTCCTTTAACTGCCTCCACCCATCAGACACTGTTTCCTCCATGTGCTGCAAAGCTGACAGAGTTCACATCCAAAAAGCTCCCACCTAGACTGCTCTTTAGAGGCCACCAAGAATCAGATGCTTTAATTCTCCCAGGAAACCTCTTCCCCCGAGTGGTTTGGTGAACACAGGCAAGTGAAACCAAAGCCCTGAGAGCAACTTCTCCTCTTATAACACGTATAAAGGGACAGAGAACACCACTCCTCAGGGAGCCCCAGCCTACAGAAGCCAGGAGCAGCCCCCAGCCCTGCCAAGCCCCAGGGAGGCAAAGACAAGGGGAAGGAAAACGGAGGATGGCAGGATCCCTTCCCAAGAGCTCCCTTTCAAACACACCCCTCGGATTAAAACCTGGACTCGGTGGTGGTTTTTTGGAGGTCTTTGGGGAGAGCACTGTGGGCCACAGACAGAAGCAGGGAACCACACACCCAACCATGTACACGACGCGTTCCTACGGTCCCAGTACAACAGCACTTTCTACCTTGGCAGCTTCCAGGCACGATAGTGCCATCAGCACAGAGCATGGCACCGATCCCTGCATGTGGGCACTCCTGACACGGGCACCCACAGCAACCAGCAGCCTCCAGCAGAGCCCACAGCCCTGCCACCAGCTAACACAGAGTCCAGCTCGCCCTCTGAATTGCCTTTTTCTCAGTCCCAAACCAGCCACAGCCAGAGGCAGCCTGCAGCCTGCCCGAGCAGGAGCACTCACCAGCATCCATGGAGCCGCAGGGTACGGTGGGGGGACGAGGGGTGCCCAGCACCACCAGCTCTGCACCACAGGGACCTAGCAAAATGAGCTCCAGACTGGGCAGGTGCTGGGCTTCTCCCAGTTCTCCCAGTGGCCTCATCACCTCCCATTGGCAGCAGCTGGCAGAGGCCCCAGCACCACAGGTGCCAGAGCTCAGCTGGGCAGCAGCACCTGGGCCACCTCCTGGGCAGAGGCCAAACAGCCATGGCCAGACGTACAGGGGCACGGGCACACGTGGATGGTGCTTTGCCCACACGTGGATGGGGCTTTGCCCACACGTGGATGGTGCTTTGCCCGCACGGGACACGCTGAAGCTCCCCGGCGCCCCGCGCAGCTTCACGTTACAACAGAGAAAGTTGACGCTGGAAGAAGCGTCGTCAGGAGCTGAGGCTCCTCAGTGCCACTGCTGCAGCAAGGCAGGTTTTGTCTCCCCTGACCTTGCTGCAAACCGCAGTCGCCTTTGAGACGCGTCTCCCCTCACCAACCGCGGCCAACTGCAGCCCCGGGGACGTTCAGTCGCAGTGCCAGCGCCCTGCGATGGGTGCTGCTGCCAGTGCCCCGCCGTGCGGGGTGCCGCCAAGGGACAGGCAAGGGCACCCAGCCAGCGCCCTCCACAACGTCTTGGGAAATGGTTCATCGGGCTCAGAGCTTCCCGACGGAGTGGGAAGGGGCCGGGAAGTCCGGCGGATGAGGCAGAGAGTGTAAGGCAAATCTGCTTTTGCTCAGCTGCGCCTCGGAGGAGCTCCCTGCTCCCCCCGGCCCATCCACCCGGGGAGCGCGGGCGCTTCTCCAGATAAGCACATTGACTTTAAAATAAAGAGTGTGCCAACAGCTGCAGCACCGAGACCAGAGCAGACAGAGATGTGGCGCTGAATGATAATTAAATACATTTTCATCATCTGTCATTTTTTACTGCAGGTGCCGGTGTAATAAATCCGAGCTTGACTCTTTTGTCAGCTGGCAGCGAACACATTTTAACGCCAAATCCCGGGGGATGAATTCCGAGTCGCTTGGCCTTGCAGGGGGGAGGAGCTGCCTCTAACACACCAAGTGGGTAACTTACACCTGATTGCTTTCATAATACTCCCATTATTTTGGTGATACATGTGTCTGGTGCAGCGTTCCAATCCTCTCCGAGGGGACACGGCCAATGCAACCTCCTCCAGTGATGGTCCCCACCGCCCTGAGACCCTCCCAGTGTGGTGCCAGCACCGCCCTCCTAGAGCCTCTGCGCTTTCCCAGCACCGGCACCGATCCGGGATATTGGGATTTTGGTCAAAGAGGAACCAAAGTCAAGCAAAAAAAGGCAAACAGACAGAATTTGCAAATTAATTTACTTAGAATGACTGCAACTTGGAAAATGAGACAGTCAAGTTAAAATGCTGTAAATCCAACTTGTAAATCCAGCAGGCAGTGAAGGAGCAGCTCCATTTCCCTGTGGATGGGTGCAAACTGCCAGAGTTCAGGATAACAAAATCACCTAGTTGTGTCCATGCAGAGGGATGTGGGAAATGGAACCAGCTCCTCAGGGGCCAGAGTCACCCCAACGGCCTATTGCCTGTTTTGAGGTTCTTTTTCCAGAGCACTGAAACTTCAGTTGCAACAAGTCAAAGCCTTGGCGGTCCTTCTGCTGGAGCCCATCGCTGAAGAAATGAGGGTTCTCATTCTGCCATTATTGACAGAAACACTGCAGACAACTTGTTAGGTGAACTCCACTGGGACAAAATGCCTGGTTTATTGTTTTCCCACCCTCTCTCCCAGGCTCGGCCAGGACTTACAACAGATATTAAAAACCAGGCAACTCATTCACATCCCTTTGACAGCAGCACAGGGACCCCGAGCTGGGCACCAGGGCAGCCGTGGAACCCCTGGGGCAGCAGCATCTGCAGCGAGTCCATCCACAGGAGAGGAGATGAACACGAAATGCGGATGCCATGAAGACCATGACCCCCTGAAACCCTGCACGAGGCAGGAAAAAGCTTCCCTTTCTCTCCAGAAAAAACAGCATGGTAACATATGACACATGCCAATGAAATGAAGTCACATCTAGCAGTCTCTGGTGCAGCAACTCGTTAGAAATGTCAAAATATTCCAAATGAAGCATTTAATTGCAATATTCACTCACAAGGAGTAAACTTGTTTTGAAGCAGATTTATTTTACCAAAAGCTTTCTTCTCTTCAGCTTCCACAGGCAGCCCAGCTGATGCACAAACCAGGTACAAAGCTG
>VWZY01001822.1:121987-133864 GCA_013399075.1 Chloroceryle aenea
AGCTGAGGCTCAGCTCAGGGGGCAGCAGCCCCCCAGCAAACACTGCAGTGGGGCTGGCTCCAGCCTCTGTTTCTCCAGGAAAAGTACTGTCAGGAGGGACTTCAGGTGGGCTTTGGGCTCCTCCAAAAGAGGCCAGCCAGGGGCAGTGGCCAGGAGAGGTCAGGGGAGCTGGCCTCTAATACATGAGCAGCTCACTACAATTTTAATCTGTGCTTCTAATGAACGATATAAAGTTTTACAAGCATCAACAAGGCTCAGAGAGGACCTAAATCCATTTCAGTGCTCATTTAGCAGCTTCATCTGTGTGCAATTAAAACTTCAGCATTAAATGTTAGAGAATAGAATAATGAGACGCTTAAAAAATAATCTGTACTTCAGAGGGCCATGCTCAGTGGATTTCATATGATCGTTTACAAGATAAGACTAAATCTGGCCAAAACCTGTCTTATACTCATTATCCTTTCAGTAGAAAAGTGGAGAGAAAGAGCTACTGAACTGTGGGGGCTTTAGGATCCTGTGTACTCACAAGGCTGTTCTTTCAGCTATCTGGGTTTAACGCACATCTCAAAGCATTGACAACTTTCCTTTTGGCTTCCATGCTAATGTAAAAATAAGTGTAAATTGAGTTTCAATTGAGAATTTCATTTTGCTCTAAAGCCTAATTTTTTATTAAAAGAGCTATCAGTCTGAAGCTGAGGGTTAGGGAAAGTTATCTTCAGGACAGGGAACAAATTTTTAACAATAAAGCATATTTCTCATTCGTAAGAGTACCTTAAGTGCTCCCATGATTACATTGAGCTATCAGAGTGACAGGAGGGGACATGGGGGGATGGATAGAGATGGACACACCAGCATGTGTTTTACTGACCAAAAGAACTGCAGAGAAATGCAAATTAAAACCAAAGATGTACAGAAATATCAAAATAAATTAGATTAAGAAGTGGAAGAACACAGGTCAAAAAAAAGTAATGTACTATACAAGAAACATACACACAGTTAAACGTAAAAAAAAAGGCAAATCCAATGAAAATCACATACTTTTATTTTTTTAACAACTGAAATAATTTTTATTCAAGAAAAGCCAATATTACATATCCTCATAGAAAGAAAAAAGACATTTGGGGAGGTCAAAGAATGCTACAGTTTAAACTGTGAAATGTTACAGCTTGCACACCAAACTTAAAAATGAAATGAAATAAAAAAAATGAAATGGTTACCAAAGTAATGCAGGTCAAGGGNGACCGCTCGGCGAGAAGCCCGCCGGCCGGCGATGCAGCTCGGGTCAGCTGTTTGCTGGCTTTTCAAGCATTTGCTCTGCTCCCTGTGACTGGAGGTCTAGCAATTATCGACACGCGCACGCTCGACTCCCAGCATCGCAACGCGCTGGTTTAATGCTACGATAAAAAAGTAATTCAAATGTGGTTACCAAGACAAAGGCCTCTCCCTCCTGGAATTTCAATTACATAGAACCTATAAAAAAGCTCTGGTACCCACTTCCAAGCAAGATGCAGTCAATTATCTATACTAAATGTATGCAGAGAGTGTAATATTTACATCAGATAACATTAGGAGAAAGATGCCCACCAAGGGCATTAGAGCCCGTTGTGCTTCAGTCTCTCCCCCTGTCCCAGAGGTGTTAAGTTTGGGGAGACTTCCATTTGGACCAAATCAGCCTCATGCTTGAAGCCAAGAAACAAACCCACCCCACAAAACCACGTCTGAAGGATCCTGATGGATCTCTTCTCCCTGTATGCTCCTCCAGAAGATGTACCATGTCTCTCTGCATCACTCCTGCTCTGCATGGATCACAGTCAGGAGCCTGCTGGAGAAAGCAGGAAGGTCTGGACTTGAACACCCCCCATCAGAAGCAGTGTCTCACAACGTCTCCTGCTGAGTTACTGCCACGTGACAGAGTTAAACTAAGTTCTTGCCATTATTTCCAGTATTTATCAATCCCAACTTTCCAGAACCAACCCAGAAAGTCTTTTCCTGCTGATATTTCACCCGTGTGCTGAGGCTGGGGCTGCTAATCACGATCTACGCTGCAGACTTGTAAGACAATCTCATTTTGGATGAAAGCAATTTGGAAACCAAGCGACTTAGAAATAATTCGACAACCAAGACACAGCTTCAAGTGACTCAGCAGCTGATGAAGGCTGGAAGGAATCGGCATGAATGGTCTGACCGGGAGACCCCACACCTCGGGAACTCCTCAAAGGTGAGAGGTGGGCAGCGAGCACGGTCACCCAAAGGCTGCCTGGCCTGTGCCAGGTGAGCACTGACAGAGCCACAGCCCCAGTGCCAGCCTGAGCCCCTCCACACTTCCCTGGTGACACAGAGTTTGCAGAAAGAGGAGTTCTAGGTAAGTGCAGGAACATTCCACCTGTGGGATGGAGTCCGAGCCCCAAAGCCCAACCTCTCACCAGCAGTGAGCTCCACTGTGCTGCCCACCAGCCAGCCAACACCCCCTGCTCCTGCTGCTACAACCCAGGCCCGTGGCCGAACAGCAGGGTAGGGCTGCCAGCTCCAAAAATGAACACCATGACCTCTTCTGATTTCTGCCCTATTGCAAGAGATTTCTCCCGCTCCCGCTCTCCCCACAGGCACACCTTGTTCCCACCAAGGATCACTCTTGTTGCAGAAAAAAACAACCACAAAGGTGGTTTCACTCTTAGTCCTTTTTCTTAAGAACTACCTCTCCACAAAATTTTTGCTTTTATTGGCACTAATTTTTCCTTCCTATCTAGTTTTTCATCTAAATTCCCTGATTTTGCTCTTCAAAATGAAACAGACACGCTTGGAAGTGGTGAACACAAGACCAGGAAGACAGGATTTCAATCACTTACAAAATGTAATATCCTCAGTTTCCATTCATTTGACAAGTGAACCAATTCATTTCTGTTTATATATGCCAGTCTCTGGCAGAGAGACACTTAAATTGACTTTGTAAATTGACTTTGTTGCAACATTTTCCTTCTCAGATGCAGTACAAAGTACAACTTGCATAACAGAGCAGTGAGTATTTTACTCCGTGCTGGGCAGGGCAGAGCCCCAGCTAGGTGATGCAGCGGCACCTACCACTGCTGCTGGTGTTCCTGTAGCTGCACAATCCTTCCACCAATGCACTCTGCTGGTGCTCTCATGGTTGCAGAAGGGTTTCTGTTCACTGTTAGCTCCCCTACACCAGATTCCAGCCTCTTTCGTGGAGCATTAAAGAGGATGAGGCCCAGCAGATGATGCAGGTCAGGAAAGCACACCAGGCTAAGCAGCTGGAGAAGATAATACTCCACCTTTTTTTCCTGCATACCTAAGGCAAGCTATGATACTTTATTTTTTTTTTAATTGTTACATATACAGTGGAGAAGGGATTCAGAGACCAGAGCCTGGACACACAGCTGGTGCTGCTGAACTGCAGCTGCCTACACGGTGCATTTCACAGAGGAACCTGGAGGTGCCTGACACGGCCAGAGAAACAGAAAGTCCCTTCCCTCTGAAACGGCCTCTGAGGATTGCTGGGGGGATTTGTCCTTGCACTCCCGAACTGCTCTCACCTGCTCAGTCAGTCAGTGCAGCACACAACCCAGCACACCCACTGCCAGACACGACAGACACAGGCAGCAGCAGCTCTACGTGCAGGAGCAGGGATGTTTGCCGTGAAGCCTGTGTCCAAAGCACTGCCATGGGAGTGCTCAGGCCAAACGGGGACAACACGGCTCCAAACTAATTGTTAGACTTTCAAAATTTATAAAATCCTTCAGAGGTTACACACCCACCACTAGCACAGGCTGCTCAAAGCCCATCAAACACCTCAGCCCAAGTATCACCAGCATTTTACACTTTGTGTATAATATGCTGAAACTACGAAGTAGTATTTTTTTCTTTAGCTATCAAGTGCAAGATAGTTAATTTAACCCATGCAAACAAATACGCTTGGAAAACAAAAACCAGGAGGGCAGTACCTTACCCAAACCAGTGCAACTGCTCTGTTCCATCTCCGGGACTGAGGCTGCTCCCGGGATCTGACACCTTAACTGCACCACCAGCCAAACACTTACCATACAACCACAGGCTCAGCCCTAACTTAAACAAGGGGGAAGGGAAAACAGATTTTCCTCAGAGGAGGCCAAGGGATCTGAGAGCAAGAACAGCATAGCAGGTACCACTGCTTTTGTTTAAAGGTGCCAGGAATGGTAACCTCTCAATTCTGCTAAATCACTGAGCCTGCTCACAACATTCACTAATTATGTAAACATGACTGAGGAATTGCAAAAGCAAAGCCAGTAGCAGATTTTCTGCTTTGTACATTAAGCAAAGCACAGAATTTCATTAATTTCCCAAATAAATACATAATGAAGTGCTTCTGTTAAAGAGAAATTTCCGTCTCATTCACTGATCAGCCTTAAATCATAATCCCACACGCAGCGAGCGAGGCCGCCCACACGTGCCAGACGGCACCCGTCAGGTGTACACACAGTTTACTCCTGACTCTGCTCCAGGCGGGTGTGAACATTATTTCCTTTTGATTTCACTTTCAGAGCTTCTTCTGATCCTTTAAAGACAGGAGGGGGTTTCTCACACTTCTGTTGTTGGCCAAGAGGATGGACACGCTTTGGAAAGCGCCAAACCATGGTCTGGTAGAGCAAGCACCCAAGCAGCCAGCAGACCAACTTTGCCCTCATCTAGGCACTCCCTTTCACTCACAAAACCCTGCATTCACTCGTTTGAGCACAAGCCTAAGGGCAACCCCTCGTGCCAGACCAAAGTGGCAGGAGATGTGAACTGCAAAGCCTGCACAAGCCGGACAGCGGCCACCTCCCCGCTGCTCCTCCAGTGCAGGAGCATTTTGTGGAACAGAAAGCAACAAAACTTCTCCTAACACCGTCTGCAAATAGCACTGTAATATTTTGTATTCTGAGATCACATGGGCAGCCGGCAATTAGTCAAAATTAAATATTCTCATTGCTCTTGAGAGATCACAGAGCTGATGCAGATCACAAGGACATTCCAGCTTTGTAAGCGCTCTGCAGCCACAGAGCGCTCACAACAGCCAGGCTCTGGCTTTGGGAAACTCTGCGCTCGAGCAAAACACATCTGAGTTAACTTGAGCTTGATAGAAAGCATCAAACCAAACACGTCGAGTAACTTCAGAGTCCTCAGGAAACTGTAGAGAGCACTGCTGCTTTCCCAGAGGGCTCTGCCATCTCGATGGTGCATCAGACAGGAGATGCTGACCAGGCCAGAGACCCCTTCTTCACTCTGACCAGGGGGATGAGAAGAGCCCATCCCACAGGCTTGCTCAAGCCCAGGAATTTATACTGCTTTGGTCAGTAAGGTGCAATCTGGTAGAGTAGCCAAGTGTTACAACACACCGTATCGACCAGAGCAGCCTTCAAACAAAGAGGCATTTTAAGTTCCCAGACACATAAATTAATTCTAAAAGGCACTACACCACCCTGCTCCAGCCTTACCCAGAGTGGCCCTTTGCTGCAGGAGTAACCTGCTCCATCCTTACCCAGAGTGGCCCTTTGCTGCTGGCAGTAACTAGTGGCCTGACACTGCTCTGCTGGGGGCCGAGGGGAACTGGAGAAGCAGGGGGCAGACAATGTGTTCTCACCTACTAAACAGCACTAAACAGCACAGTACCCAGCCCAAACACTCAAGACTGGCTTCCCAGAGCAGTCTGGGTCCCTTACATCCTTCAGACAACTCTCAAAACCTCCAAGATCTTCTCTGTGCTTTAGAGAGAAGGTGAGAAATAACCCGATGTTGAGCGTAAGAGAACATCGCTGTCGCACAAGCAAAGGAAGAATGCAAGACAACACTGGAGATGCCAGTGAGTACTTGCCTCAAGGTCCCCAATGCAACAGCACTGAAGAATTTCTTCCCGTGCTGAATGCTCAGATAGAGAGTTTTGTCATTGCACTTACTCGTGTCCTACCAAGCAATAGCTGGGCCTGGACCGTGTAGGGAGATGCTGCTAATCCTGGAAAACGGGCACTCCTGCCCTGCCCCTCCAGAGCGGGCTAAGCACACGAAGCAATTGCTGTTCTTTTAATACCCTGGAAATTCCAGGCTTTGGCCAACAATGAAAGTAAATATAGATTACTGTCAGAAACAAAAGCCCTAGGTAGCATTTTACATTTCCAATGTTTAACTTTTCCTTCTTTCTCGTACTGTGTCATTAAGTGTTTACAAGGATGATTAATGACTGCAGCTGCCAACCCCGTTAATGAAAGGCATCTCTGCTCAACGCTGCAATCCCACTTTTGGCAGCACCATGCAGAGACAAGGTTACCCCAGCACCCACCCATTCTGCTCAGAGCACCGCGGCCTGGGAAGCTCCTGCTTCCCAGATAACCCAGGCCCTTGACAGAAAGCATCAGGATGCATTTCCTGCAGACAGCTTTTTGCTGCCCCAAATGATTAACAATTATTGAGCCCACGATCTGTGTCACCACTGTCAGGGGATGAGGTGCATGGGGAGCCCCGAGAGCTGCCAGGTGCAGCGGGAGCTCGGCTGCACACCCAGCAGGACCCACAGACACCCACTCAGCACAGCACTGCTTTGGGAGCATCTGCCCCACTCCCCAGGAAGGGACCCGAGCCGCAGCGCTCCCCAAACGCACGCTCGGTGCGCGCCGTGAGCGTGCCAAGCTACACGCGGCACCGCGCTACGGAGGTCGTCTCTCCCCCCACTCACTGAACCCAACACAGACCTGCACTACACAGCACTAAACTGGTTCAGAAAGAATGACAACTGAAACCCCACGAGCAAGGAACCCCCTCACACGCACAGAGCGTTGCGGAATGTTCTGGCAATTAACTGATTTGTCCTAATGTGAGAAATCGTATGAAAATCCCCTTTCTATCCTCCCCCAGAGCAAGAGAAATAAGCACACACACACACTTCCACAGGCATCTTAAAAAATGTAAATCTGTAATTAAATTGCTTGACTAAACTTATGATTTTGTATCTCTGGTTAAAAAAAAAAAATGAAATAGAAGGCAACCTTCCTTCACTACGAAATATAAACCACTATAAACGTGATTTAAGACAAGATGACATCTTGATATGGAACTATATTTCCATCAAACATTTCAGTTAAAACTGCATAATCTGATGGAAACCAAACATCTCAATAACACGTTCCAGGCATTTTTAAATGCTCCAATTCTCTTGCTGCTCGTAGCATTATTTTACTAAGTGTAAAGTCAACCACAACCTACTCAGCTCTCGAAGGATACTGTTCCTCCACCCCAATTACCCAACCCAGAGCAACATGCGACCATTACCCTCAATTTGCAGGGGAAAAAAAAAGCACTCAGAAAAAGCAATTTGCACATTCCTACGGTAACTGGTAAAGAACAAAGCCCAGCTGCTCCTTGCCCTTTGTGTTCAGCACCACAGTCTCACATCTGCAGAGGCAAGCTGACCACCAGCTGGCCAAGCCGACGGGCCGGCACACAGCACGCGCCAGACGCTGCCGACCAGCCCCGGCGGCTGGAAACTCCATGGCACTTGATTTCGGGGACCTGCAGAGGCACAAGGACCATGCTTAAGGTTCCTTGAAACAGCCCCATACAAAGGGGCAGACAAAGCAATGCTTATGGGTTTCTGAAAGCAGATGGGCTGTGGCCAGGTGAGGAGGGCAGGTGCCGGCCGCCCCTCGGGATGCATCCCACAGCACGTCCCATGCTGCACCCCACACCCGCTCTAGATCTGTGCTGAGACCAGACACCCCTGACTTTGTCTGAACACATACGAGTCAGGGAGGGCAGCAACGTCACAGACACGTTCAGATCTCCACCTTACATCACACATTTTTATTTCTTTGTTTCTTTTATACCTTTTACTAAGCCTCCCTGTGGGTGAGACACCATGCGAACAGTGCCAGGGATTCTGAAATTAACACGAAGATTCCACAAGTACTACTGCACAAAATGCATCCTTTTCTTCTGTGATTTACAACTCGTGCCTTCGCCAGCAGACAGAATACCTCTGTACTGGGATGAGTTCCCTCAGGAACGACTGAAAAGTAGCTTAACGTTCACTTTTTCAGCTTCCACCTCTCTGGGCCTCCCACACCTTTTCTGCCTCAACATCTTTACCAGCCTCCCACATCTTTCATCAGCTCTTTCTTGACCTCCCACAGTTTTCGGCCTCCACTCTCAGCCCCATATTCATACCTGGGTATCAGCCTAAAATCCACGCCAACCTGTGCCAAGGGGGCCATCTCCACCAGGGCACTGGTCAGGACAGCCTGAGAAATACCTCCTTGGGAAAATGTGAAGCTTTACCTCTCTTGCACACTACAAAAATTCATCAGAAAGCACTTCCTTCACTCTTAGTAAAAGCACATTATGAAACACTTCCATTTCTAGGAAAAAGACAGTTGTGTTGAAATTGCCTCTTGTCATTTTCACTGAGTGGAAGTTTTTATATTCGGCATCAGCTCTATGAAATTAAATGAGGACTCAGTGCAGGATTCTGCACCTGGATGCACAAAGTGGAGGACAAGAGGCTGGGGAGCAGCCCAGGAGAAAGAGCTCCGGGGGCTTGGGTTGATGGCAACTTGACCATGAGTCAACAGTGTGCCCTAGAAACCCAAAGGGCCAACCACATCCTGTGCATCAAGCACAGCATCACCAGCTGGTCAAGGGGGGCAACTGCCCCACTCTACACTGCACTGGAGCAGCCCCAGCCCTGTGCGCAGTCTTGGGCACCTCAGTTCCTGAAGGACAAACTATTAGTGTGGCCAGAGGACAGTGAGAAGATGGCAAAAAGTCTCAAGGGCAAGAGGAGCAGCTGAGGTCACTTGGAAAATGCTGATGGGAAACTTCACTGATGAGCAGCAACCTCATTTCAGGCCACACCTTCCTCAAGGGGGACAGTGGAAAGGCAGGTGCCAACCTCCTCTCTCCAGTGTCCAGCAAAAGGACACAAAGAAATGGAATGAAGCTGCATCACAGGAAGTTCAGACCAGACACTAAGAAAAGATTCTTCACTGAGAGGGGGGTCAATCTCTAGAACAGTGTCCCCAGGAAGTGGTCACAGCACCAAACCCATCAGAGTTCAAGGAGCATCTGGACAACACTGAGTCATCTGCTTTGGTTTTAGGTAGCCCAGCGAGAAGCAGGGAGTTGGACTCAATAACCCTTATGGGTCCATTCCAACTTGAGATATTCTATGGTTATTTTTCAGTTACATCTTAAGAAAGCTTCAAGTTTCCTGACACTGAACAGAATTAAACTTCCAGGTTGGGAGTGAGGAGAGAAATAAAATCAGTAAGCTCCCTCCTCCCCCGTAAGTAACACAGATTTTTCAAGATTTGTCTAGGCACAAGACTCTGCCATTTTTTATTTTTCTTCTCCTCCCCCCAACCCTGAGCTAATTGAGTCCCAAAAGTCTCTGGACACAAGGAAAGCTCCTCTTTTTAAGTAACACAAAAAGGAAACTGCAACTGCCACACCACACATGCTGGCAGAGACCACACCAGTAATAACCCACAGACAGACCCAGCTCCTTGTCCCCACGGCGTGGCAGCCACAGCAACAGATTTTGGAGGAGAGAGAGAAACACGAGTGTGACAAACCTGACATTCAACAAGGCAGAAGCAGGTTAGTTTGGCTTTCTTAATATGCCAGCTAAGGATCTGTGATTATTAGTAAACAATCCATCTAGAATCAAGGTACCTCAGCAGTGTGCTGGGAAGCACCACCAAACCCCTTCCCACTCCCCCCAATGCCGGCAGGTCCCTTGGAAGGAAGGTGATGCTCCCAGGTTTTTCTTCTAGTCTGACAGACATCCCAAGCACCTGCACTCCCCCTTTGCGTCATGCTCGGGGATAATCACCATGTTCAGCTACATGATTAACTTTGTTTGCCACACTTTGTACCCTGGGAGGTCACACGCACCAGACACGGATCGAAGAGAAAAGCGAAAGCCTGCGCCTGACAGGACAGACCCACAGCTCTAACCTGGGGACAGCAGGAACGCTACGGAGAGACAAAAACCAGCAGGCTGTTTCCAGTAACAAGCAGCATCATTCTGTGGAGTGCTTTCTTCCTCAGCTTCATCAAAACACCACCTTTTAGAGCCACTGGCATCACCATTTCTCCACACCCTGTCCACATTGGTATGAACACTGTCACAGGGCGAACTGCAACCCACATTTTCTACAGCTGACATTGAAATTCAAATGACCCAAGAGCCAATGCCAGCAACTCCCCAAAAGACCAGATTAATTCTGTCACAGGACTTAGTATGATAAAAACACAGACTTTTAACTCTCAGACCAAGGGGGGGCAAGAGTGAAGGACTCCAACTCTGAAACACACACACATGAACTGATCCTTACTCGGCCGTTACGCTCGCAAGTACAGTTTTTAGCAAGTTGAGATGTTGTAAGTGATTGATTAGCAGGCCAAGAACAGTTTGCTTGCAACAGGCAGATACTAACGAGTTTTACAGTAATTTCCCAAAGTTAATTTCTTCTATCATTAAATGATTTGCACGAATATGATAAAGGTACCTTAAGGCAGTGCTACCAAGAACTAAACCTACACTGTGGGTACCACGGTGCACCTCCCAGCCTTGGTGCCCAGAAGGAATAAAGGGCAGGGACTGCAGACCTGACTGGATTTTCTTTAGCTCTACCTTGGCCCACCAGACACCTCCATCTAAAACATGTCTGTTCCGTTTCAAGAACCCAAGCACAATGTGTTAACAGGAGATATGCAAACTAGCAGATTCAGAATAACTGGTACCAAAACAGCTATCTAATTTTAAACAATTTTGACATGTCAGTGAGTTGATACAAGACTTGACTCTTTGAAAACACCGCACTCGAGCAATTGGCACTACTGCTATAAGAGTAACCAGCTTCCACACGTGCCTTCAAGCCTAGTTTAAAGCTCACTTTCAACATGTAACAGGATGTTATTATTTAAACAACAGGTTCCAGAGCCAGAAAAGACATCTTCTGTAACTTACATGGAATGCTCTCAAGAAATAATCCATGACCATCAAGTAAGCCAGTATGTTTAAGAATAAATAAGAGATGTAACTACCTCATTAGTGTTCCAGCGGTGCCTCTCTTTCGGTAAACTTGAACATTTTGGTAGACATTCAAGCAGCTTCTTCGGTAAAAAGATTTTTACATGACTGCCATTGCTGTTCCCATGATCATCTAGAAAGAAAAGGAGACATGTGATGTATAGACAGGAGAAGTGGTTTCCACCAGGAGTCCCCAGCCACGGCGAGGCTTGGAAACCCCCCTCGGTTCCCCTGTCAAAGAGCAGGCAATTTGTCACTGCAAAGAAGTTGAAATTGCACCTTTATTTCAGAAATATAAACAGTTTAATTCCTTGTGGTTGCAAAGTTTGAGAAGCGCTTTGATGGATTTGTGCACGAGGAGCCTGTGTGTGCTTACCTGTGCCTATTTTAGCTTATTATTTCCCTCAGTGACAAATTTTACAAGCAATAGCGACAAAACGTTACAGAAGCTGTGACCACAGCGGTATGACCTGCCAGGAAAGTCGTAAATGAAGTTCACACTTGACAGGATTTGCAAGTAAATAAGCACAGAGCCCCAGTACCTGCTATAATTTTGTCAAGCTGCAGCAGAAATGCAACTCAAGGTCTATTAGTTCATTTAAAACTAAAACGTGCCGTACTCGATTGAAACCGGGTTACTTTTCTTCCCATGGACAGCTCACAAAGTCAAGGTAGCTCCTCAACATGAGAGTGAGGTAGAGGGATAGAAACCTTCCTACCTCAGCATACCTGGGGGTCTCAAAAGTGGGAACACTGAAGAATACAGAATTATTTGGGGGTTTTGTGTGTTTGTTTGGGGGTTTTTAGTTTTGGGCTTTTTT
>VWZY01001824.1:375-11968 GCA_013399075.1 Chloroceryle aenea
TTCCAAGGTGCCACTGTGATTTCTACCCCACCAATATAGTACAGTTTAGGATGTTCTAGCCCATCAACACAAGTAGTAGGATGTGAGGCAACACTCATAAGTTACACCAAGGAAAATTCCTGTGAAATGTCAGGAAAAAATGCCATTAAAATATGGAAGGGGGTTGCCCAGAGATGTTGCCAATTTTCCACTCTTGGAGTCAATCAAATCTTAACTGGTCACAGTCCTAAGCAACTTAGAATCATAGAATGGTAGAGGTTGGAAGGGATACCCAGAGACCATTGAGTACAACCCCCCTGCCAGAGCAGGATCACCCAGGGCAGGCCTCACAGGTATGTCCAGAGCAATCTCTCTGGGCAGCCTGTTCCAGGGCTTCATTGTCCTAACAGTAAAAGCATTTTGTCTCATGTTAAGGTGGAACTTCCTGTGTTCCAGTTTGTTACCATTGCCCCTCGTCCTATCACAGGGCACCACTGAAAAGAGACTGGCCCTTTCTACTTCACACACAACCTGCAGATATTTGCATACATTAATAAGAGGCCTTCTCAGTCTCTCTTCTCCAGGCTAAACACTCCCAGGTCTCTCAGACTTTCCCCGTAAGACAGATGTTCCTGTCCCTTAATAATTCTCTTTGAACTCTCTATTATTTACCTGACCCTTTTGAACTGGGGAGTCCAGAACTGGACACAATAATCCAGATGTGGTCTTGCNCAAAGCATTGCAGCTGATCTATTAATGCTGTCACCTTTTGGGGAAAAGAAGGCCTAATTCCCACCTGTCCATTCCAAGGTGCCACTNATCCAGATGTGGTCTTGCTAGGGCAGAGTAGATGGGAAGGAGAACCTGCTGGCCACACTCTTCTTAATGCACCTTCTTGGTCTTCCTGGCTACAAGGGCACATTGCTTTCCCATGGATAACTTACTGCTCATCAGGACTGCAACGTTCTTCTCCATGGAGCTGTTTTCCAGCAAGTCAACCCTAACCTGTACTGGTGCATGCTGTTATTCCTCCACAGATGTAGGACTCTACACTTATTCTTGTTGAACTTTATTATAGTTTTCCTTTTCTCAGCTCTCCAGTCTGTCCAGATCTCACTTGATGGCAGCACAGACTTCCAGTGTATCAGCCACTCCTCCCAGTTTAGTATCATCAGCAAACCTGCCGATCATACACTTTGTTCCTTCATCCAGGTCATTGATGAAGATGTTGAATACGTCTGTACAGAGACTTCCAGAATTTTAAATAGATCTATTTAAAAGTCCTGTATAGTGAAGGTGGCAGCTCTAGAAAGCCCCAGACTGGAACTACAGACATCAGATCAAAAGGCAATTGGCTCAAATGGAGATGAAGAGCAACCAAAACCACAGATATGGAATATAAAGTAATAGAATACATCAGCACCTGAAAAAGAGTTTTCCTGCCTCAAAAGATAACTACCAGCAGAAGAACAAAGTTCCTTGTTTAGGAAGTAAAATGTAAAGATTTTGCTATTTATCTCATTGAAATTGAGATCTGCCTTTAATGGTTTGTCTCAACAAAGCTGTTAAGCATTTGTTTCACTTCAAGTCAGTGAATAATTGCACTGATTTTTATGGACTAGGGCCAAAGAATAATCATGTTAAATTCATTAAAAATGCAACAGATATTGTGGCATAATTCCCACTATTGCACAGACTGAATTTGATGAACCAGTATTTCCTTCCTCTACTGATAGTTCCTCCATAAATGTTGCTGCTGTTTTTGCTTTCATCTCACCTGCATTTTACACAGTGTTAATTTTCTTGCTGCTTATCTTCAAGTATGTTTTAAAATGGGATGCCACACAATGATGTTTAGTATATTGTTTGAACTGATGTTGATCTCCATCTGATCACTTCATTCTGAAATGTGACATAAATGTACTTTGATTCCAGAACATTTGTATCTCAAGCCATTAGTACACAATGTTTCATTTTTGTCTTCTGATATTAGAAAAAGGCAACTTGGAAAATAAAACTTCTCAAACCCTAAAGTAATAAAAATATTTTTAGGGCTCTTCTCACATGCATGTAATAATGACATTTTAATAGATATTAACAAATAATTCTATTGCAAATAAAAATCATTGCATGAAAATGCAATGGTGATGTAGGGGAGTTTAGGACATTTCTTTCCTTCCTAATGTTAGTGTACTCTTTGATGTGCTGCTACTGAATCAAGTCTGAACATATTCCTCCCATTCTCGGGGCATTGCTGGAGATCTGGGAGGGAAAATGAGCTTTACATACCACAACACTCTGCCAGTGCCCCTGAATAACTCTGCTCTAGCACTAGCAAAGAGAGCAAGGACTCAGTGAGTTGAGAGCAAACTTATGCCCTGCCAGAGACCACTTTTAGGGAGAGGCTTGTTCCAGTCTCCAGGACGTACTGCTTTCTGCTGTCTACCACAGCAGCTGTTACTCAGATTTTCTTTTCCTATTCTCTTCTTTTCCAAGCTAACACTTCTCATGATCCAAGGTACCCCCTTTGCAGTCTTTTTCAGTTTTCAGTTTCTGTTTTGCAGCACATGCCCTGCTGGTTGTAACTGGGTAGGTCACTGGGGAGGTGGAGACATAGGTGGGGCTCAATGGGGGGTGTATCTCTACCCTGGCAGAGAATCTGCACACATGTATCTTCATCAAAACTGGGCATGTACTATCCATCCCAGAGTCCAGCCACAAGTAAAATCTGTTCCCTGTTGCCAGTACCTCTGAAAACCGCAGATCATGGATTCACGTGATCTGCCTCTCAAAGTTATCTTTTGTTTCCCTTAGAAATGTGTTTCTGGCTTCCCTACATGCAGACAAGAGCCCGGAAAGATAATTTTTAAAGGATCCAGTGCAGAAGTTAAATAAACAAATTTTGTACTTTTTATAGATATCAAGACTTGTGAAAACATACAATATTTTTCATGGCTCTATTTTCAATTCTTTGAATATTTGGCAGTATTGCTCTTTGCTGGTAACCTCATCCTTGCTTGTTTGTATTCATTGCCAACACTGAGGAAACTTACATACCTTATCTGCAGCAATGGATTTAGGTTCAATATGGCTCACTCATTATATCTTTATTTCCTTCTTTAGTTGTCTCTGTTACATTGTCCCTTTCTCTGTTGTTACACTTCTTAATAGTCTATTTTTGAGGCACTTTTCAAATGCCTCAAGAAAATATAAGTAACTTGTATCCACCCATTTACTGCTGGCAACTCCTTTGAAGAACAAACAGCTGATCTCAAAGGGGCTCTGTATTTCTCTTTTAAACTCTGCTCATTTGACCTTGCAGAATTAGTCTTATCCTGGTCTTGTACTGTTTTATCCTTAATTAGTATCTCAGTCCATTTTCTTCAGAACATAGACATTTAGCTTATGATTCTATAGGTTTCATTACACTCTTTGTACTAGTTTCAAAAAGTCACTGAATAATTTTCCAATTTCTGTGAATACTCACTGTTTCTACAGATGTAGCACAAACTGTAACCTTGCTAGTGTTCCCACTGCTTAATGCTTTTTCTTTTTTTTTTTTTCTTCCTGAAATGTTAAATGACTTCAGTTTTTCAGATTTGACAGTAATTTTCCTCCCCTTATTTGACATGTTTTTCAGGGCACAATTCCCTAGTTTGTCCTGTGCTTTGTGGTTAGGCATTTCCTTATCTTTCATGATATAATGGGAGCATAGGCAGAAACAACTTTAGTTCTGATTTTAATTTCTGCTTTAATGAATGTTTCAACCTGTCATTGCTAGGAGCTTTAAAACTTTGTCTTTTCAACTACATTTCTAAAAAAATAATTGCTTTGATGAGAACCCTTTTCTACTTAATTTCCACTTTTTCATTACTTTATAATGATTTTACAGGTTCAATTTGTAAGTCTAATGTCATCAGTAGTGAAAACAAGACAGTAAATGGTTATTGTGGTCTGAATCAAGTTCACAGAACTACATTTAAACAATAGATTTTATATGGTTATTTTTTAATTAATCTTTTTATATGGCTATTTTAAAGTTTCAAACTGACTCGGGCAAAATATTTCTCTCTCCTAAAGTGACAACTATACATTAATATGTCTGGTTTAGATATTTATCACATGTTTTGTACCAGATACACCTCTCTGACTCCATATCAAGATTTCATATCAATTTCCTTAAAAAGAAAGATTAGAGAAATTTTCTAAAGTGATGAAATATCAGTGTGCATGTTCAGGTGCCAAAACTTAAGACTGCTTCCTAAATAATTTAATGTGTCATTCAAATGTATTAGAGCTATGATATTCATTTGAAGTTTTCCTTTGAAAGTAAGACTAAAGCCCAGCATTCTTGTCATTCTTCTGCAGCACCTTTTTCTTGCCCATGATATATAATTCGAACTCTATCATCTGTTGCCTTTTAATCCTACATCCTTTTTTCTTAAGAAGCTTTTTTTTCTTCATCACTGTGATTGCAAAATAAAGGCCTCTAAAGATTTGGTTTTGACTTGGAAAAAATCTTAGCTTGTATTTTGGAATGAAAAAATGCATAAATCTTATTTTTAACTATTTTAAATTATTTTTAATTAAAAAATATTCCTACATTTCCACTTTAGGAAAGACATGAACTTTTTGTTAATTTTGATAATTTTTCTGTGTAATGACAGTTCCAAAGCAAGCAAGATTAACATATTCCAAATCTAGATTTAATTTTAAATATGCAGTAAAAAACCATCATGCTGGTTGCCAGAAATGTTTGAACAACTTTGAGGACCAAACCTCTCTTACGCTTCAGAAGCTAGAACTCAAAACAGGAATGAATATAGTTAAACTATCTAATTTGATTATGCTGTTAAGTGTGTTTTCAGACACTTGTGCTAGAAATGCAAGTATCTGGGAAGCCTTCTGAGAGAAATGCCTATTGGACAATAGAGCATCAAAATATTTTAATGTCTGAAATGGAATGTGTTTCAAAAATCAAACCAGATTGAAATACTTAGAACTTTTTCAATAATTGCCATGCTGTACTATACAGTTCACTTAAGCTAGCCTGATTAGTGTCTGATGAAGCAATCCATGAGCACACAAGAAATTCAAGGAGCAAGTTTATTTAGGGTGTGAGCAGCACGGAGAGCTTTTTATCAGATGTTTTCAAAATAATGAAAGAAGCTGCCCTCATTCCCTCTCCTCCTTTCCAGGTTGATGAGGAAGAAAGACAAGCTATACCTTTACCCTTTCCCCTTTCTCCTTTAAAGGAGAAACGCATGCTTCTGTATATGAAATCATCATGAGGAGGCTCTGATGAGAATATCATTCACTGTAACCACAAATAAAAACCAACAGTCTCTGATAATCAGTATTTTCTAAAAATCAGTGTGCTAAATATTATTATTGTTATTATTATTGTTGTTATTATTCTTTTTAAGACACATCAGGATGGTGCCAGCCCTGTTATGTTTGGGGGATGAAATGAACATTAAGTAGAAGAAAGAGCTATTATGTGGGCTAGCAATACTCATGTGATAAATTTGCCTAGGTTTGTTCAGAGGGAGATCTGTGTTTTAAGAATAAGCTGTGAAAAGCTTGAAACAGATGCCAGGACTGTGATCATTTCATGAATCATCTCTGAACATTTGTTATATATGTGCCACCCATTTATTACCTATCCTGGTGTAAAATTAGAAAGCTGGGACTCTTGAAGAAAAGAAATCTTACTGTGATTTTAGAAATATTAATTTCCAATCTGGTTTCATTTACTGCTACACATTTTGTTCAGACTATCTGGACTGGAGATGAATTGCCTATTGGTCCCACTGTCAGAATGACAGCATGAAAAGGGAAGCATGTGGTTGTAATGATAATGTGGTACATGTGTAGAAGGTCAGAGAAGCAACAGATTAACATTCCTGCAGATGATTTCCCTAGGGACAACTCTTTAAAGTATCAAAGGTCAAAGATCATGACAATGATGATGTTTCTAATGTTGTTGGCAAAATAATTGCTTGAATTTGTCAGTTGTAAGGATAAAGGTTTTTCTTTTTTTTCTTTTCTTTTTTTTTCTTTTTTTGTTACCTATTGAAACCTGCTGTGAGTACTGAAAAAATAGTTCTGTAAATATTTGTCTAATTATATAGGTGATAAAGGTGTTTAAATCAATCAATTGTCCACTCTCCATTATATCATACATTAAAATTAAGGAAAATAAAACTAGTTAACTGAAGAAGTTTTCTTTGTAACCCAAAATTTTGGTGTAGAAAAGTTCAAAAAATGTGTGAAACCTGTTTTATTGCAGGCAGTGGACAATGGATGTTATCCTTCATTTCCATCATAGGAAGTGTAAAAGATGGGGGACCATGGTGGATGAACAAAGAGCTCCTCATGAAAAATGCAAAAAAAGAAGAGTAATAAAGAGGATGGAAGCAAGGATGAGTAACCTGTGAGGAAAACAAAATCATTGTCTGATCATCCTGGGATGGAGTTATGAAATTTAAATTCCATATAGAATTGAATCTGACCAAGGACATCAAAGACAATGAAAAGTGCTTCTGTAAGTTTATAGGTAACAAATGGAAGACTAGGGAATATGGGAGCCCATTATTCATGGAGACAGTAGACCTTGTGACACAGGACATGGAAAAGGCTGAGGTACTGAATGCCTTCTTCACCTCAGTCTTTACTAACAAGACTGGCCTTAAGGAACCCCAAGTCCCAGACATCAGAGGGAAATTATGCAGCAAGGAAGATACACCCTTGGTGAAAGAGGATCAAGTCAGAGAACATTTCAGCAAACTGGGCATATGTTAAGTCCATGAGCCTTGATGGGATGCACTTATGGGTGCTGAGGGAGCTGGCAGATGTCATTGTGAAGTCATTCTCATCATTGATCAGTCATCACAACGGGAGAAATATCTAAAGACTGAAGTAAATGTCATCCCCATCTTCCAGGAGGGCAAGAAGAAGGACCCAGGGAAGTACAATCCAGTGAGGTTTACCTTGGTCCCTGGGTAGGTGGTGGAGCCGCCAATCTTTGGAACCATTTCCTTACACAAAAAGGACAAGAAAATCTTCAGAAGTAATCAGCATGGCTTCCCAAAGGGGATAGTCCACAAAGATGATGAAGGGACTGGAGATTCTCTCACATATGAGGAAAGGTTGAGAGAAATGAACTTGAAGAAATCTCAGAAGGATCTCATCAGTATGTACAGCGATATAAAAGGAGAGTGCAAAGATGATGCAGCCAGGCTCTTTTCAGTGGTGCCCGGTGAAAGGACCAGAGACAATGGGCACAAACTGAAACGCAGGAGGTTTTGTTTGAACATCTTTAACTGTGAGGGACCAAGCACCGACACAGTGGCACAGCTTACTCAGAGAAGTGGTGGAGTCTCCACCGTTGGAGATATTAAAAAGCCATCTGGACATGTCTCTGCAACCAGCTCTATACCACCCTGCTTGAAGAGGATGTTGGACCAGAGGCCGTTCAGAGGTCCCTGCCAATCTCTACCATTCTAGGACTGTAATTCAGTGATAATGCAGTATTTAAGCAAAAATGCCTTTTAAAAGTACTGTAGTGTCAAAAGTCTCTGGCAAAAAAAATAGCTTTCTGGATTTCAAAACATGTAACATGTTTACACTTCTTGGTAAGTAAAAAGAAATTTCCTTTATATGCCAGCCTTAATAAAACCAAGAGGTCTGAAATTCAAGATGAATTATGTGGTAGTGAAAAAGGTGCTTGAAAATGATCAAGACTAGAGACTGCTAATGGACTCTTTTAATTAGTTTAAGGTGTCAAAATGGAAGAGACAGCTCTTTTCATGCTCCCAGATGTTTTCACTGGGTGTGGCAATTCCTTCCTTTGTGGATGGGACATAGGTGTGTCTAACCAATATTATTATTATACAGAAACATAAAAAAATTATTCTTGATTCATTTCAGTGTATGACATAGGGACTGCAATGAGCAGCACTAACATGCTCAAATAGCCCAAAGCAAGTAGCTTAATAGATTCCATGACTGCTTGATGAGTCTGAACACAAAGGAGGGGTCAGGGATACAGGCAATAAGAAGGGGAAAAATGAAGCAGGGACATACAATGAACCAGAGTTTCTCCTATTTCTTCAAATATTGGTATGTCTCCTCTGCTGAATGTACTGTTTCTTTTAAAAGCTTCTGGAAATATTCTTACAAAAATTCAAAACACAACCACAAATCATTTATAGGAGACAAAAAACAATAAGTAGTGTCAGCACAGAGGGATATATTTTACTTGGCTGTGCCAGGAGGAATTATGGTGGGCTGTGATGAGTGGAATATAAAGTAACATAAGTTGCCTGTTGACGACAAGGTTTGAAATTATAAAATGTAAAACCAATATATTTCCTTCACAGTATCAAACAGCTGGGAATTTTTATGCCTAGTAGCAGAATACCATGTCATTTTTCAAAGCCCCAGTAAGCATGTTTAAGTACATGCTGTTATTTATTTTTGGGGGGTTTTGGTGGTGGTGGTGTTTTTCTTTGTTTTGTTTGTTGTTGTTTTTTTTTTATTGGGGGGTGTGTGTGTGTGTGTGGTTTGTTTTGTTTTGTTTTTACCATTTATCTCAGCATTTTGCTGAGAGTTGTTATCATAGATGATGTTTTTTGTATTACCTTTGGACTTGGTCATTAAGAGGATTGCAATTAATACACTAAAATAGCTAGGAATAGCACCATCCTTTCATGAATCATCACTGAGCTAAAATATCCTGTAGGAATCTTTCTTTTTTTTCCATTCTATTTCAAAATCTAATTATAAAAATAAGTCTTTATGGGGAACTGACAGCAGACGAGTTCAAATAAGAGCTTTCCAAGTGACAGATGGTAATAAGCAAGTCAGACATTTAGATGATGGTTTATGTGCTAGACATTATAGGTGTTGTAACTATTGACCCATGTTAATGTGGTTACTCTGGCAAATAAAATGCAGGAAATAAAGCTACCTTGGATGACTCTTAACCCAGCTGCTGACTAGTAGAATATCTGTCAGTCAGCAGCAGGATCTGGTCAGTTGCCAAATCTTAAACCTTTAGTTCCTTATTTTTTTCCCTTTTGTTCCCTCTTTTACTTACTGGCTATTTCTATTGTTATTCTCTCAATATGCCTGTTTATTACCACTTTGATGTTTTTGACAGGGAGCCTGATTCTTCAGAGTACAACTATTAGAGTCAAGGGGAAGTGGAGGTGGTAGGAAAGGTATTTATCTCCTCTTGCAAGAGGTGAACGAGTCTTTTGTCTGCAAAGCACTTTAAAGGCCTTGTACAGAATGGTGACAAAAGAAAATGAGATGCAGTGGTGAGAAAGGCAGCAGGGATAGTTGTGGGGTTTGCCAACTATATGAACAGAAGCCATCACCCACAACTGTAATACTGTGGGACAGCTAATAATCTGTAATCTGAAAATTTGTGATTCTCATGCAGAGAAAGTATGTGAGAATGGCAAATAAATTTGAAAAAAGAATCAGGTTTGGTTTGTGAATTATTTAGCTTTACAAACACTTCAAAAAGAGCTAATTTTTCCCACATTTTTTAGTGATTGCACTGAGATGTGAAGTTAAGACTCGGACATTACTGTGGTTCTACACACTATTGCTTTCTGCCATGTTGGTTTGTATTGAATAAAGCTGGCATGGCTTTTGGGTCATTGCCAGCTATGGGAAGTATGCCTGCACTGGATAAATGGACTGTTAGTAAGTGAACCAGCAGGACTACAATATTTCCTTGGTAATTATGATGGGGTGATTACGATACTCTCTGGCTACATCTCTCCTTGTTAAGCTATGTTAGTCTCAAAAACAGAGCATAGGAATAGCAATTCCAGACTACAGCAGAGAAAGTGTCCGCTAACTATCTATCTAAGTTCTGCTTTTTAAATTTACTGTCTCTGTAAGGTCACCTAGTTGTAAGGTGGATGATGGTCTGGTGAAGATGTAGATGCCATTGCAAGACATGTATTTCAAATAGCCATATCAGAGAGCATTGAGCAGATTCAATTCTCATACTACTTCAGTGGTGCCTAAGCTGATAATGGAAGACACATGCCCATTGTCAAAACAAGCTTAATGTGGTCATAATGAATGAGATACTTACCTGGGTCCTGTGGCATAGCTTATGACATTGTATAATATGTCCAGGTATGAGTCTGTGATTTCATTTTTCTGTCCCTTAGATTCTTTCAAAACAGAAGAACAGAATTTGATCCCTCTCTTTTAGCATCATGATACATTCCCCTCATTATTTTCCCCTACTGTTGATAGCCCTTGCTGCACATGACTTTCACCTTACTTTCTAAAACTATTCCTATGTTAAACAAAGATAAAGAAACTGAGTCAGGTGCAGTCGCATAGCATTAAGTGTGAACATACAAAATCTGCTTTTGGTGGTAAGATTCAATCTGGTGATGGATGTGGTTCTTAACAGCAATCCAGTGACATTAGTATTGTGCATAATTGCTGCTACTGCTTTTTTTGTGAAGTAAATTTTAAAAAAAGTTTCACCTCTAGTACATACTCAGCTAGCTGTGTTGTTTTTTGCTGTAACTTAGGCTGTGACAAACTGTTGTAGAGAGCATAGTCCTTAGCCAGGCTGTTGTCAAACGAGAATGTTTGTTGCACAGATAAAGGAAGACAAATGTACAGGTGTAGTCTACACACAAATTTTAAAGTAGTCACCAAGACAATTACTAGAACCCCCATGCAGAACACTGTGATTAAATAACTGATTGGGAGGGGACAGAAATCCTTCAAATTTGTAGTGGGCATGGTGATATATTGGTTGTTAAGGAATTGGTTGTTAAAGTATGGGGAAGTGTGTGGAAATAAATAACTTTATTTCAGTAGAGTATGTTCCATTTCAGAATATTTTGAGTAAGTGTCATGCTGGGAAAGCCACTTGTCTTTGTGACTGGACTGTGGTAAGATAAAAAAAAAACCCATCCCATTACATATTTAACAATGGCAGACTGCCCCATGCAGTGCCTCACTTGGATGTGTCTGCAGTCTTGGAAGATTGACTACCTTACATTCTCCTACAAATGGACCTAGAGCTTGTTTGTATGTTCTAGCAAGGAAGGGCAGCAAGGCTATAGCCTTGACTGATGAATGGTACGCCTCTGTTAGGGAAGGCTGTCCTCTTTGACTGAGTGTGCAGCTTTGGGAGGGATGCACGTCGAGCAGTGAGGGAGGAAGGAGACACCCATCCAGCCAGCCAGATAACCGAATCAACTCTGGTGATCAGTGGGGTGACATGTTGTAGCCAAATCATCCTCCACAAAGAAGGCAGAGTTAGTGAATGCCTTCTTTGTCTCTGTCTATGCTGCTGGAGGCTGTCATCAGGAGACCCAGAGGAAGTCAGGATAAAGGTGGAGTTTGCCTTGGTTAATGATGACTGGGTTAGGGTACAATTAAGCAGTCTGAACATTCATAAATCCATGAGTCCTGAAGGGATGTAACTGCAGAAGTCATTGCTAGGCCACTCTCCGTCATCCTTGTTAAGTCACTGGGGACAGGAGAGGTGCCTGAGGACTGAAGGAAAGTCAGCGTCACGCCAGTCTTCAAAAGGGGTAAGAAGGAGGACTCGGGTAAC
>VWZY01001826.1:20298-42270 GCA_013399075.1 Chloroceryle aenea
CGCCCCCCCGAGATAATTTTCCCTGTTAGCTCTCAAAGGGCTTTGCTGTCCTTGTAAACTGCAAAAATGGTTTTGATATGCGCACTTGTCATATGGAGGTGCACACGTTTGGTTTTTGCAGGGATCTTACATGGCACGTATTGTGATCACCTGTGGGTAGGGCAGTTAATTAGCAGAGTTCAGGTCCTATTTAATTTCATTTATACTGGAGTAATTTAAACTGGGAGAACGATCACAGCCACACTCGGTAATTTAACTCCCTCCTTTCAAAACTGTTTTAGTAATTATGCTCGAGTTGGATGTTTTCGGGAAGCCTTCGCACTGCTTGTTTTCCTGAGCCACGCAAGCGCGCTCCCTTCCCGGCTCCCCTCAGCCCTGGCTGGCTCTCTGTCTGTCCCTCCGGGGTAGTGGTAGCGGCATTCCTTTAAGAAATGAGAAGGGGTGCTGCTGTTATTCTTTTGTCAATCATAAAATCTAAGACATGGAAAAAGTCTTAAGAAGTTGGTGCGTGGGGGGTGTAATTTCTATGGAGAAAACAGGTTGTTCCCCAATGCTTTCAGCAGCATTTGCACTCAACCTAAAAGAAGAGGGTATAAAAGATGGAGTTTTGTCATCAAGGCTTGGATTTCCAAGGGGATCCCTGCGACGCATGTCCGTAGACATCGATGGATACCTGGTTTGGAAACCCTGAAAAGCCACTTTCAGCATATTTTGGGGCAACAACCCACTACACATTTTCACTCTGAGCCTCATCGTGGTGCTCTAGCAATCACTGAGCTCCACACGTTAACGCCAGGGGGATGGGTAATAAAGCTGTGGCCCAGACCAACAGTGTCCATATCACATAAGTACCTTGTCGTGGTGAAGGGGAACTCTGACAGTAGCATATAACCGGTCACAAGTGAGTAACGTGCTTACTTGGAGCTCGATGGTGAAGGCCTCACTCGCTGAGTGCCACTTTTAAACTGGCACTACTGGACGGGGTCTTTGAGCTTTAGGAAGCCGTAATGTCAAGATTCCAGAAAAAGATTGTGTGGTTTTACTGTTGAAATTTGGATTGCAAAGTGGTAGACAAATAGGTTAGCGGTCGCTTTTCGGTACTCTAAAAGAGCTGGCCTCTACCGATGCTATTAGTCTCCCCAGTAAACCATAGCCTCATCCCACATGCATTACCACTTAAAATGAAATAACCTCATAAATCCCTACCAGTTTCTGTAGGTCTGCTACAGATTATACACCAAAGATCAAACTTTTATCATTAATTCCTGCTGGAAAATATTTTTTGTACGTGTGTCTTCTTGGTTAAAAAATTCTTATTTAAATACGTCAGATAATTTGGTCCCTACAAAATATTCCTTCCCGACCATGGCTTATCTTGTTTGTGTGTATGGAAGCACACATCTCAGCGGTTACATCACTTTTAACTTAAACAGCTGGTGGCAGTCTACTTATTTATTTTCTTGAATCCCTGGTCTTTGGGGAGACGGATTTCCAGTCACCAGTTAGTCTCTGAGTAGTGGGAAACCTTTTGTGCAATATGGGACTTCGGAGGAGGAGGGAGGGGTTTCTATAGAATAAGGGAAGTGGATTTTGTTTGAAGATACAAAGTATGATTAATGATTCTCTATTTGCTGGAAAACAGCAACTCTTACTAAGCGAAAGTAGACCAGGATAAAATACAGCCTAACAGAAGAAAAGAACTGAGCCTCGGAAATCCAAGCATCAAGCTTTTGTTCTGGGCAGTGAAAAGCAAAGTGCAGATGCTTTAGGCTTAGGTTTCCAGTGAAGAAGCCAGATATTTTGTTGCTTTCTATTTGCTGTGTAGAAGATGGGTCCTGAGCTCTGCCAAGGGTTGCGTGGCGCTTGTCTGGGCTAATGAGCGAGTTATCAAAACACAAGATTTATGACAGCAGTCAAGGAATTAATGAGCAGAATTACGAGGGCTGAGGAAACCTTTGCAAATCCCTGAAATAGAGAGAAATCGCTGCCCGAATCTTCTCCCATTGTGAATTGGTATGGCATCTGCTGCTGCAAGGCTAAAAGCAGAATGAATAGACAAAGACTTTCAGACGTGCAAGCTACGTGTGCTTAATCACCGACTAATAACAAAGAGGAACTCCGCAACAGCCCTCTGTGAGATCACGCTCAAATTAGCCACACATTCAAGTTTTAGAGCAACAATTTCCTCACTTCTATTTATGGGAAAGCTGTAGTATATATACCAGCCATGGAGCTTCTTCCGTCACATGACATGGATGATTTTCTAATTGACTCACCCTCTATATTGCTTCACACGTGGTCCCGTACGAGCGTTTTTATCACTGCAGATCTCAGTGAGGCTCGCTCTAAAGCTCTTCTCAAGAGCACCTCCTGGCCAACTTTTGTGTGCAAAGGGCAAAAAGTCAGCAGAACATGTCATGGTACCAAAGAGAAATGTTTTGTCTGTGAGACCACGTATTAATCCTGACTGTAGCTATCTGCTCACAGTGTTTTCATGGCAAACAGTGTCAGAAGAGCCAGAGAAGAGTTTTTAGGTGTTTTTTTTGTACTGAAATGATGCCAGTAGACACAGGCAAGCTCTGAGTGCTGTCAGGGTCTGTTAAGTGTGCTTACTGGCTAAGCAGAAGAGAGCAGTCAAGTTGCGGTTAACGATAATTCACATCAAGTACCAGACAATGAGAACTTGTTTGAGTGGGAGAGTAGGAAAAACTTGGCCATAGACTCAGAGCTTATCAGTCTATCCCTACCTTTTTTCCTTTCCTTCTTTCCTCCCTCACCAAAACTCCTTTTTGGTTCTTGGAATTGAGAGAGTAGCAACCCAAATTTTACTTTTTATCTGCTCCTTCATCTGCCTTTTACTCAGTCAGCCAGGCATAAAAACATTGCACTTTGCTGCATAAAGGAGTATGTGTTTTAGGAGTAGATTTCAGGGGTACTGTACACCTAAACAATGCACTTATGGTCACAGCAGGGTTTGTCCAGGGTGGAAGTAGAAGGCACTTGATGGGAATGGTGAGACCTGCTTTTTTAGCTGCCCGCAAGGCTTAAAAGGAACAAAACCAAACCAAACCCTGTTGCATCTCCCGCTAGTGACCCACATCTGCGTTACGGGTGTCAGTAAAAATAAACTAAGGCTCCAAAATTCAGACCAGCAGCAATTAGTCTATTGATTCAAACAATGCTCTTTGAGTTGCTGCCTGAACTAGCTCTGCCAAATAGATTGAGAATAATTAACTCCGTGCTATGGGTCTCTCCCGATGAAGCCGTTCTATTTTGGATGGAGTTCTGACCATAACCATTGAGAAGAAGTGCACTGGGGACGTTTACCCAATGTGTGGAGCAACCAGGTACCTGAATCCCAATCAGCATCAATACCAGCAGGCAATCAATAGGGTCCTGGCTGGGTACTGTGCCACTCAGAACCTCCTGGAGCCACTGGGAGTTACCACGTTCTCAAAAAGTACAAGGCTTGAAGAGAGTTCTTGTAGGACATGGAAGAGTGATGCGGATGTTCCTGGATGTTTCATTGCTGAGAAAGAAGAGAACCTTTTCCAATTTCTCGCATGTATAAATCGCGCCTCTCTGCATTTCCACTATTTGGCTTTAAACAAACACAAATGTAACACCAACTGATGCCTTAAAGGAAAAGAATATGTGTTTTAGAAAGCCGAGTGAAAACAAATGTCAGCTCTGGGTCAACTGAAATATTTCGTTCCACCCAAACAGAGTTGCTCACACCAGGCTAAGTAAAAGGTGCTAGAACCAAGCTGTAGGAGCTGCTGCCAGACCAGTGCCAGCTGGGAGTTCCCCAGTGCTTGGTGGCTGCCCATGTTCAGTCATGAGAGGAGAAACAAGTCTTTTTGCCATTGTTGGATATGAAAAATGGACGTTCCCTTTGCCCTTTTTCTCCTCCTTCCCCACCTCCACTGCAGGTGGCTTCTCCATCAGATAGCATCCCAGCCTCCCTCCCTGCTTTGAGCCACAGTTAGCACATATTTTCATAATAAAAATAAGCCTCTCCCTCCGTCCTCCCAGCTATGCTTCCCACCCAAATTCCCATTATGAATCAAGATGAGTACACATGTTTAAAATAACAAAAAACACGCCTTTCTTCCCTCCCCAGCCTAGCTGCCTTTTCCCACCCGTCCTCTCAGCTTCGCCAAAATATTTCCTGGAGGGCTCCAGAGTTTCTGCTGAGCTGAAGATGCCTGGACCGGCTGGTTTCTGCCACAGCGCTCTCAGAGAAAAGTGTGGCCAGGGCACTGGGCAGCGGTGTCGGGACTCTCCATCACGCTCGTTTAAGACGGTCAGAGGAGCTAGGAGCAGAAGGACAAAGCAAGCTGGTGGGGGAGGGAGACCATGGGAGTGAGAACTGTACTTATTTGTGGATCTGCAGGGCTTCACAGCACAGAGCTTAGATCACATTTGTGTGTAGCATACTAGAAATATTAAAAACTACGTGCCGAGGAAAGTTACCCACGCAGGAGTCCTTCCACCATTCCAGAGGAAAATGAGAGGATTTCCGTATGTTGACATGGCGTATCCATCATCTCTTCCCTGGTGCAATAGAGAGGTTGGAAGGAAATAGCACATTTTTTCCACGATTACAATGATATTTACATTCAACATCCTTTGCCACGCTCAGAGCAGTTCCCCGGGAATGCTATGGAATCAGCACCTATCGAATGCATCAAGGCACTCCAGAGCAAGCTTATTTGTACTTGCAGGTTCTCAATAAAAGGTGCTGGAATTGTTTGAATGACGTATGTTTTCTGTTCTGTTTCTGTTCAGCATTGCATGATTTCCAAGTTGAACATCATGGTACCACCTCTTGAAACCTACCCTAGGCTTTTTCAAACCAAAGCCTGCTTCATGCTTCTCATCCTTCAACAGCTGAGCGTTTAGTCAGCCTTCAGCTCACTACTCTGCATGATCGACTGAAACTGTGTTCTTAACCTTCCCTTGGCCTTTTAGTGGCAACTGGGGTAGCTACCTTAAGGATGAACGGTGTTCTAGATGAGTTGGAAGGTCCAAAACCTGCCTTCCTTGGGTGCTTCCCTGTAAAATTTTCCCCACAGTGAAAAACACTGAGGACATTCCCGCTTCAAGTGAAATCTCGACCAACAACAACCGCGACCCGCAAGAAGTTGCAGGGATACTGTTTGCTTTAAACGAGCTTGGCAGACCGATGCTGAAACAGTGATTCTGGTCTCGCCTAGCCCAGAAGATTGCATTAATAAACATGGGGCCACGGACACTGGCTCTGTTTGCTACTGGCTAAAGGGCACATTTTGTACAAAATTGTTAAGCGTTTCACATTCTAGAGTTCCCTCTTACATCTGTACATGGGATGCCAGGCCTGGCTGATGAACCCTCCAAGGTGCCAAATGTGAGCCCTGTTAGCAGAGCAGCCCGGCTCCTGAGCCCCGCTGAGTGCTCTGAGCCCTCAGGGCGAGTGGCCAAGGCGAGGGCCAGCTCCCAGCGCCGCACACATGCTGAAATCAGGCACCCAAACCCTTGGGATGGGCACCTGCCCGGCCCACTCTGCCCGCTGCGTGTGCCCATGTCGCACACGGGCTCCAGACGGGGGGACCAGCCTTCCCTTTGACAAAAATCAGGGCCTGGGTGGAAATGATTTTCTGTCACTAGGAAGTATTCAGCTCAGTCCTTACCATTAACACTTACAAGTATTCATAAGGGCACTATCCAGCAAGCCAGAGGGGACATTTAAAGGACATACGGCTATCCTAGTACGTATATCACTATTCCACTGCCTGCCTTCATTGCTCTGTGCGTCCTGTGGACAATTTATAATTATTTGTTTAGGCTTTTACCAGCTGCAGAGGTGAGGGCGATAAGCTTGCCATAAGTAGGCACCACCTCTGTGCACTGAACAATTCATGAGTTGTCTCCCTGTTTTCTGTTACATGGTCTCCCAGACAATCCACTGTCGCTGATGCCTCCACATCTACCAAAGGGTTTGTTAGGACTAGGACAGTTTGATCCTTAAAAAAAAGAGCAGCAGACATGCCTTTGCCAGGGATCTGTGTTCCTTGTGGACACGGAGTTCATGCTCCAAGGGAATTAGTCTTGAGAATGTAGCTGTTCCCTTGAGGGCTCAGTCTCCTTCTCCAGCAGCCATCGATGGAGGTGGTCTAGCAGCCTTTGACAGAGGACAACATGCAGGTGTCTCCCCTGGCAGAGCTCTCCCTGGCACAGGCCACAGCCAGTTTCAAAGCCAACCACTATGGATTTAGGTTTCCATCTAAAAACACTGCACCTTATCTGCTCATTACCAGAACAGCTTTTCAACACACAGCATGGTCTTTTTTTCTTTTTTTTTTCATCATTCCCTGTACAAGTTGAAACACACTTTTATTCTTCCCAAACTGCAGACTGGCTCACCATGCCCCTCCATCCCTGGGGGATGAGCTGGCTTGGGGAGGATCACCTGCCTTTCAGCTCAGGTTAGTCCTTGCCCTGGCTGTGCACGTCAGGCAGCTTGGAGACAGCACTTCCCAGCCAAATGGCAGCTGGGAACAGAGGGGCAGCTTGGCAAGTGGCATGTGGCCACTGCACGGGGGGCAAGGGAAGGGATTGTGGGCTCTCTGTAGCAGTACAGGTACCATATGCTCAGGGTCAGCCCTGGATGGTTTGGAGCAAGCCGGTTGATAGATCCTCTGTCAGAGCCAATATTCTTTTCTGTTTGCATCAGAGCTTGTTCTTCTGCAGCTTCTTTGGATGGGAACCCTGCCCTGACACTCCTATGTCAGGCATGAGGTGAATGCCCTTAAACTCAGATGAGCACCTGCACAAACTGTCTTCACCCTGGTCTTGATGCCGTGAAGAACCACGTGGGAGTGACCGTGCAAAGGGCATGATAAGGGATTTGAGGCTACAGAGAGGCTGGTTAGCATCTTCTGAGAGCAGGGATCTATAGGTCCTTCTGCCCTTCCATGGGCCTTCAGGTGTACCAGAGCACAAAGGCTTAGGCAGAATTTGTTGATAATCCTGTAGACATGAGCATGAGATGCACCAGATGAACCATGAGGAAAAACACTCCTGGCTATGACATATTTATACCTGTTGAAACTTCTCAGAGAAGATGTATTTGTTGGGTTTGTTTTGTTTTGTTTTTTTCTTTTTCTTTCTTTATGCCTAAGAGTACAATTTGCCTGCATAAAATTAATTCTAGGCACACCTTGGTAAGATAAGAGTTCAAGGTAACAGAAGTTGTTTTCTAAGTATTTGTAGGGTGCTATTTAGCTAATGCTAAAAACATGCTAAATGCTCTACAAAGCATGGCCAGGTTTAAAAAAAAAAAAAACAACAAACCAAACCATCCAAAAAACCAGTAAATTGAATCATTTACTGAGAATGGGATGGTGCGGACTTTCTACTGGGGTAATCAGGCAGGGGAGAAAGGATTAATGTCACCACATTATTAAGCTTTGGTGGGCTTGTCATAACCTTCCACCAGCTTTTGCGTTTACTCACTAAAACCTGGCTACCAGATGGCATTATTTGGCTTTGCCTGCGCTTCTGAGACACCCTCGTATCATCCTGTGTTCTCTCCAGAACCCCTTGGTGTGTTGTTGTACAGTAAGAAGAGTGAGTCTGGCACCTTCCATTAGCAAACCAGGCAATAAATAGCACGAGATCCCCAGGAACAAGCTGGTGCTGGTTTAATGCTCATTTAAGTCGAGCATTTTCTTGGCCAATCTTCTCTGGATTGTTATTTATAACATAATTGCATATTTCTATTTTTGTTTTGGAAAAATTCTTGTTTTTTTTTTACCTTCCTGCATCAGGAAAAGCAGGCATAAAAGCTTCAGTCAAGTCATTTCTCTCCCATTAGTTTTCTGTCTTTATAATTCTAATGCCAGCACTGATTGGAGTTAACCCCTGAATTTACTGGTGTGAATAGAAAGCAAACCAGCCCAAATATATTTATCATCTTCCAACTATTTATTTCCTGCAGTGTTTTTTGGTACTCTGTCTCACCCTGGTGAAGCCTGTCAATATTTTTGGCTTTTAACACACATTGTACAAAAAATATTCAGCAAAAACTAATTTCTGAAAACAGAATTTTCCCCTCATTAGGTCTTTATGAAGCAACTCATGAGGTTATGAAGTTATGGCATTTCATAATCAGTTGAGCAACCCTCCTCACATACTACTGATAGCTAAATTCTAGTTCTATTGTTCTTCTTATATTTTCGACTCCGTTCAGTTTGGGGCAACCCTTGCCAGCACTGACTGCTGATGTGAGCTACGTTAGTCATCCCCCAGCCCGCTGAAGTACCTATGGTGGCTTCCTCCAGCTTTAGGCAATACAGCCCTGTGTTTTGTAGTCTGCAGAGTTGTTATTAACAGTTCTGGGGAACAAGCACATCTATTAAAAGCTCCAGAAGCTCTTTTTAAACCACACAGCTAGCAAGCTCTTCAGGATGAGCTTTTGTCTGTCAAGATCGGCATAAAAATCTCGAGGTGCAAAAAGCCACTTGGCCCTTCAGCCTCTGTTCTCATCAGGAAACCGCTACAGACCCTGCAAGATACGGGGCTCAGACTAAGGTTAACTGGAGGACGCCTTAGACCCGATGTTCTGCCAGTGCTCAGACCAGGAGGAGAATCCTGAGCTGCTGCTGACTCTGGCTATTAGATGTGCCCTGGGCCCCCGCAGCCGCTCTGGCTCTTCCCGCAAAGGTCGCTCCTTTGGAGTCAGACCAGGACTGCTGCAAATACTGGCCACGCTGACAAAGCATATGCAGGGGGCACGGACTCTGCCTTAGGAAAATCTCTCAGTAGGAACTATTTCAGATGACTTCACGACTGCTCATTGTTACCTAATGTGAAAGGTATAAATGGGAAATTGGTGGTTGTTGGCCTGTCTACGTGAGGGAGAACATTGACATCTTGCTGCCCTGAGTTGCGTTGTCTCCTGAAGTAAACCACTTCGGCCAGGGTCTGATAGCAAGCTCCAGGCCCTATGCACTTCCACACACGTTTGCCTCTGAACCAAAATCTGTTTTTTGTAGCGAAAGCTTGAGGACCTCAAAGTACAGTTACAAAATTTTAGGGTTCCACAGTTCCCTTTGGCAGTGCCTCCGAGTAACAGCTCCTGCTCTGTCAAGCTTGAAAGGACTTGCAGTTAAACTGCACATGGCTGTCTGAGGATGAAACAGTGGACACCATAAGCAGCTGTAGCTGTTGACAGCATTTCTGTGAGGTGACTGCTTGCCCACTTAGTTTAAGAACAGATCTAAGCAAAATACATCTCTGCAGCAACAATGTATCCCACATATTACACCACATTTGTCACCTCCTTTTGGATTCTTCTAGTGATATTAGAGGGACTCCAGTGACACGAGGAGTAGGAATAACCATTTTAAACTCAGTCACACGTTCTCGGTGTTTCTATAGGACTGGGTTCTGCCACAAAGACATCATCTGTCCTTGAATATTTACTTATTTTTCTCCCTTTGCAATCCAGAGGAGACCAAAACACCACAGCACAAAGCCATCTCTTGTAAGGAGCAATCACAGAGGTTGTCTTCTTAGTTCTCTCTCATCAAATAGTTGTGTTTTTTTTTTTTTTTCCTTTTTTTTTCCCAGTGAATGCATAATAAATTCTTATCTGTTGCACTTTTTAGGTAATTTAGACCAACTTCTTGTGCACACCATGTAGGAATAGCCCAATGCTAACTAAGAAAGATGTCAGCTCTTCGTGCTGATGCATTGGGCATATAAGAGGCAGCCTGCAGCTTTTCTTTGTTAGCTTCTTCTCAGGTCTTCTAGGAGAGGTCTCCGGTGATGCACCAGTTTACCACCAGTTCATTTTCCCAGTCCCTTGTCTTGCGTGCCAGACAGCAGGTTTTAGGTGTCAACGGGGCCTGGCGGGAAGCCCGGTGTTTTGGTCAGTAGATCTGTCACCTAGGATCTACCAGGAAACCACCAGAGCTGCACTAACTGCACTCTCCAAAACCATTGCCCTTAGCACAGACATGAGGAGGTGCTCCTGCTTACTGTCGTTTACACAAGAGGGGAGGAAGCTGCTAGGTCAGGCCGGGAGCTGAACCCTGAAGGTGCCTCAAGGTTCAGCACAAGAGCCCTCACACTGCGCCTCTCTCCAGCAGCCTCTGTGCCATCGTCTTTTAGCCCCCTTTTATAATTTACAGCGGGAAGAGTCCCTCATTGTGCCCTCTTCGCAGCATTGCTCTCCTTAGGGATGAGAAAGCCTGCTTTGCTGGAGGCACATGTACAAACCCCTCATTTAGAGCTGCATAAAAGGGCTGAGGAACTCTCTCGCTGAACTTAATGGAGGTTTTACCATTGACGTCAGAGAGGCTGGGTTCCCACTCCTTTTTTCAAGCAAGACTAAGACACTGAGGTCAGGTGACTGGTGGAAATTATGCAAGAATTACGACCAGCAGGACAGGAACACAGTAGGCTGCCATGTAAATCTTTGGTGGAAGGGGATCAATGACCGCCAGTGCAGTTTTATGAGTAGACACAGATTTATATGTGTCACCAGAGCTTACGTGTTCTAGGGAAGTGCTGCGAAGCTCCCACACCTCATTATATAGATGTATGTAAATTTGCCGTGCGTAGTAAATACACTCAGAAAGATTTATTAGAGGAGCTGCCTTTCCAACCTCTTCTCAGGCTAGCTCTAAGCAAACACGCAAACAAAAGCCTCCAACCACACGTGGAGAAAGGAGTTGCAAGTAGCATTTAAACCACCTGTCCAGGGAGCTACTTTGAGCCTGTGAGATGTGCCAGCACTGGAAAGGTCAAAATGAAGGTGCTGGCAAAGGGAAAGACAACGTCGGATCTTAGCACGGAGCGCAATTGCGCTGATCTGTCGACCCTTTGGCTTCCCTGTCAGTCCAAGTCCTGGGACTGCTGCTGGGGTTCGGGTGGCAGACAGCAGCAGGACAGGTCCCTTGGGTCTGAGAAGCCATTTGGGCTGCTGGAGGGGGTTGGGGGCATTTGATGAAGCGGAAAGAGTGAGCTGTGCTCAGCTTTTGAAGGAGAGAACATGGGGGCAGAGAGAGCAGGAGGACAACACCTGCTCCAACAGCTCCAGTGGTATCACAAAGCCAGCAGCACTCAGATGCCCTCAGGGAGTGCATGGACCCCACACAGAGCCCGAAGTCTGCACAAGTGAGGTGACAAGGTACGTGGCCTGGAGAGCCCACATTCAGGCAGCAAACAGGAGAGAAAGCACTGAATCTTGTGAGTTCCGAGAAAGTGCCGATTTCATTTCTCATTGTTAATCTCGTGAGGAGTGGCCCGTGCTGGCCCACACCAGGATAACCGTATAGGCTACCACCTCCCCAGCTAACTCCTAGGGAAGGGCTCTACCTGAAGAGTACCTTAAGCGTCAGGATGATATAATATCTCTGTTGTGATGACTTTGCAGTACAAATTGATCAGAAAATCAGAGAGAGGGAGTGAGAGCACACTTGGCAGACGCATCAGCAAGTATGAGAAGTCCTTCCCCATAACCAGTCCTTTTCCAATGCTGAAACAAAACCAGCCAGAAATTTCTGACAAAATATATTTCCATGGATTAGTCTGCACTGTCAAAGCCACCAAAGAAATACAAATGCAACAAGATTTAAATGTGAATATTCCTCTGGTGCAGATCACTTCCAACCAGGGAGAAGGAAAAAACAGTGACTCAAAAAATGTGGGTTTTCATTTCCAATTGAAAATAGACAAATGCAAGAGTTCTGTCTTGTGATATTTTCCAAAGACCATATTTTGTGTGTTCCAGGGTGGAACAAAAACAATTTGAGATCTTTAAAGTTATCAGAGAATGGAACTGTTGTTCTCTGGCCAATTTTATTAAGCAGGCTTGAAGTGACAAGAAATGCCCTCAGAAACGAGAGGGATGAAGAGGGGCACAGGGAGCTGACAGCCATTCCTGTTTACAGGAATAAACATATGTTTAATACAGGAAAGCAACGGTCTGCTGTTGTCTCTCTGGTTCCAAGGACAGTAGTATCTTAAGGACAACACTTAAGATCTTTGGAATGGAAATATCCTGGGACAAGCGAGAACCACCCATAAAGCATCCAATAATATCATCACAGAGAGGTAGGGCAATTTATTTTTTTTAAGTTGCCTTTATCTCTCTCCAAATACCTGTGCAGATGCACAGCCCAGCCTAGCAGCTTTGCAAACGTTAACACTTGTGAAGCGTTGATAAATTCTGCAAAAGCCAACGTCTCTCCTAGATAGGCAATAAATAGAGACTGGAATTTAACAGATTAAGAGTTAGAGGTTGGCTGTCTAAAGCTGAAAGCCAGAGACTTTCTTTTAGTGGAAAAAAATTGTAAGATGGTCCCTTGTAATCATTTTCATGATTCGTCAAAGAATGCTTGTGCTGTTTCTGCAGCTCAGGAAAGCGTTATTTCTGGAGGAGTTGTCATCACCTAGTTCAGCAGCTGGCCAGTCCATCGCTATCGGCTGGCCTTTAGAAGGCGGCATCAGAATCGGTGAAGAAAGTGGCAATGATCGTTAGCGGAATTTCCCTACTTCAGTAGCAGGAGCGAAGCTGAACACAGAGTTCGCCAAAGCAGGGTGGCGATCAGTGTAGCCGGCAGGCTGGCTGCCTCTTGTGATGCTTGTCCTCAGGCTGCTCTATCAGTTAGTGAAGTAGGCAGCCCTCTGGGACCCAGAAGGAGTCTTGCTAATGTCTGTAAAGTCCTTGTCACGTTTTCAGCTCTGTGTTACTATTAAAGCCAAGCTACAAATTCCAGAGCTGTACAGAAAATGAAACGCTTGTTAAAAGGAACAGCACTGTGAGCTCAAACACAGCGCCTGCTCCATCCCGTGCAGACAGCGTGTCCTTGGGCCCTGTTTGTACAGCAGAGAATCCCCGATCGGCAGGTGAACAGTCCCTGCGATTGCCCACACTGCAAATTAAAGCAATTTACTGCCTACCCTTCGAAGGAAACAAGCAGGGAGGCCCTATCAGCCTGTGACACTGTGCTGAGACATAGCCAAAGATATGCGGCATGAATTTATTTCTGTTAACAGTCAGAGAAATAATGCCGGTTATTTTAACTCGCCCTTGGAGTTACTGCTCCGAAGGAATGTGCTAAATGCTGCGCGTTTCTCACGTGTCTATTTGAATATGAAGATTCAACAGCATGAGGCTACATCTGTTCTAAAAAAAAATAAAAATCAGTGCTTGGCATCTTGGTGCACGCTGAGAGACGATTCATCAGATGCCTTGCAAAGCAGCTAAGATCTACATTTTTAATATTGGCTAGCAGTGCCTCCGGTTTTGGGTTGTTAGCCTAAATTGCTGTACAGATGTTGGATGTTCTGGGAGTGAGTACTCTGTGCTGCTTTGAAAAGCCTTAAATAAAAAATCCAATATTATTTTGGGAGGCACTCCAGAATTATCAATTGCCTAAATGCATGAATATTTCAAGTGCTCCTGAAGAGAATAGTGCTTGAAAACCTCATGCAATAATATTCTGAGATGCTGTAGAGCTTGCTTCCCATTATATCTCTTTCAGCATTGATTAAATATTATTTGCTATTCCTTCCAGAGTTCATGAGAGGCTCTACGAGACTTTAAAATATCTTGAATTCGGAGCTGCTTAGACAAGTCAGAAGCCCCGTTGCTCAATTTGAATATAGAGCAAGTTGGGATATTTTTCAACGGCAAAAAAATAGCAGCACGCTGTTTTTTCCACAGGTTCCATTTTTGCAAGTCATTCCAATACTTCTAGATAATGAAACCGGAATAGTCTGAACAAGTGCAACAAGCAGTGTTTAGCACCACACAGAATTAAATGAGTACACAGCAATGGCTTCATTTGAACAAGAAAACCTCAGTTAAAGAAATAAACTCCCCAAGAGCTCCAATTTAACACAAGAAAGGGAGAAGCAGGTGCTGATAAAGTTGTCTGCATCAAGCTGTACTTTTCAGGACTGGCTCCTCTTTTGGGTTGCAAGGGATGCGATGTCCACCCAGTGAAACACCTGAGACCCACCCGGTTCGGCCACATCCATTTCCAACGGCACTAGCCATTTAGTCGAGACAAATCTCTGCCTAGACCTGATAAAGAAAACCCCAGAGTATAATTTAACTTTTAATCACAAGCAGCCACTTTGGGAGGTACATGTTTCTATTACTGTCTTACACTTTTATCAGGTCAGTCCTGCATGTGGATATTTGCATCTGGCAGAATTTGTGTTGCTGAATTCACCCCAAACGCACAATTCCCGTCACTCTCAGAAGGCATTTGTGTTCAGTTGCTTTCAAAACAGAAGTTTCAAAGCTGCATCACAGAGGATTTGTGGAACAACAAAAATTTCAACTGGCACATGTGAGAATCTGCTTCATAAATGCCAGAATATGTGGAAAGTACTGTGTGACTTCTCTGATGAATAACAACGGAGCAGCACAGCTTGACTTTCAAATATTCATAATCAATTCATTAAATGAGGAATGAATGGAAGAAAATTATGATCACGGATATTCCACAAACGGAATGGAAAGCTAAATGACAATTCTGATGTGTCCTCTGAATATTTTCATGAAAAGCTCTATTAATATTTAATGCCTGTAATACCTTTTTCAGTCAGCTCTAATTTAAGCGAATTTGATTCTCTGTGCAAGGTCTGCTAATAGCATACTAATGCTACTAATAGTTGCTTGCCATAGCTGGAGAGGCAGGAGTTAATCTGACTAGCGGCTGTGCCTCAAGATGTTATTCTTAACACTGCATCAGAGGCTGTTGTAGCCATGCGAATGTATCAAGCGGCACAAGAGGAACGGCAGCAGCATGTCAGAGAGAGCGATTTCATCTAGCTACGCAAACACGTAGTGCCACAGACAGCAAACCACCCCAGACTGGAGAAGCAGGCTGTGGGCTACGCTGAGACTAAAGGAGAGCATGCCCCTGAAACGGCCAAAGCTGGGCTGGCCAATGGCAAAGTCAAGACACGGCCTTTGTAAGCAGCCAAAGACCTGCCTTTAACTGCCCACGCTGCTTTCTCCAGTCTGTGACCCGCTCTGTGGTGGAAGGTGCTGTCCCCCAGCTTTGTGCAGCCTGGGTCACACCCTGGGGGCTACGGAGTCATTCCTGCCAAGGGTGTCCAGCCTAGTGAGCAGGGGAACCTTTCCCAAGCCAGCATGGGCAGGTCCTGAAGACACCCAACCCTCCTCCTTTCAGGGCTGGCACTACCTTTCTGACTCCCAGGCCTTTCTGACTCCCAGGCCTCCCAGACCTGGTGGTAGAACTGGTCCTTAGGAGCTTCTTTGTCTTCAGCCATGTGTTTCGAGAGCAGATACCTGTCACCTTGTACCGCTTCAGCTCAATCCAGCTCAACACCACCTCACATTTGGGGAACACCCTGGTAACCACACCTTTGGAAAACTAAACTGCATGTGGGATTTGATGCAGTCCCTTGATGTGAGGAGTCATTTTATTCTATTCCATACCACTTCTTTGCAGTTTACTATTTTCCTTCCAAGGAAATACAGGAAATTACCGAAACGCTTGTGAAGAAACGAAGGGCAGAGCCACATGTTCACGTGCTAACATAATATCCACAATTAAAAGAACTGAAACCTTAATGAGTGCCCTAAAGAAAGGTTGGTTTAAGTGCCTGATGCTAATGTTTTCTCAGTCAGCCTTCTGACATCCATGGAAATGATTGACTGGAAAAAAACAATGCTTCTGTACAAGATTGAGTAAAAAAGTTTGAAAACCAACTTCCGTACAACAGTCTGCGGATGGTAAAGCTGAGGAGATATATCTATCTGGAGGAGGAAACACCAGCCAAAAGGGAAAATGAAAGGTCTTGAAACGTTTGAGCGTAAAGAAACATGCCACCAGCTTGCTGCACCAGTGTACTCAAAACTTCATTGAACCGACAGTGCCACTTTTTGGCCAAGTCATTGCCAAGCTTCTTTGCTTGGTCTGGTTTACCAAACAGGATAAGCTGAACAAATTCTGCTTAGATTAAAAAAAAAAAAAAAGAAAAAAAAGAATGGATCCCGTTTCTNATAAAAGAATGGGATCTACTTTCTGTTGGGGTTGAGATGAACCACTTCAATTAATTCCTTACCCATGGTGCCTCTGCCTGATGCCAGCCAAGCCTTAGAGGGAGACAGGCCAATGTCTTAGCAGACAACACCATCTCTTTTCTTAAGACATTTCTTCTCACACTCAAAAAAAATGCTGCTAGTTTTTCTTTCATTGTATATTTAAAACAACCCTTTTTGTGCTTGAGGGGGGGGGCACAACTCCTGCTTCCAAAGCTGGAGTCTCCCCGGGAGTGAGATCAGGTGTCCCTGCTGTGCCAGGGCAAGGAGGAGAGGCTGGCCCCTGGGAGGGAGGCAGGGCTCTGGCATGGGCTCAGCGACGCCTGTCACAGGTGGCATGTGGCAAGGCGGGGAGCTGGCATCTGCAGATGGGCACCCCGACCGAGCTGGTGTGGGTGGGCAGCTCCTGCCTTGCGCGGCACTGAGTGCCCGCAAACCTCCTGAGGAGCAGCGTCTCCTACCTCCTGCTGGCTTCCTACTGGTAGATTCAGTCCTGAACTGGGAAGGAAAATCAGAGTCTGGCTGAGTAGTGCTGAAAAGTTGCCAGAATCTGCTCTAAGGCACAGAAAGAGGGTTTTAAACTCTGGGTGATCTCCCATCCTTGTGCAGATTCGTGGAAGTGGGATGGTGCTAAACCCAGACTCCTTCCCAGCACGGGGAGATGAGCTGGCGACACAAGAACCCCATCCCTTGAAGCAGGCAGAAATGTTGCCTGCAACCTGAATACTGGAGGATTTGGGCACTTTCTTACTTTTTACCTCACTCTAATGCTGTTCAGGCATGGGAGTGTAATAAGTCAGTGCAGTGAGGGTTAATCCTGGGGAGCTGACAGTGCAAAGCCTTCTTTTGAGCTGCTGCATGCAACTGATCTTAAATCTGAAGAACTACCCAGCTACAGATTGAGCTGCTTTTGTTTACATCAGGGTATATTTACAGGAGGCACAGCTACAAATTCTGGAGAATTCCAGGAGAGCCTCGAGGTGTCCCCCCCTCTTCCTCACTCTAAATGCCAGCAAATTCCTCTAGCATGGAGAGGTGTTTTCATCATGTTGCCCTATTTAAGTGCTCCCACTTTACCTAGCTCAGAGCATAACTGGATACAAACAATGCCCTAAGAAAGTAAGTTTTGAAACGGGCATTTTGCAGTGCCAGGTTTCCTTATGGAACAGTAATCTTTCTGCACGTCGTACTGGTTGTCAGGGATTGATGGCAATGGCTGCAGTGAGAGCTGAGGGCTTGACGTGTGGAAGAGGAGAGACTATCTGCTCAGTGCTCTGGGTGATGCCACCGAGCACTTCATTCACAGTGCTACAACATTGCCTGTAAGAGCTGAGCCTTTTTCTCCCCTCTTTCTGGAGCACATGAAGGGCTCTGCTGAGAGCAGGAACACAAATTAGGTCACTGACCTTTCCCATGACCCTGACACAAATTCCAGTTTGCATTGACCAGCAGAGTGCCAGTTTGAATGGGACCTGTCCTGTCCTCTTTCTCACCATGCCTCACCCATTTCAAAGTGCCAGAAACAGAATAGAAAACCAAAGTTCAGATAAAAAGGAGGATTTTTTTAATAACAAAACCCTCTTGGTGCCTCTCTGCCTTCATAATTTAAGGCAACTAAGTTATTTCATTCTAATTCTGATATTTAGCAATGTTGACAGCTCTAATACACTGTAGATCCTTCAGATCATATTGTTAAACCAACTCACTCTTACAAATTAAGCTGAAGAAAGACAGATGCCGTAGCTTGTGAGGCTGATAGGTAATGACAATTGTGCTTGCATTCAGCACAAAGTGCCTTTTGCTCCTTCTTGTGCCGCATTCTCTAGTCAGAGAGCGCCCAAACGTTTTCACAGCAAGACCTGTATCTTTACAGTTGGTTTTATGGGTCGTGGGAGACCAACACAGATCACTTCTCCACCCTGTTGGTTAACCACTGGTAGTACAGCAACTACCATTGTTTCTATCAACTTCTTTATAATCCAAAAAGTATTTAGGTGTGTGTCTTCTAAAGTATAGGGCTCTGTGTGCAAGAAAGCATTCAGTTACAGCCAGAGCTTCCTACTCATGGGGACTGAGGCCTGCAAGGTGCAGGGCACAGGCAACTCTGCGTGCAGCAGAAGGACTTGCTTTCTGTGTCTCTTTACAAACTGTGTGTAAGATTTCTGCAGATGGGAAATCTCCTGCACGCTCCCTGACTAGCTCTAGTTCTAGCCTAGTAAATAAATGTGCAGAGGGGTTTTCCCAGGAGCAGGCATTACACCAGTGCTAATGAGGGGATAAAACCCAGTTAGCTCCTCTCCTCCCCTAAGGAATCCGTGATTTTGTAGGTTTGCCCAGACTTCATGCCTGTGATTGCTCCTTCACCAGGAAGGGAGCCTGAAGGGAGCTGGGAGTGCGGTGTAGGGTCACTAATTGATGAGAAGAAAAACATTGCAGCTCATCATAATGCAGTTCAATCAGCAGAAGGGAAGAGGAGGGTCCAGACCCATGTGCGCAGCCACATCTTTCAACACACTTCAGGCTACTCGTTGGTTTTGGATCACTATTAGAATGTGTGTGATGATGAAGAGAAGTGTTTTCCAAGGCATTCATCATAAGGCTAATTTGGCCTCCTACAAGTCAGTAACGGATTCTTGGATTTCTGTCAACTGAAGCAAAGTTAAGCCAATGCTAAACCGTCTTGAAAAACCTCACCCAAAAACCTTATACAGGCACTCAATTCCCAGTAAGGGTCTGCCTGGGGAAATCCACAGGTGGCCCAGTGAGTGTTGCAGGGCCAACGGGCAGTTGCTCACTCTGCACAACCAGGACGCAATGGTTCACGTGCAACATGGACACATCCCTGAGCCTTTTGGAAATAGGGATTGGATTTCTTTGCAGGAGGAGGAGTTAAAGGTGTTCTCAGTACGTGTATAAGCCCTTGCCCGCACATTTTGGAGAGGGGAAGAGGGCAGGAAGAAAACATTTGTTGATGATAGGTGACTTTTCTTGGTTTTGAAGACATCTGTCTTCTTCAGCTACGCGACCTTAAATATGAAAGGAGGCTCTAGGTCACAGGAAAGCTTTGTGCTTTAAGATTATCTTGAAAGTTAGCTCGGTATTTTGTTGCTCTAAATATTATGGCGGCTGCGCACTATAAAGATTAAAGGTATGAGCCCAGCCTGAGAAGAAAGCTAATCTCCCACAAAGGGAGAGGAGCCAAAGACTACATCAACTGCAGCAGGGATTTCAGTATTGCTCGTCAATTTTATGAAGAAGGTGCTCATGTACAGTCCTGGCAGACAGACAGACAGATGAGGAAGGGTGCATGTTCTGTCATGGGAATTTTCGGTGAACTGCAGGTATTATATTTTTTGGTTTGTTTTGTTTTTCTTAAGTAAGAGGAAAGGAAAACTTGGTTAGGAGGATGTTGGAAATCAGACCAGCAACTTTTTTACAGAAGGGTTGGTGACTTTTTCAGGTTACTTCAGTAGAAATCATCACAACTATTAATATTCAATAGCTAAGTACGAGCTCTTTAGAAGCAGAGAAAGCAGAAGGAGGCAATTGTGTATTTAGAGTAGAAAGTACTTATCGGTCTGGAAGGCGTTCCCGGGACCTGCACGTTTCTCCCTGGTGACCAACATTCCTTTTTTCGGCTGAGTTTGCCCTAAGGTTTTCCGATGAGCTGACTTGTCCCATGGGCTCTCTGGGCACCCCGAGATGAGGGCTCTGGATTTCAGCTCCTAAGCCATCTTTCAAAAGGCAGCAGAAGTTTGCTGCCATTCAGGTCCAGCACTTTCCTCAGCCCTCTTCCTCTGCCACCACTGTACCATGCCCACCTTGTAACCATTTCCAATCATCATAGCTATAAAAAAGGGAAGCTTTGTAGTTACAAAATACTAATTTGTCTCCTTAAGTGCTTGTCTGTAATTCAGTTTAATGATGCTGCACTTTCCTGTGGTCTCTTATTGCCTAGAGGGTACTTTGTATTGATCAAGTCATTGTGCAGGTCTCCGTAACCAGCAACCATATAAAACACCGACTGGAAGAGGAAAAACCTTCCTCGGGTGGAAAAACACATTTATCAGAGTAGTGAAACTTCTGATTCGGAGAATCATTTAGAAGAAATATGAAAAGAAAGAAATTTACTGCTCAAATAAGGAGAGGATAGGGAAATACCCACCCAGTTTATTGCTCTCTGTTCTTTCCTAAACACACTGACCGTTCCCAACACAGAATACGAAATAGTGCTCTATATGCTTTTTGTCACGTCCCAGGGAGTATGTGGAACAGATGCAACACTTGTCTAAGCTCTAAAATCATGTTGGTCCCACTGGTAGTTCTTAGCAAATAGTAACCCAATTCAGTTTATTTTCAAAGAAAGTTATAGGGAATTAATAAACAAATGTTATGCAATAAATAGCAAAAAGGTATCGAGTCAAACTATTTTGCTTATATATTTAATCAATGATCTGAAAAATAGGACCTTTGTATTGCTATGACTGAAAGTAAAATATCCAAGGAGACCTTTGAATACTTGAAAAGGGAAAGAGTTAAGAAATTTCTTCCATTCCAGCTGCAATATAAAGAAAACTCTTCCAGTCCTGTAGGTTTTTTTTCCCAGAAAGTGGATTTTCTAATGTGCTTAGGGCAGTCACGTAAGAAAAAGGTAATGACAAAAATATGTACGGAGCCTCAGCGCACTATGTGGCCACCACATCAGCAAAGAGCCCTCCAGGTCCCCCTCCCCATAGGGACCGGAGCCCACGCCTGGCCCCCAGGTCCCTGCGGCGAGCGAGGGAGCTCAGCCTTGCTGACGGAACGAGGGAGCCCGAGCAGGGAGCCGCCTTGCACAACCGGGAGGAAGAACTACAGACAAAAAGCCTGGGGAAAAGTCTTCTGTTACTGCCTTTCATGTACAAGTTCACAGGCCGGTGCTTCCCACTAAAAAGCAGTGGCAATTCCAGCTTTCCCTTCTTTGTTGGCTATTTCTTGAAGCAAGCTGTGACTGAGAAATAAAAGTGTTCTTTAGATCACACTGGGGTCCTCTTAGTATCACCCTTGCCCTGGAACTTTCCAACCTTTACCACGTAGTATAAAATGTAAGCTGACAGACGATACTGTGATATCTGCCCATGAGAGAAGATTACAACTGGCTTTTACTTGACAACATCAGCTTCTAAGAGGTGTCTACTTTATGCCCTTCAAAAGCAGAAATTGTGTTGGAGACACCATGTAGAAATTTGGGGACTGTGGAAATGTTCTGCTAAGAATTCCATCATGCAAAGTGACACCATGTGAGTCTTAAACCTAAGCTTGGGGATCTCTCGATTGGAATCCCAGCACAGAGCATCTCCCAGATAGAGAGAAGACTCTCAGGCGAGCAGGAAAGCACCCCGTCTTCATGACATCTGTTTCTACTCTCCCCATGTTCACACTCACTGGTGAGTAACCTCAAAGCAATCATAGTCAAGGGACATCCTAAGCATTCCTCACTGGAAATAACATTTTGTGCTGATTTACAGTTCTCACGCTTCTAACCACCCGATCGGCACCAACTGGAAGCTGGTATTTAGAATTGCTTTTGGACAACATCAAAATTACCAATTCTATATGCTTGAATGAGGTGGGTGTGCTTTTTGTGCAGCACAGAACTGCAGGTGAGCAAAGTTAATTTTTATGGCCAAGCCGCTCACTTACCAACAGTCACGTGCAACACTCGTATTGTACGGTAATGACACAGAATGGGGGGTTGGAAGGGACCTCCAAAGATCATCGAGTCCAACTGCCCTGCCAGAGCAGGACAGAACTAGAGCAGATCACTCAGAAATGCATCCAGACAGGTCTTGTAAGTCTCCAGAGCAGGAGACTCCACAGCTTCTTTGGGGAGACTGTTCCAATGCTCTACAACT
>VWZY01001827.1:0-20580 GCA_013399075.1 Chloroceryle aenea
CAATCTATTCTATGATTCTAGACCTAAACCTCTAGTTCACATAAACCCCAGATTTCCTAATAACTTATGAACTGGATCAGTGCTCTCTCATTTGGGTTATAACTGAATATATGTATAGGCCTGAATATCAGTTAGAGAAGTAGAGATCTTTGTGATGAGAGTGTTTAAAATCAGGCTAGTTTCAAACTTGGAAACCACAGTTCACTGTATTGATATTTTTTAACAATACATACAGCCAATGATTAGCTCGAAGTGTTTATTAGTTATTGCAACTACAAAATGAAAACATGAGTCCTTAATAAGATTTTTCTAAATTAGCTGAGAATATACAATACCATGGAGCTGATGTTGCTTGCTTAGCATCAATGGCTATACTGTGCTTCACGCTTTCAGTTACTGAGGATGAGGTGGACAGTCCTGAGAGGCATATGAAGGAGGCACATGGGGTTGAATCAGAAAGACTGTTTCTTCTCCATTTCTTCTAGCTGGCATTTCATGCTTCTTGGCACCTTCTCCAAATAAAGAGGTAGTTATCTTATTGGTTCTTTGCATGATTCATTTTATTTTTGGCATCAGGACCTGTCTTGGTTTCTCCAGACATCTGTGTTGCTTATTCTTCAGTATTATTCTGGTTCCATCAGCCACCTCTTCCACCTCCTTATACTTACAGATATTGCTACTTTTTTTCTGCACCGTGTTTATACAACCACTTGACAGGTTTTCTTCTGCTCCTTTGGGAATGTGCTATCTTTTATATATTTGTGCTTAGCTGTTACTAAATGCTATTTGTGTTTTTCAATAGTGGTTAAAATGTTACAAAGTACATATACAGCAATTACATTATCAGAGTGGTCATGTTTAGGTCTAAGTCAAATACATGGTAATATTTTGTTTAGTGTGCTTCTAGTTTGTCAGAGCAATAGGTCTTTATTTTTGGCCACAGTCAACAACTGCATGATCTTGGACAAGACACTTGTTATTTGTGTGTCTGCTCTATCTTTTTATATGTCTAGTCTACATTACAATTACAGTTCTGGAGCAGACTCACTTAGCAGTTGCTAAGAAATGCAGTCTGACCATAACTTATACTCCATATATTGTTGTTTATATAGTAAATCCATCTCTTAATCTCATAAAAATCTATTGATTCTGCTTCTTTATCTCTCCTTTTTTTTTTTATGTTTTCAAAAAAATGTGAACTCCTTTGTAGTTTACTTCTGCCAGTGACTGAATCCATTCCTGGTACCAAAAGAGAAACCTAATTTTTTTCAGTCAAGAATGAAAGATAGAATGTAGAAACTCCAAGCTTTGCTCATTATTTGGGTTATATCATACCTAACTTACTAACAGTCTTTGATCTTGCTAGTGTAATATTCTTTCAGTATATTAAGGCAGTGATGAAACAGAATCTTCTAATTTAAAATAAGTGGCTTCCAATGCACGGGTAATTGGGTCTAAATAATTTTAGACCAACTTACACTTTGCAGCTACATTTATCAAAAAGACTTGGGAGATTTGCATAAAGTACTGAATAAAACTAAACTCTTCTAGTGCAGTAGTTAACAGTACTATCAAAAAAAGAAGACTGCTGGAATGTGGTAGTTATGTCTCATCATTGATCAAGAATATGCAGGTTTATTAATTAAATAACACACAAAATATAATCCATTTAATAAAGAAGAAAAGAAGTGAAGTCTGAGCATTATTAAGTAAAAAGTACCCATCCATCACAGAAAAAAAGGAAAATTAAACTTTCTTCTTTTTCATCTAATCTCACATAAAATAATAAATAAAATAAAATAAAATACCAGATAAACTTCTTACATCTTTATTTTACTTCCTGCCGAGTTCAAGTCTGCCTTTTGCCCTTGGAGTGCTGACACAATCATCTGAGTCAGCATATGTGCATGAGATTTCATACTTTTTCATACTTTTTCTCTATCTTTCTCTTGTATAACACATCCACCCCTCATTCCTCACTTGTCATATTGTTATCTTTTACCCTTCATATTCTGCCTATCTCTGACTTGCAATTTAATTCCCTCCTTGCCTGTTATGATGTTCTAATTTCTTACACCTTACTTCTCCATCCTGTTTCTTTAATTCACTCTTCTCTCCTACTGTTCTGCCTTTATTTGATTATTTTTATGATGGGATTTGTTTGGTTGGGTTGGGTTTTTACCCCTTAGCTTTCCTTCTCTTCAATAGCCAGTATTGAAAATAGTCTGAAAAATTTACAAGTATATAGCCAGCAGAAGTTCTTGCTAAAAATAAATATGCCAGGATTTCTGAACATGACAGGGTTTCCGAAGTTTTTCCACTGTATTTAAAATATCAGGAGTTTTGAAGGCATAAAGGGAAGAAAATTGCATAGCAAATCCTAACAAGATACGTACTCCTTTGTGTTAATCAGTTCTGCAGAAGATTGTGGTATCAATGGAGTAAAATCAGCTTTGAAAACAGGTTCTACGAAACCAACTGCACTTGGTTTTTCAACCTGGTATGATTTATATAGTGCATGACACACTAGGTAGCGTATACTAAAACAAGAACATTAAAACATAATAGGATTCTGGAATAAAAATCCCCAAAACCACTTTAGGTACACAGAGATGATATTTTTCTTGGCTTGAAGGTAATCTCTGGCACTGCATTTCATGGCATTAAGCTTTTGGTAGTAGCCTTAAGACAGTAAAATTTTAAAATTAAAAAAATAAAACTCTAATAACTATCTTCTTCTATGACCTCATTCAAAGAAAATGTCTTTTATATGTGCCTAGCTCTAGTCATCTGAATGTTCTCATTGATTTCAGAGTTAAAAAATGTAGTCAGTTCTATATCTCAAGAAAGGGGAAAATTCTAAGTGGAAACATAAAGCTTAGTCTTCTGACCTGGATCTTAATAAACTGTGTATTTAAAGAGAAAGAAAAGCACATCAATTCTTATCCAATAAAATGGTATAGCCAATATTGGTATTTGCTAGCAAATGAACATCAAAACTAATGGTTTTGCAAAGTGAACAGTAACTTTTAGCAGAAATTAAAAAAAAAAATTCCACTTGGAGAAAGTAACATAAATTCTCGTGCCAGATAAAGGATTGCCTTTGAGTCAAGCTAGTAAATGAATATTTTTAATGATTTTGCTTGCTCTGCCAAATTTATCATGACTGTTCTAATTCAGCAGCTAAATCTTTTGTAAAATAACCATACAATAACTGCTTAGGGATACTCAGACTGACAGCAAAGTTTTATTGTGAAAAAAAATTACCTCTGTGAAAGAGGCTCAGCACTTTTTACTTTGCTTTTGATTTTTTTTTAATTTGCTTTAAGTGATATTTAAAGACAGATGTCAGATGGGTGTGTAATGAGAATTGTATACACTCTAAAAGAATTCCACCTTTTGCTGTTGGATAAGGCTGTATCATAGTGTTTGTAATTGCTGGTAAAATACCGGGGATTAGGACAAAACAGAAATGTGGAATAAAATTCGTTTAATCTTATATGTTTAGAAAGTAAAAAATTAAATATATCAGTACAAGATGGGTCATGAATGTTTCAAGTTTGTTTTTTGATAAGGGATTAAGATTTATTATTGGTTTATAGTGTTAATATCCCTGTCTTACTCTGACAAAGGATATTTGATCTTTGCTGTAACCATAGTGCTGCTGTTCCAGTGATGTGAATATTTCTTTTCTCAATAATCCTTAAGAAACAAACAGATAATGAAGTTTTTAATTAGTAGCATTTTCCTATAACAGACAATAGCCTAAGATATGTTTATTTTATATAAACACACACATATATATCTATAATAATAGCTGTCAAGAACTCATTTATCAGAACTGTAGCTGTCTATTAACTGCTATAGATTTCTACAGTCAGTTCATCTGAAAGTTTTTTTTTTGGTCAAGTTTTTCACATTTTCAGAGTGTTCAGATTTATTTTCTTCCAAAGGAATACAGCTGTTATGTAGATTCAGAGATTAAAGTCTGGCTGTTATTGGACCAAAAAGATTAAAAATTAGAATGAAGTGCTTAACCAAGATAAGCAATTGAATCAAGTAAATCTCTAGCCTGTGATGCCACATTCCATTGCTAAGATGAGCATACTTTTAAACAAGAAGTTTGTTCTTTTTCTCAAGCTACCTCTTACCTTAGGAACAATCAAAAAGAACTTCCATTCTGTTTCTTACAACTTTTCTTTGGAGTGCTGTCTTCAGAAGTTTTACAGCTCTTCAGGTTGATGTGATGTGACTTCTATCACAGGAAAGGTACTGTTTCATCTTTTCTTTTTTACTTAGGCATGCAGTAAAATATATTCTTTTATGATTAGACTTTATATTCCTTGTGGCAGAAATCAGTTTTCTTTTGTGCTTCTATAGTATCCATACAGCAAAAAAACTACTAATAACCTATATCTCAAGAGAAATACAAATAGGAAGCAATAATATTGTGTGATGGATTTATTTTCTCATTCTCACATTTCTCAGAGAATGTTATGTGTCTATAGCTGACATGAATTGTTACTAAAGCAGAGAAAGCTTGTTGTATTAAGTCCCCATATCCCTACAGTATATTATTATTTTTTCTGCTTTGCTTTAATTAATTCTTCTTTTAGCTTTCTGTCTATATTATGCATTGACATTGAGAATTTGTTCTTTTAATTCTTAATATATATATTATGTATTGATATTCAGAGTTTTGGGAAGCTGAATTATTCATATGCATGGTTGTGAGGGGTTTTTTTGCTGCTGTTTATAAATCTGTTGTATTATTTCCCATAGTTTCTGCTTATACATTATATAATTATAGCCGAAGATTATAAATCAATTATTGCAAAATATCTCTCGAGCGAGAAAGGAAGAAACGATATTTCACTATGTTTCACTTCTCATGCTTTGGTAGTAACAAATAACATATTTACTTGTTGCATGCTCCATTTTTTAACAGGCAACACAGTGTGATATCATATATACTTTTTTTAACTATTAAATGTCTGTTACTGAATATGAAAATTTTCTTCAAATGTCTCATTTAGTCTTCTTAAGATTTTCTACAAAAGTTTTTATTTATCACCACTGATATTGTCCTGTTATTTGTATGTTGTCCTAGAATCAGAATGTTTTAGGCTGGAAGGGACCTCTAGAGGTCATCTGGTCCAACATCCCTACACATCTCTACCTAGGGCCGGTTGCTCAGAGCCCCATCAAGCCTGACCTTGAATGATGCCAGGCATGGGGCCTCCACCACCTCTCTGGGTAGCCCATTCCAGTGATTTACCACCCTCATATTAAGTAACTTTTTTTCTAATAACCAGTCTTAATCTATCCTTTCCTAGCTTAAAACCATTGTTCCTTTTCCCATCATTACAAACCCTTTTGAATAGACCTTCCCCTGCCTTCATGTAGGCCCCCTTCAGGTACTGGAAGGTCACTGTAAGTTCCAGCTCAAGCCTTCTCTTGGATGAACAGCCCCAACTCCCTCAGCCTGTTTTCATACGAGAGATGCTCCATTCCCATGATCATTTTGGTGGCAATCCTCTGGACATGCTCCAATATGTCTATATCCTTCTTGTGCTGGGGGCTCCAAAACAGGACACAGTACTCCAGGTACTGTGGTCTCACCAGAGCAGAGTAGAGGGGCAAAATCACGTCTCTTGATCTTCTGGCCACAGTTCTTTTGGTGCAGCCCAGGACATGACTGGCCTTCTGGGATGTGATTGCACAGTGGTGGCTCATATCCAGTTTTTCATCCACCAGCACACCCAAGTCCCTTTCTACAGGACTACTCTGTTATCTGAAAGAATATTTAAGTCTCTATTTGCCTTACATGTAAGGAAAGCATCTTGCTAGTTATTCCAATGCTCTTGTTAAACCTTTTTGTATGCTACTTCACATATATAATTGTGCATCCTTTGCTAGTTATTGTCACTCCACAGAAGTTACCATTACTGCTTCTCAGTTCTTTATGCTAGTATCAGTGTGTGTGGTAGTGGTGGTGGGGTTGCATACATTTCAAAGCTCTGTATGAGCAGTTTCTGAAGAGGGCACACTGCTGACTCATGCTTAGCTGGCTGTCAAGCAACCCGCCCAGATGCTATTCTGCCATGCAGCTTTTCAGCCACTCCTCCCCAAGCCTGTAGCATTGCCTGGGATTGTTGTGACCGAAGTGCAGGACCCAGCACTTGGCCTTACTCCTTAACTGGGCACAGGTTTGTGTATTTGGGCACCCAAATGCTGTAAACATGTCTTGCTTGTTTGTACTCTTTGAAATAAATGTTTCCTAGTACAGAAATTTCAATCATTTGTATTTCCTTATGTCTAACTTGGGAAGTGACACTACCTTTTCAGAAAATGTGGGGTAGGTAGTTATAAAAATAATTTTCTTATAGTAAATATTTGGCCAAGACTTTTTTACACAGATTATAAAAAATATATTATTTCAGCATATTCTATACAAAATAACTGAATTCTGTCCTGAATAAATTATGATACTCAAAGTAGAAAGGCTTTCATTGTATAATAAAGACACCCAGACAATCTCTTCTTTTAGTAAATAAAACTTTTAAAGACATGTCTCTTAAAACTTGCTTTTCTCAAAACAGTTTCTCTAAAACTCAACTATAAATCTTTTTGACTTCCCACTAAATCAGAACTTCATGGTATAAAATAGCAAAACATATGTCTCTTAGTAAAATTGGAATGGTCATGATTCACGTCTTTACTTCTACAAATAGTTTAATTCCAGGAAAATTTGTATGCATTTTCTCTTCCTCCCAGTATTGGTGTGAGTGGGACAGTTTCCTTCTTCCTGGCAATCCATCAAAATAATGCCTAGGATGGAACTTTACGCAGGATGTTCTAGACACATCTCCAGCTGTGGTCATACTTGTACATCACAATTCCATCTAAGTAACTGTGCAAAGGAGGGGTGCAAATGTCTGTTGACTGATGATCCTTTCAAACAATAGGAATGGATTTGCACATAACTGTAGTTTAATAAAGAACTCCTTTGTTATTCCTGTAGAATACAAAAAATGTTTTATCTGAGGAAATGAGAGCTGTATCATGACTCTGTTATATGTCAAAGTTACTGATAAAATCTATTACAAGTACTCATAAAAACAATACACATCCTTGCTAGAGTTCTTTCCTTGGATGGAAAGTGCTTCTCTGTGGCAATTACCGCTTCAGGGAATTTGTATAGCAGTTGTATTTATTGATTAAAAGGATACAAAAGACAAATCTTGCTGATTGAAATACAAATCAGGTCTTTCAAATCTATCAAAGACACATAGTATGATAAAGTTTCTTTAGGGCACATATTATTTCATATACTTCCAAACTTTTCACAAATCTAATAAACTGATCCTCTCATTTTTTTTTAAAAGAACTACAGTAATTCTTTTCAGACTGTGTTCAAAACTAGAAAGATCTTTACATGTATATTTAATGAAGAAAGAAGATCCTTTTTAGAATAAAGCAGATATTTTTATGAATAAGGGCAATTATAGTTAATTCCACTTACTCTTTCTACTGTCTGTAGCCCTCTGACAGTATATGAAACTGGAATGCCTCATTATAAACACTATTGGATGAAAGCTTATGTGCTTTAAAAGCCTGGAAAAACTGAGCAAGGCTACACCCATCTAAACTTAGTGTTGTTTCTAATTCAGATGCTGGAATTGCAACTTCATTGCACATATTTTGCCTATCAGTTGTGAAAACATTCAACTGAGGTTTTTGATATTAAAGTATTTCACTAAAAACTTACTTCATTGTCACAGGTAACATTTTTTTGCAACTACAACAAAATCTTTTATTAAAATTACAGACAAATAGATGCAAATATTGACTTTATATTTTTGGGATTTCTTTGTAGATTTAAAACTCCTCAGCCAAATTTCCTGGCATTATATTGTAGAATAGTAGTTATGGAAATACACTTGCTAGTTATGATACTGTGGTGTATATATATGTTAATATTATATTTACTTTCTTCTGCTAGTGATTTAAATAGATTTAGATAATTCCTGGAAATTTATAGAATATGATTTCAAGTCCAGAACTTTACTCAAAAAACAATGCTTTAAGAACCATCCATACTTCATTCGCCTTCACTGAAATTTTACTGTTTGATGTTCTTCAGATAGTTCCTTTCCTTGTGCCATAGTACAACTTTTAATAAAAGTTGTATGTATCTGGTGTCATTAATAATCTACCAAATCCTTTTTAGGAAATGGATATTAGGAACTATAATAAATTAAGCCTTAATGATAGAAGAGGAAAATGATTATCTGGGAAAACATGAAAATTAAGCAGATGGGGATAATTGCATGAAAAGAGAAAAGCTAGTTATAAAATAGTTGATACAGTAAACAAAATGCAGGGAAAAGAGGAACTTGTGAATAACTAAAGAAAGAAAAGATGTTAAGAAATTTAGAACTTTCTAATAATTATACACCCAAGAATGATCATATGATTTTCAGCAGCTGTTCGCATACACCTTGTAGTTCACCATATTGTTATCTGTTCATGCAAGAGATGGACTCTTGTTTTATACACACATGCTGTTACATCTGGTGCCCTAGGGGAGAGAGAGGCTGAATCCAGCAGAAAAATCCATCTGTAAATGCATATTCTAGTGATCCATTAGTAATGAAGCTGTTGCACTCAATAATTTTAACCAAAGCAATCAATGTCTGAACTAGTTTTTCTTTAATCTTGATGTATCTCATAGAAATGCCACAGGGTATTCTGTTGTCTGAATATAGGCCAAGTTTCTAAGCTAGGTATTTTGCCAGTATCTATTAAGGATTTCATTCACTAATGAAATAGGGACATTTCAATATAATTATTAACAAGAGTTTCAGCCATAGGAAATGTATATTCTGCTTCTGTAACAGTCCAAAAATATAATCTAAATATCATACAATTTTTTGCAAGTATACAATAAACACCTACACCTTTCACCAGATTTTGTAATGTACTAAGGTTTATTTTAGATGTTCTGATCAGACCTAAATGTTCTATTTTATAAAGTGTCTTAGATTTCTGGATAATGTGACAGTTTCTTCAAGAAGTGACTTTGCAACTCTTTGACTGTGTTATTTGCCATTCCAAATCTTTCTTTGACTTAAACTGTCAATAAAAGATGCTCCCACCTTTTTAAGAGATGAATAACAGAAACTTAATTTCACTAGCCATTCTACATCTTTAATCTCTGTTAATAATAATTTATTATTCATACTGCAGGAAAACACTTGCTAAGTTACTGAGCTATGTCCTTCCTCTTTCTATTTCTCTTTCATGAACACCATCAAATTTATCCTCCTGTCCCAGGTGCTGCAACATTTGTAATAGTAGGCTGTAAACCCTTCCAGCTGGTTCCCCATGCAACTTCTCATCCAGGAATTTCTAAAGCACTCAGTATTGTCATAGATCTCTGTTAATGTTAATTAGAAAAGTATCATTGACTTTAGGGGAGCAGTGTTAGGTCAGATTTTTTTTAAATATCCCAGTGAAAGTAGCATTGACCTGGTACAATTTCTGGTGCAGGTAAATCATGAATAATGACGAAAAATATATAGTGACTTTGTTGACTTGTACCTCCTGAGGCTGTGTTTATAGCATCTTATAAATAGAACACTCTACTAAATATATGTGCCATAATGCCATACACAATAGAAAAAGAGGGACATTTACTACAGTGATACTGCATTTATATATATATGTGCTAACAAAATTATTTTGCAGGAGTATTATTGGAAGAGCACTGTGGTTTCTGTGGTTCTGGGAGCAACATCTACCACTCAGTGCTGCTGTCTCTGTGATGTCTTTGCCTTCCTCCATCTCTACTATTTCACTGCTTTGAAACACACTTTTGGGGAGCAGAAATAACTGTTTTTTACTTTTAATAGAAATTACAAATAACTACAAACAGGGGTGTTGTAACAAGATGAAGTAGTTATTACCAGGCTAAATAGATGAGACTCATATCACCAGAGATGGCTCTTACAAAAGAGTGATGCCTTTTAATTAGGTGTGGGAATTGATCAAAAACACAATCCTGATGAGTACTTACAATGATAACACATTATAAACGATTGCATCTTTTTGATGCATTCTAATAAAAAGTATTTCTTGTTCAATATCTTTCTTATTTCTTGTTCAATACCTATGAAATTTCTTTTAATCTGGGTTCTGTATTGGTTATTTCTGTCAAGAGTAATCTTATTTTTTATTTTACAATATTATTTTATAGTTAATTAAACAGTATTTGGACATGACCAAGAAAAGATTTTAGAATTGAGGATTAAATTAAAAGAGCATGAAGATTATAGAGACATGGAATTAAAGAGTTGGAAATATTGGTGTTTATGTTGCTTGGGCAGTTTTAATTATGTCCTCCTTAAATTAACACTATGACACAGTATTTTAATCATGTGATCAAAAGGTTTTCTTTCTACATGGACAAAGACAAATTTGTAGCAGAGTTCAAAGAGATGTTAATATGTGATAAGGCTGTGGACTGTTTCATGGATGCAAAATAATACCCTGAGATCTGGATGCTGTACTAGCACTTAGGTCAAAGTTCTTGTATGATATTTAGAAAATCACACATGACAATAATTTCACAGGTTGCCACTAACTGTGCATTATTGTCTTTGTTAACACTGAACTTGAAAACTTGTGTGACAATTTGTACAGTTGTTGACTACTTACAGTTTCCTCTGCTGGTAGGTAACAGCTTACTTTGTAGTAGTCTCATAAAGATAAATCAAGTGATGTTTGCAAAACACTAAGGTATTGGAAAAATACCATAGGAAAGCCAAAATGAAATTAATAGTTCTACAAAAAGATAAGAGTTTCAATGGCATACAATCAGCAAAGCCCATGATCATGCACAGAAAGACAAGAATAGAAACTCCCAGAGCATATTCAGAGCACTAAGGCAGATGCCCTGAAGAGATGTAATAAAGGAAACAAAAATAGAATCAGAACATGTACATTGAGGGACATTGCAGAAGAGTTGAATAAAATCAAAATATATAGACATAATTGTAATCAGAGAGAAACCTTAGTAAAACTAAAATATTTAATTTATGCTGCAAGTACATCAATTGATTTAAAGAACTGCTTGCATGAAAATGAGTGTAGTTTTACCCTTAGATTATAATAGCCTTCAGCAGTAACTTAATATCTTACATTCTAGTTAAGAATGTCATATTTTAAAAGTAGCCATTGAATTACATTGGATTACTGGAATTATAATAAATTGCCTGGAATTGCAGTGTTGAAACCAGTTCCTTTTTGAAATAAACATGATTTTTTAGAAGTCCTGAAAATTATGTATTCAGTGTTAAATACCTGATATAAAAAAATAGTCAGAATACTTTTGCCATCCTCATTATCTTTTTAAATTATTTTTGTTCTAAAAGTGGTCCTGCTTCAAGTAATTATTGAAATCTTCTCAGTAATTTACTCAAATGGGTTACTTTAACTTGCATTTAAACCTCAGATATCATGCACAGAGGTGTCCAGTATATGTAGGATATATAGTATATATATATTTATGTAGGATGTATCTCCAAACAGAGTATTTTACATACCCTTTCATATAGTAGCATTTGAGCTGTCTTTCAAACAGCATAGGTCATTCTTTGAAAACAGCCAGGAACAGGGCTTCCCCTATTTCCTAACAATAGCCCAATAGCTGAAGTATTTTCTAGGTTAACTTATACCATGATTGAAATCTGTCTTCTGCTGAAGGCAAATTAAATTACCTCTTTTGCCTTCCTTAAGAATTTTACATGTATGATCTGTTTTAAGGTGTGGTAATTTTGCTTTTATGAAAGTATGCAGAAAAAACGTCACAACTGTCAGAAAGATCTGAGTCCACTGGCTAATGATTAGGTCTAGTGATAAAAAGTTGTTTTGGTTTTTTTCAAGGGTTCTTTATACAATCTCTGTTCAACACAAAAGAATACCTTGTCTGTGGGACCACCTTCAGCATTATGTGCAGTTTGAAAGAAGCAATATTCTCTGCTTTGCATAAAGATTAGTTCAGGCTCTCAGAAACATTGGACATACCCCTGCTTCCTGGTACCCATCAGTACTTTGGAGTGAAAATAGCTAGTCAGTATGAAATTTCAGTATTAACAAGGTTAAAGTGATGCCTGCAACACACACAAGAGAATTTTAGTTACCTTGAGTAATTTAAGATTAAAACATGAGGACATTTCCAGGTTTAAACATTAGCTGAAAAGACACTTTAAAGGTCTCGGTCTTACATTTATGTGGATGTCCCATCTATGTTGTTTTTTTGGGGTTTTTTTTACATCTATCCATCTCAAACTACATTCTACTATTCTCTAACATGCGAATTCTATGTACTTGAATTATATACTGTGGTTTTCACAGCAAAGTAATAGGTTGTCTCAATCCAAAGGGGAACATTAATTTAGAGGCTGTTGAAGTAACAGAAATATTAATGATCCTGCAGTCTGCTGCCAGAGGCAGTTATCTCTCAATATGCAGAGGATCAAATCCATTTATGTGAAGTAGTGGTGGTGTCGTAGTCTATTGTAAATCAGTTTTCAAGTTTCAACACACAAGATGTAACTGAAAATTATTATCTTTATAATATAACAAGTGAAATCTGATTGTCATTAACAAAAATCAGATGCAACCATTCTAGTTTTAGATTTTGCTCCGTTTATTTGAATTTCTATTTTGGTTTTGGAATTAGTCTTAAACAGATTTTTTAATTTTTATTTAGTTGTTTTTTTCCTCTGCCAATATTATCTGTGAAAAACTAGGAAACTAATAACAAAAAATTTCTCTGAATGTTAAGAGATAAGATTAAACCAGCAAATATCAGGTTGAAAATGACTAATAGTTGCTGACCAATCTGCCTAACCTCCCATGTTGATAAGAGTAGTAGATTAGTATAAAGAGTATCCATGTAACAAAGATTGAAGACTTCAGTTCTGTTTCCTCATGCTGTAAGCAATTTATATTAGCTTGTATTACATTTGATAATCCTTATTGTAGTAACAGATCTAACAGAGCTATTGGGATCTTTTAATGTACTACTATATAGAAACAGTGCTGTAGAAACACCATATCCTAATACATTTTAAACTAATCTACTGTTGGTATCTGTATGTAACATTAAAATAGTGTGTAACATGCCATAGCATATTTTAGCATTCTCTTAATATTAATCAATTATTATCACCACCCTTTGGCTTTTCAAAGATTGCCCTAATTGCTAAGCTATTTTATTCCATACTTACATGCCTAGATCAAAACAGACTTGAGTAGGAAACAGGGCATATACATAAACTGGGGGGTGAAGATCACTATAAATTCTACAGAGCTTATCAATGTGAACACAAAATGTCTTAATGTGAGTGGAGATAAATGGTGTCTGCCTTCTGAGTTTACAGTAGGTCTTGTTTTTTCAGATGTGTGCTGTCACAGTAACTATGATTGGGAAAAGTGAACTTATTTTTAAGAGAATAAATGTTTTGCATAATTATTTCACCAGTGGAAAAACCCCCACGCTATGACAAAGGTCATGGTGTGAAGAGCCTTAAAACAGATGGTGAGCAGTTATATGTGTATATGACTTATATATATGACTTATATATCACCCTATCGAGATCAATGTGACTAAAAGTGTTGACAGATGCCTCTTGTTATGTCTCAAAGTGTCAGGGCTACTGAAGTCCAAGCTGCTGGGAGTTCCAGGGACATCCCAGTGTGACACCAAGGCAGGGGCTAGAGTCTGTCCCAGTCAGGAACAGAGGAGGCTGGAGGGCAGCTGCAGCAGCTCCAGCCCTGCATGTCTAGCACCTTGCTGGGGATAGGCCAAGGCCAAGCCATCATGTGGGTTCATGGGCAGGCCTGGCTCAGCAGGGAGGGACTGTGGGGAGCTGGAGACCAGCCCTGCTGTGGAGTCACTGGGGCAGGGTCTGATGGACCCAGTGGACTGATATAGGTTTCTAGGTCTTTAGCAGGCTGGCAGAGACATGGTATGGGGTCTCGGCAAGGCATATGGATCTCCTCAGAACCCTGATAAAAAGAACTCTGAAGAAGGTAGGTACACATAATGAAACATGGCAATGCCTCACTAACAAGGGACTGGAACACAATACAAAAGCATCTACAGAGAAACTATGTTCCCCTTGCACTTAGTTCATTGCAGTTATTATACTGTAAGAAGTTTTATAGTTTTCTTTTTCATTCTTACTATCTTTTTCTCATCTGACAATATGATTCTTTATCAATGACTTTAGATCAATAAGCTTTAAGTCACTTAAGATTTCTCAGATTTTGGTTTATTTTTAACAAACTTAGGTTCTCATGGAGTAGAGCTGAACCTCTGAAACAAAGATCAAGAAGGGGTCAGACCAAAGACAGATCACATTTTTTTCTGGGTTTGTTTAATTTTCCAGTCATTACATTTATTTTCCTAAGTGTCTTCTATTTTCCTATTATTACAGTATGATCAAATATTTACATGATCAAATGTCTTATGTCTGACAGGTAGACAGGGTCTGATTAGATAGTTCTATCTCATAACAAATGCATTTTTCCACATGACCAAATTAAAGCAATTATACTTGCTTGACAAGATGTAAAAGTGTTGCAGATATACTGCCCAACCACATGCTAAGAGTTGACTTTGAGGGTAAGGAAGCAGACACTCAGGTCTAACATTTTCATAAGAGTTTCTGGACCCCAAACTGCGATGTTAAAATGTAATCATCTTATAGGTCAGAGATAGGGTTTTTTTGTTGTTGTTGTTGTTGTGACAAATATTTTGTTTAAGATGTCACAACATTTAATGATTTTAATAGAATTATTACAGCAATAAAAGTAGATTACAATAAATTTAGAGAAACACAATAATAATAATATAAATAACTCTCTAGTAGGAATTTATATTTTATTTTACAATAAGTGTATTCATAACAATAAGATATGTTTTCACAGTTAATGATATTTTGGAAATGATATCATAGAATTATAGAATGGCTAGGGCTGGAAGGGACCTCTGAAGGTCATATAGACCAGCCCACCTGCAGTGAGCAGGGACACCCTCAACTAGACCAGGCTACTCAGAGCCTTTTCCAGCCTCAGCTTAAATATCTCCAGGGATGGGGCCTCAACCACCTCCCTGGGTAGCCTATTCCAATGCTCTACAACCCTCAATGTAAAGAACTTCTCCCTGATGTCCAATCTAAATCTACTCTTCCCTAATTTAAACCCATTACCCCTCGTCCTTTCACTGCAGGACCTCGGGAACAGAGATACTTCAGATGAGTACTTTCTTTTGTGTACTGCAATTGGCTCTAAAGTCAGATAAAAAAATTTGAAGTATTACATAAAAACTAGAAAGGTACAAGAATTAGTTCTGTTACCAGAGATATTATTTATAATGACAGGAACCCTATTATACTCTGAGTATCCATCAAACCTGTCCTATACTGTATTCTAGTATACATAGACACTAACTGTGTGGTAAATTAACTTACAGTTGTTGATATTCCAACTTCAAATGACATTGTTTGGATTACTTATATTGTACTCTTCCCTTAATTTTATTTGGCCATGGATTTCCATATTCAGTTATTGAAAAGAATGTATTGTTAGTCTCCATATAATTAATATTTTCCCAGAATATTTGATTTCTACAATTCCCATTAAAAAGAGAAATCAAAAGTATATTGTTATTTTTTTATTTAATATAAACAGTAAATAATTTGTATTATTTTCATAGTAATTCAGATCTGTAGTTTAGAATTTTTAATCACTGAAAGACGAGAAAAAATGTAACTGGTAATAAAGGGAATTTCTGTCTATCAGTAGAAAACATTTCATATTAAAAGAATACATAAATAAAACCTTATTTATTTGCATAAATAAAATCCTTATGTATCTCAGAAAGACATCCATACTATAGCCGAGGTATTTGTTTGTTCCATATTTTTGTTCCTTAATAAACAGTCAATAGGTAGTCAGTACACAGGTCCAGTGAAGAAGCTGAGAAGAAATTCTCTTTCCTCCTAGGGACTGGAATCAAACTGTATTCATATCTTGTCAAGTTCTTGTATACTTTTCTAGTTTCTTATTCAATGGCTGATTGAGAGTACCTCATACATTTACAGATATTCTGTGGAATAGAACAACTTATTTTTATAAACCATCTTTTGTTGTAAAAAAATGCTTATCATACATGTTTATGATCAGTCTGCAAGGTTTATTTGTAGTGCATTTTAGAATCTATTTTCAGAAAGAATCATTAGCTTCTCTCCATTTCTGAGATTCAAATGGTAAGACTGTGCTTTATTTCTGACATAACCCATGAATTTAAATCATCAGGATGCCAATAAATGAATGGCTAGGAAAGAAACCTATTTCTGTATATATGTGTGTGTGTATGTATATATATACATAGAGAGAGCTGGAAATGTATTGCAAGATAAGCCTTTGTAATGCTTTGGTTAGTTCTTGAGTGTCAGTAGTTAGATATGTTTCATCTGACAGTATAAATGTGAAAACTGATACTTAAAACTGAATTATATATGCCTTTACTCTAGATTTTCTTTTTTGTTTATTTGTTTTCTGGCTTTATGTAGAGCAACTGAAGGGAAAGCTGAGCTGAGCTAATGTAATTTCTAATTCCTCCCATGTTTATCAATATAACAGTGAAAGTGCCTAAAGGTTAGGTTTTATTGATTTTAGTCAGTTCTAAAAGAGTTCAATTTTTATTTTAGTTTGAGGACTTGTATCTCATTTCAATTTATTTCAGAGCAATCATTTATAGCATTGCTATGCTCATTACAATGTTTTATCTTGATTCTGAATTTTTTCTTATCTGTTACCCTTTTTTCCATTAGATTTGAAAAGTGAATGATGTGGTATATCCTGGAACCACTGCTATACTCTTCTGAATTCAGCTGTGCAGAATGGAGATGGGAAGAAAAAATCTGCTATAACATGTTTCCACAGTTTATAGCCAAATCTAATGTGAGTTCTCTACAATCTCCAATTGTGTAGTAGAAATTTGAGGTGAATGACAATAGGAAGTCAAACTAGACCTAAAGAACTAACCTATGGTAATGAGAAGCATAACCTAGAAAATAGCAAGAGAGAAGTCTCCTTGGGCAATGAACATGAGGAAGCTATCAAGCACATGATGCTTCAATCCCTTATTTATTATATATTTGAGTCTGAATTACTTTTAAAATAATTCTTTAATATTCTCTTACTTAATGTTATTGTTGATATTTTTGAATAACAAGATTCTTTTCATCCCATCTCCACACACATCACAAACTTAACAAAGAAGTTCTTGTTATGGAAATGAGAAACCATATATGTTCATTAGATTAAGTACTTTCCTATCAAAATTCCACTTAAGCATTAAGAAACAGTTCCTGCTGAAATATTTTGATTTAAGAATATCTATAATTTTAATATGTATACCGTGACATTCTTTCAGAAGATATTAAATGGACCACTTCAGAAATTATGAAGGACCTGTATATACTCAGCAATTCAGAGAGTTGCATATAGATTACAGATGAAATATATAAACTGATAAATTCTAAATTAAAAACCAATATGGAGAAGAAAGTGCGCAAAAGCCATGGAAGCCCAACTCCTGTAAGATGAGCATTAAAATTGATGGAGTGTTTTTCATGTTTTTTTTTTTGGTTGGTTGGTTGGTTGGTTAGTTGTTTGTTTGTTTGTTAGGGTTTTTTTCTGCTTTTGAGTTTTGTTGGTTTTTTTTTTTGTTTTCTGTAGCTCCAAAATAAAATGCTCAGCCAATTTCAGACTGGAATGTCCATCTGTGTGGTTAGTGTACACAAATATTTGTTTAATGCTGCCTGAATAGGAAAGGGCAGGCAGAGCAAGCCCTACCATGTGTTTGAACATTTCTTGCTAAGTTAAAGGCCTGAAAGAAATCTATCTTTTTAAATGACAATTTGTTCTTTGCTCAGCTGTTAGGAGAGTCCCACATATTCATTACACAAAGAAGGTTTTATTGCTCTGTCAGGCCACATTGAATTTAAAGTTCACTGAGGACATCACACAGTTTACCGGATTAAGTCACACAAACTATAGTCAACCTAGCCTTTTTTTGAGAAAATAAAGGAATAATAATAAATAAAGGGAAGAAAGGGAAAAAAAATACATTTTTTCACATATGTGCTGGATCCTAGGCTTACCTTAAGGGGTACTCCAGCAAAAAAAAAACCAAAACAAGCAAACAAAAAAAGACACCACAAAAATCCCCAGACCTTCCCAGAAAGAAACTTGGAACTGAAAGAACTACAGCCATACTCATGTATTAATGAGTAGAAGAGACCATTCACATTCTTATCACTCAAGTTTTCTTATTGAGTACCATTACTTATGGCATGAACTGCCATGAATTGAAAAATGTGCTGGTAGTATGCTGGGAAAGTACTGAACTCACTGGGATCCTTGCTTTTGAGCTGCATATACAGTAGTAACTGATGACAGACACTGGTACAGCACCATGAAAAAAATTCATTTTGAAGGACTAGAACACTCCACGGAAATTCTATTTATGGAAGTCTTCTGGTCAGGTTTAATTCATATGAGTCTGATGAGCTGTGTCTGAACATTATTGTGGTACCTCAGACATTTTTCTAAATACTTCAGAGATTTTTAGAAGGGGAAGGGTAGGCAATCATACAGTGAAGAAATAATCTTAAGCAATTGCTCATCAAGCAGTATAACCTTCAGAACGTGATCAAAAGAATTCTTTCTGGTATGCTTTTGAACATTCTCTTTTTATTTTTACGTGTGATAGAAAGGCACAAAATGAAATCCAATAAATGTTCCATAATTAAGAACAAATACTTTTTCTCAGGAAAAGTCAGGCATCACTGAACTATTTCATATTAAATAACACTTTTAATTAAAAATTTTGCTTTCAAATATAAAAGCATAAATAACAGAAAATTTTTTAAGTCCTCTGACACTTTGAGGTATATGATGGTGGGATTTGGGTGGCAGAAGAGGTCTGTTGTAGGCCCCTGTAAGAAGCTTCAAGAAGATTCCCCAGCTTCTAGTTGCATCCACCTCTGACCAAGGCTGAGCCGATCCGTGCCTCTGCCATAAAATTCAAGAGATTAAAAATATATTGTGTGTTCTTTTGTTTTTTTGGGTTCTTTTTTTTTGGAGAGGACTCAGACCTGAGAGATGCAACCGTGCAGACACCAAAGTGACTGATAAAGTCTGGGGGGAAGTGCAATGAAACAGCTATTCCACTGTGTCCCAATCTCTTGTAGCCCTTAGAGAGCAACAGTGGGGCATAAACCTGATCTGATGCCAGACTGGGGGATCGATGCTGAAGAATGCTGTAAATCTGAGGGAAGACAGAACTGGAGCAGTCTATCATTGGGAGGATTACAACCTGTGAAAGGTACTTATGATGGTAGGAGAATTTCATGGAGGACTGTCTCCTGTGGGAGGATCACCCCATTGCAACATAGGAGGTTACAGTGGACATTATTTCATTATTCTGTCCTGAATGATCATTGAAACAGAGGTAGCCTGTGTCATGAACTACATGGACATTTGAATGGGGACTGCCAATAGACTAAGGGAATGCTATTTCTCTGAATATCAAAAGCCAAGAAAGCGTGTGTGTGTGTGTGTGTGATGAAATCTGTTGAATAATGTAGGAGCTGAGCATGGTGCAAATGGTATAGAGTAAGGGATGGAGACAGTGCTGGATTTGGCTAAGAGAAAGTTAATTTTCTTCATTGCAACCTGTATGGTGGCAGTGGTTTAGACTGGTGCCCAGTGTCAATAACACAATGTTTTAGCTATTCCTCAGTGAGGCTTATACAGTGTTGAGACCTTCTCTGCTTTTTATTCTGCTCCCTGCCCCCATAAGCAAGTAGTCTAGAAGTGGGCAAGAGACTGGAAAGGGACACAGCCAGAACACTAGAACCCAACTGACCAAAGGGATATTTTATACCATATGATGTCAAGCTCAGCAACAGAACTGGGGTTGGAGTTTTTCAAAAATAGCGGCTGCTCAAGGACTGTCTGGTCTGCTGGTGAAGGATTGCTTTTGCAGCACTTGTATTTTTTCTTCTTTTTTGTACCTATCACTTATTAGATTGCATTAATCTAACCCACGAGGTTTTTTTTCTCACTTTTGCCTTTCTAATTCTTTCCCCAGTTCCACTTGATGGGGATTTACCTGCCACCTGGGAGGAACCCACCATATATATCATAGAATGATAAAATGGTTTGGATTGGAAGGGACCTTAGAGATCGTCTAGTTCCAATCCCCCCTGACACAGGCAGGGACACCTCCCACTAGACCAGGTTGCTCAAAGCCCCATCCAATCCGGGCTTGAACATATCTACAGCTGCCCAAGGCAACCTGTTCCAGTGTCTCACGACCTTCATAGTGAAAAGCTTCTTCCTAATTTCTAATCTAAGTCTATCCTTTTCCAGTTTAAAGCCATTATCCCTTGTCCTATCACTACAAGCCCTCATAAAAAGTCCCTTTCCAGC
>VWZY01001827.1:23273-101515 GCA_013399075.1 Chloroceryle aenea
TCCCAGAGCCTTCTCTTCTCCAGGCTGAACAGCTGCAACACTCTCATCCTGTCCTCACAGGACAAGTGTTCCATCCCTCTGATCATTTCTGTGGCCCTCCTCTGGACCCACTCCAACAAGTCGATGCCTCTCTTTTATTTGGAAGTCCAGAATTGGATGCAGTAGTCCAGGTGCGGTCTCACAAGAGCACAGTAGAGGGGGAGAATAACATCCCTTGACTTGTTTGCCACACTTCTCTTGATGCAGCCCAGGATACAGTTGGCTTTCTGGGCTGCACTCACAATTGTTGGCTCATGTTGAGCTTTTTATCAACCAGCACACCCAAGTCTTTCTCCTCGGGAGTCTCTCTATCCTCATTTCCCAGAGTGTATTTGTGCTCAGGATTTCTCCAACCCAGGCGCAGGACCTTGCATTTGGCCTTGATGAAGTTCACATGGGCCCACCTCTCAAGCTTGTCAAGGTCCCTCTGGATGTCACCCCTTCCCTTCAGCATGTCAAACCCACCACACAACTGGGTGTGGGTGCACTCAATCCCACTGTCTATCTCATCAATAAGATGTTAACACCTGTCCCAGTACTGATCCTTTAGGAACACCACTCATCACTGGTCTCCACTTGGATATTGAGCTGTTGACAGCAACTCTTTGAGTGAAACCATCCAGCCAATTCTTTATACATTGAGTGGTCCATCCATCGAATCCATGTATTTCCAATTTAGAGACCAGGATGACATGTGGGATGGTGTTGAATGCTTTGCACAAGTCCAGGTCAATTATGTCAGTTGCTTTTCCTTTATCCACTAACACTGTCACTCCACTGTAAAAGGCCACCAGATTTCTCAGGCACAATTCGCCCTTGGTGAGACCATACTGGTTGCCACCAATCACCTCCTCACTTCTGCCTTATCAGAGTCTTCAGGATGATCTACTCCATGGACTTTACCAGAAGGTTCAGAAAAGTTCAGACAGAGCAAGTCTGACATGCTTCAGTTGTGACACCTTCAACTTCAGTACAAAGACCATGACCTAGTCAGTATTGTACTATAGGGCTACATGTTTACAATGGGACAAAAAGAAACAACATAAGAGTTTATCTTCCTGAAAATAAAATTATACAGCTACAGTGGGAGGGAAGGTAATACTGCTAAACTTTGCTTTTCACTAGAACTAAACAGTATAGAGGTGAAAAGTTTCAAGTTTTGCGTTAAGTCCCTGCATGCAGTGTCTGCTTCCATTTCTTACAGCAGGCTAGATTCAAGAATTCATGGTCTATTTCTGTATATAGTCACAGCAAATGTTCTCAAATATTCAAGGAAAATTATCTGTTAATTTCAACTTAATGTAAATTTTACAGCTTATAACGGAAGCTTCTTCAGGTAGTGATGAAAATTAAGGCTTTTGTATTTGCATGCATATACATGCCAACCTAACAGAACCTTCAGCAAGTTATGGTCAGAGTTTAAAACAAAAAAAAAGAAGTGTTCCTGTCTCTTACAGCTTTCATAATTAATTTTACCATTTCAAAAACACAGGCTATATATGAAATTATTAGTTTAGAATGGAAATCAGGAAATATTAAACCAACCATAGTGTCTAGACAAAATCTGCAGCTTTTGTGTCACCACTATGTTTTGTTAAGTGCCACTAGCTCCAGAAAAATTGCATCCATTTTAACAGCTGAAATTTTGACCATGTATATTAGTATCTCTATATTCCATTTTAAAGAATATTTTATCTCAATTATTATTAGGCATGTTATGTTAATGGTACAAATTATCATATGCAATTGTTAATTTTATTATTTACATATATTAAATGACTTTTTCATTTAAAATACTTTTAATCTCGATGCATAAAAGATAAAAAATAATCCCCTGGACAAAGGTAAATGGAAGGTAAATATTGCACAAAAATTATTTTCATTTATGATTGTTATTTGTTCACTTCTTTTTGTTAAGACTGACAAGAAAAGATTAAGTTGAAGATGTTGATGCTTTTAAGACATTTCCCACAAAACTTTAAATTATGTGTTTTTCATTATGTTCATGTGAGCATGTTATATTACTTTTCTGTTAGAGTCCAGTACTATCTGACCAGGTTCTTTTAGATATTCCACATGGAAGGTATAATGTTTAATATAAAATTTACTTATTAAAAATAGTTTATGTTACATGGGATTATTACTGCTCTGCTGAGATGCATTCTGGAGTACTGTGTTCAGCTCTGGAATCCCCAGCACAAGAAGGATACGGACTTTCTTGGGCAGGTCAAGAAGAAATTTTTTACTGTGAGTGTGTTGAGACACAGGAACAGGTTGCCCAGAGAAGTTGTGGATGCCTCGTCCCTGGATATGTTCAAAACCAGGTTGGATGAGACTTTGAGCCCTGCCTGTGTCAGAGTGGATGGAACTAGATAATCTTGAAAGTCTCTTCCAGTACAAACAATTCTATGGTTTCTGGTCTCTGCAATATGCTCACAGTCTTGACACCGGGCATCTCCAGCGACTGGGAAGGAATATGTGGGCTGAAGCTTGTTACTACCTTCTTAATACTTCTATTAGTTGTCTAGGTTTTATATTCTATATTAGGTTAAGCCACATATTCAGTCTTTCACCTTTCTTCCCCCTAAGCTTCTCTGGCTAACCCAGGGACCCGCTTGCACTTTTTGAACACTGGGAGAAACATTTACACCACCTGTTGATCCAATCCATTCCCCTTTGCATCCAGGTACAGACTCTTTGCAACAGCTGTGATCACTCACAGCCTGCATTACTCTTGGAGCTTCATGGGCTCATCTTCCTTGCCCATGTCCTCTGAGCATTCTTCCAATGTAGGGATTTATGGGGAGAAATGAATAGATAAAGACTGAAATAATGCAAGAAGATATTGTATAGTTAGGAGCTGTACTTAGGTCATTCCTGTGGATACCATGACCCTCTCTATTGTATTTTCTCTGACATCCCAAATAACCAAAGCTTGTGGTACATTTTTGTCTAGACAACTAGTTAGATTGTTGTTGAATCTATTATGCCCTCAATTATCTATGTCTCAATTAACTAAATTAAGTCTGCAGTTACTCTAGAGTACTTCTCTGAGAGTTTTACATTGCAAGTAGGTGGAGGCATGTAACCCATATGAGTAGCAAAATAGCTGGAGCTATGGTAGTAGATATTTATTTCTGGTAAGAAAAGCTAGATTTACATATAAAGTGAAAACTGTAATATGACATGTCATGTCAGCTCCCCTTTTTGAAGTAATTGAGATGTTATGTTTCTTTTCTTTTTCATGTTATTCAGAATCTGGTCATTAAGAAAAGGAATCTATAACACAGAGGTTTCTAATAGACATTATAGCAAAGTATACTTTCAGAAGGTCTTAAAATATATTATGAGACTGGAATGATATAGAAGCTATAAACCAAATTTATATGTATATTTTTTGTGAGCTTTAAACAGAAAGTAAACTCAATTACATTTGGTCTTAAATGTGGAAACCCTTTGCACTGACCATAAAAATAATTCAGAGTAATTATGACTGAAATATAAAAGTATAACTGTGAGCAAAGAGCAGTTCACTCAAATGTCTTTGGTGTTCATAAACTTTTCAGGTGTTCTAAGGAAGCTTAATCAATTTACCACTACTGAAATGCAACAGTTGTTCAACAAATCACATCAGTCCTGCCTTAGGCCAGTAATAAAGATAAATAACTTTTCCAACCGAAACTGCCTGAGGGATTTAAGAGTTCAAAAGTTAACTGTCCCAACATGAATTTGTCTAAAAGACTAGAGTAAATAATCTACTTTTCAGTATCCTTCTATCTTAAAAGAGATTTATTGTTACATTTGAAAAATATCACCACTAGCAAGAATTTCTTGTATTAAAAAAATCAGTAGAAATGTTGTAGAAAATAACCCAAGTTAAAAAGAAAGGGAAGAAAAATAGAGACATAAAAAAAGAAAAAAAAGTAACTCTCTAGAAAGATGAAAGTCAAGTAGAAGAGACTTAATAACAGTTCATACTGTATTTGAAAGTGTCATAGAAAAAGGAATCACATGCTAGGTACCATTTGTGTTATAGCTGATTCTAACAGTTCTCAAGAGTTTAGTTAATAGAGTAAGACTGTGAACAAATAAGGTGCTGGTTTATATCATCCTGACTTACTCAACAGGATAACAGATTACTTGCTTTTTCTCTTTCCCACATATGATATCACACTTTTCTGCCTAAACTCAAATACCATCACTTTCAGATGGTCTAGCTGATTGGCATAAGTTATTTAAACCAAATTAATTTATTCCCAGTTTATAATACATTTTTCTGATTGCTGTTTCTATTTCAGTCTGGAAGAAGAAGGAAGTGTGGGCTGATGGCTCTCTGTGGTATGACTGGGACTGACAGGAAGGTTATTATTTGTTTGGTCCTCCCCAGACTCTGCCATTGTCTCTCTGTACTTTTTTGTGGGTGTGCAGATGAGTTTTTACCACAGTAACCTAAAAACAGTAATATAAGGGAGACTGATTTCTGCAGGACTCCTGCTTCAATTGTTGCAAAGATTGGAAAGAATTAAGTAAATGAGGCAGAGACCTGCAGGACAGAGTCATGGAGAAGACAACTGAGAAATACCCAGGCAAATTATCTGGATCCAGGTCTTTGCTTCACTGTTCCCATATAATTTAGAATCAGTCACTTCAGCACATTTTCACAAGTGGGCAGTGATTGGGTATTCTTCATTTTCTGGGTGACTGACTTTATTCCCTATGCTCTAATTTGCAAAACAACTGAGTACTCATAACCACACCAGAAGCTGGTTTGTGCTTTGAATACATAAAGTGCAATATATCATTATGTCCTCCAAAAATTAAGTCCAGGTTATATGAGATTTGGCACATAAAATTAGTTGCTCTTTTTGACCTTATTATCTCTGTGTCATGGTTCTTGACCTATGTTTTATTAATGACAGTAGGACATAAATAAAAATTATAACCTTCATTACATAATGGTGCTACAAAAACTGATTTGTGTTTGGGAAACTGCCAGTTACTACCGATGACACTATTTTAACTCTTTTATGTCACAAATTTGAAAACAAAGCATCTTGTTATACAGTCAAATACTTACTGGGGTATAATAAGAGCATTCTTCACATATGCTTCCTTACTCTTCATTTTTTAATACAACAGATACTACCTATCCTTCCTTAACTTGCATTTGAGGGATTCCCCTTTCTAATGATCCCAGAAAATTCAGCTTTTCACCAGAAGCTTTTGACCTTACCTACACAGCTGTTTAGGTATATGACCTATATATAGCACACATATGTGCTAGTTTCTAGTCTCTTTGCCAAGATGATGGAGGTATGTGATTTTCTTTTAACTATACTTTTCACCCAATTCCAGATATTAATGTCTGTGTGCAGTGGGAAGAAAGAGTGAGAAACAGTGAATAAAACCTAGACTAAACTATATTGACCATTTCTATACTGTCAGAACACAGCATTAAACTAGCAACAGATACTGATAACTATATAACTTTGAAGACTCAGAGGGGATTTGATAAATGTTTATAAATATCTGAGGGCTGAGTTTCAAGAGGAAAGGGACAGCCTCTTCTCACTCGTGCCCTGTGATAGGACAAGGGAGAATGGATATAAGCTGGAGCACAAGAGATTCCACCTTAACATGAGGAGGAACTTCTTTACTGTAAGGGACACAGAGCACTGGAACAGGATCCCTAGAGAAGGATCCCTAGAGAGGTTGTGGAGTCTCCTTTTCTGGAGATTTTCAAACCCAGCCTGGATGCGTTCCTTTGTGACCTGTGCTAGATTATATGATCCTGCTCTGGCAGGAGGGTTGGACTCAAAGATTTCCAAGGTCCCTTCTAACCCCTAACACCCTGTGATACCTGTGATATAAGATATATTTGTATTCTTGCTCATTTAAGTACATCCATAGATCTATTTTATTGCAGAGATGAGAAAAAAGTTTAGAGAGAAACCCATAAATGGCTATTTGCACTGGCAAAAGAAAACTCTCTCTTGGTTTTAATGACTTTTTTTTTTATTATTATTATTTTTATGATGCAAGGCAGGTCCCAAGGGGTGTTTATGACTATTTTAAGTTCCTTTTCCTGTCCATTTCTATATATTTATGCAGTATATTTGATACATATATGAAGTAATATTTGGTAACTGGTCAATACTAAGAACTTTAGGAAACATGTTTTTCAGAGTGCTACTCAGTGCTTTGTGATGAATTCATGAACAGTCTTTCTTTAGACTCTTTAGACTCAGTTCCTATTCTTTTCAACTTAATTTCATACACGAATCATTCATAACAAAGCCTTGAATTCAGCTTCTCAATGTATGACTATATGATCTCCCATAATTCTTACTTTGTCGAGCTCCATTAGTCCAATCCCAGTTCTCCTGGAAATTGCTTATCCATTGTCCTGTGCAAGCCCTACATATTTCAGTAAAAACTTCTTTTTCATGGCTTTGCCATTTAATTTATACTCTCCTGATAAATAAAAATGAATAAGTAAATAATGTTAATAAACAGACTTTTAAGCATATGTTATGCCTGCAATAAAGTGAAACTACATTAATTCATAACAAAACATCTGAACTATCACCTTTTACTTAGCTAAGTCATGTTGTCTAGGAAACAAGGATGACCTGAGTGCTNACTGAGTGTCAAGAGGAAAGGGACAGCCTCTTCTCAAACATGCCCTGTGATAGGACAAGGAGGAATGGATGTAAGCTGTATCACAACAGGTTTCACCTTAACATGAGGAGGAATTTCTTTACTGTCAGGGTCAGAGAGCACTGGAACAGGATCCCTAGAGAAGGATCCCTAGAGAGGTTGTGGAGTCTCCTTTTCTGGAGATTTTCAAACCCAGCCTGGATGCGTTCCTTTGTGACCTGTGCTAGATTATATGATCCTGCTCTGGCAGGAGGGTTGGACTCAAAGATTTCCAAGGTCCCTTCTAACCCCTAACACCCTGTGATACCTGTGATATAAGATATATTTGTATTCTTGCTCATTTAAGTACATCCATAGATCTATTTTATTGCAGAGATGAGAAAAAAGTTTAGAGAGAAACCCATAAATGGCTATTTGCACTGGCAAAAGAAAACTCTCTCTTGGTTTTAATGACTTTTTTTTTTATTATTATTATTTTTATGATGCAAGGCAGGTCCCAAGGGGTGTTTATGACTATTTTAAGTTCCTTTTCCTGTCCATTTCTATATATTTATGCAGTATATTTGATACATATATGAAGTAATATTTGGTAACTGGTCAATACTAAGAACTTTAGGAAACATGTTTTTCAGAGTGCTACTCAGTGCTTTGTGATGAATTCATGAACAGTCTTTCTTTAGACTCTTTAGACTCAGTTCCTATTCTTTTCAACTTAATTTCATACACGAATCATTCATAACAAAGCCTTGAATTCAGCTTCTCAATGTATGACTATATGATCTCCCATAATTCTTACTTTGTCGAGCTCCATTAGTCCAATCCCAGTTCTCCTGGAAATTGCTTATCCATTGTCCTGTGCAAGCCCTACATATTTCAGTAAAAACTTCTTTTTCATGGCTTTGCCATTTAATTTATACTCTCCTGATAAATAAAAATGAATAAGTAAATAATGTTAATAAACAGACTTTTAAGCATATGTTATGCCTGCAATAAAGTGAAACTACATTAATTCATAACAAAACATCTGAACTATCACCTTTTACTTAGCTAAGTCATGTTGTCTAGGAAACAAGGATGACCTGAGTGCTTCATCAACATTGTTTTCATTAAAAGAGACTGATTTTAATCTTTACAGCATGCATTAATACAGAATAAACTTCAAAAGTCAATTTGCATCAGATACAAACAAAAAAATTTTAATTACTTATTTGATAGTTGTTGGCTTATATTCAGTTAAGAAAAGTAGAACTTTTTTGTCATCTACTTTACAAGTGTTTCTGTTCACAAACATCAGCAATACCGTGTGGGTTTTTTTTTTCTATTTCACAAAGTTTTTATAATCCTTTAAAGTATGTCTGTAAAGAGGTTGTCAGTGTGCCCTGCATTTTATGAGCCATCTTTGTAGACAATGAACTTGGAAGCCTTGCTTCTGATGTGACAGAAGATTACATACTACTTGATGAGTGAGGTGGGAAGATTTTGGAGCACACAAAGTTTATGAACTAGATACAAAATTCCATATAAACACAGTATTTTCGTATTATTGAAATTCACAGAATATAGACTTTGTTCCCTCAGTCTTTCCCTTTTAGCCAAGTAAAAACAGAGATGATGCAAATGAAAGGTACTGTGCTCAAGGACTGTCATGTCACTTCCGTAGCTGTTCTTCAGCAGACTACCAGGTATATACTTTTGTTTGATCTTGTGTTAATAGCCGTCTCTACTTTTACCTAAATTAGTTCTGTATAAGCACTAATAGTGCTGAAACTTGTTTTGAATTTATCCTGGATGTTTGCTACAATAAAAGTTTTGCTGTTGCAGCTAGCTACTTAATGCTTTAGAGGTGTCTTCAGTCTAGATATGCTAATAGCCATTATTGACAGAAATGCCTAGCACTTAGCTCAAGAAATACAGTTAACGCTAACAGCTTTTCCTCTGTCCCACTCTTTGGGCCATCTCAACTTTAAAACATCACCCATTGCCTATGCAGAGAAAAGTGCAGAACAAGAAACAAGAACTGAACTGTTAAGAGGACAAATCTAAACCCCTCGATTCAGCACAGTTCTCAAGAAAGCCAGCACATTAAAAGAAATCTTTAGTTGCTATATTATCATAGAATCATAGAATAGGCTGGGTTGGAAGGGACCTCAGAGATCATCGAGTCCAACCCTTGATCAATTACCGCCACATATTGTTAGTATTTGCAATGAATGTGGAAGACAAGTTTATTTGGGGACAGAATTGCCAAGTGAAAATAAATTAATAGTGGAAATAGATATAGATTAATCTATGAAAATATAGAAGAATGAAAACTTCAGAATATTTCCTCTCTGTACTAAGAAAAGGCCTAAATATATGTTTGAAATGTCACCTTTTTTGTTTTATTTTGTTTTAATGATAGGTTACTGTAAATGAACAAAATGACCTTGCAGTCATAACTATAAATTTAGATGAATCAGTGTTGGAAGTAATCTATTCTAAATCAGTGAATTATGGTGAGATTTATAGGAATGTAAAGATGTTACATAAATTGGATTCCAAATAAGCAAGGCTAACAATACATTTCTTACAACATTTCTATTATAACTGTATCTTACCTTTGTTGTATGTATGTTCTGTGGAAAAAAAAAAATCTACTCTTAATATTTTATGTTTGTATTTTGACAGCATTTTTTTTTGACAAAAACTACATATATGTATTCATGTTCGGTTTTCTTTGAACAAACAATTGTGATTTTTTTTTTGTCCAAAACAGCAAAAATAGGAATAGAAGAAACTGAAATGGATTTATCAGCTCTTCCCTTCTCCAAGTTACCTTGATACAGATAAATGGAACAAAACATTAAGCATGCATTTCATTTCAGCATGAGCAGTCAGGTTCCATGATTTTGGAAATCCCAATCTTGCATTTTCGACACAAACTTTATGTGATGTCTGTATCATTCAGGAAATGGAGATCAGTTCCATTACAGATTGTCTCAATGCTCTGTGTGGGCAGGGAATGGGAGTTGCAGTCAGTCTCAGTTCCTCATATATTGTTTCTGCCACTCCTTCCTCCTCAGGTGGAAAATTCCTCACAGTACTCCCCTGCTGCAATTTGTTGTTTCTCCCACATTCCTCCACAAACTTCTTCTACCAGCATGGGTCCCTTCCACGGGTTGTAATCCTCCCAGTGATGGACCACCGGCTTCCCTCAGAATTACAGCCTTCTTCAGGATCGGTCCCCTAAATATTTCTCATCTTCTCTTCATAATATTAAATAGCACCCAAATAATCAACACATTTTGAACACACAATAGAGTTTTCTTTGAACAGTATGACAAAATATGTATGAATAGGCATCATTAGATATCAGCTTGATGTGACATTATCTAAACTAGATTCATTATTTCCATCATATATATTCTAATTTCTTTGATAGCTTTTTTTGATTTCTTTTTAACCAATTTTAGACTGCTACATTTACCTTTTTTTTTATCTTCTTATCTCTATCAGTATGCAGATCAGCCCCGCACAGCCTCACTTGACTTCAGTTGGATTGGAAGAGAATCAGAAGGGCAAAAATGAGAAAACCCATGTGTTGAGATGAAGATACTTTAATAAGTAAAGCAAAGACTGTGTTTCAGCAAAGGAAAAAAAGAATTTATTCACTACTTCACATTGTCAGGCAAATGCTTACCCATTTCCACAAAAGCAGGGCTCCATCATACCTAAAGGTTACTTGTGAAGATAGATACAATAATTCGGAATGTCCTCTTTCTTTACCCTAGGTGTGCACAACATCATATGGTATGGAATGCCCCTCTGGTCAGCCGGGGTCAGCTGTCCCAGCTGTGTCCCCTCCCAGCTTCTTGTGGATTCCCAGCCTACTCGCTGGCAGGGCAGTATGAGAAGAAGAAAAGGCCTTGGCTTTCACACACAGAATCACACATAGAATCCTAGGGGTTGGAAGGGACCTCGAAAGATCNGTAAGTACTGCTTAGCACTAACATCATTCTGTTATCAACACAAATAAAAAAAAAAATGGTACAAGCTACTAAGAAGAAGTTTATTTATATCCCAGCCAAAACCAGTACTAATACTATTATTCCATGTTTCTTGTCCAATGCACTTTTGTGCACATTTTTGCATGTGTGCATTTAGACATATGTATGTATATATAGTAGGATGTACACACATGTAGAGATACAGCAAATATTTAGACATGCAAATATTTCTACAGTCGTTAAAATATCAACATTACTGGTTTGCTTGAAAAAATATAACTTACTTGCCTACTACTTTGCTCAATATGGTTATTCAGTGTCTTGCATTTAGTTTTTATATACCTCTTTCTTTTTCGCTGCCTTCATACATCTGATTTTCCTTCTCCTCTGTACATGTCCAGATACATATATTACTCCTTATGTTGTCTTCTACAACACTCTTTCCTTTTTTTTAATCTTTTATCTCTTCATGTGTCATCCTACCTGATTGTCTGAAGCATGTATCTTATCTATTCATATAGATTAATGCCTTCATTAAACATAGGTCTCTTTGTTGCTGGTAATGAATTTCAAGTAATGTCTTACAAATACTGTGTGTTAAGATTTACTTCAGTTAAAACTTGGCAACAAATATTGTTTGTCTTTGAAAATGGTATTTTATATTTCTGTTTTCATCATTGTGAACCTTCAGTTCAGACAGGCACTTCAAATTGATTGTTTTTCAAGAAAAAACAAAAAGAAAATATATATACTAATGATCCATAGTTCAGTAAGCTGGCCTTAACAGGATTGTTTCAGGGTGACCTCTGATTTTTCACACACAATTAGCTAGCAAACAGAAACTGTAATGAAAGAGCTTACAGGAATTGTAGCTTGTAAGCCCATTATTTTTCTTTCTGCAGTCACAAAATCATTATTATTTGCAAAACAACGTGTACCAGGAAGAAGATTTCTACATTTGAACACAAACTTTTTAATGTATTTGATTCTATTATCTTTTCAACATCTTTATCTGCAAACAGTTATTTTTACTGCTCAACTATAATGTAATATTTTTTCTAAGCAAATCTCTAGCTAATAAGAAGAGAAACTCAGGTGTAATTGAGTAGTTGTGCTAAATAGTACAAGGAATTTTTATACTAATGTTAGTCTATTTGTAAAGAAGACTTAAGCAATTAAATGCTTCAGAGTAATAGAAATTTTTTTTTTTTTGGTCAGAGATTTGCCTATATGTTTAAGCATCATCTTTTGTATTAAACTCCTTCCTTAACTGTGCAGCTATTCTGGAATTTAAGAAATATAGCCTTAATGTTTTCCTCCATTAACTTTTATAGAGCTATAGTCATTAACATTGAGGATTGGCCCCTATGTACTTTTGTCTCACAAAGTACACATAAAACTGCAATAAACAAGCAACTAAAATTTGTCCTTACTTTAGAAGTGTTTGTAAGTATCAGTACAAGCGTACCCCAATCAATGGGATGCACTTTGTTTTACTTCTGGATCTCCAGAGCTTATTTTGTTATTAAAGGATGCCTCATCAGGTGTTTATAGGAAGCTTTCCTTTTGCCCACTTGTGACTAGAGCCACTAGTTTCTGTCTTAACAAACCTCTGGTTTTCTACTAGTGTTTGCATTGGCTTAGAATAGCAAAAGTATTTTTGCATGTAAGAAAGTTTTCAAAGTCCATGTGTTCTTATGGAATAAATAATAATTTTTAAAAGTGAGTATTTAGTGATTCTGATTGTTGGTATGGTAGCCTGAAAAGTCTCCTCTGTAGTGTGCATGATATATTCCAACTTAACATCACTGTAGCAATGTAAGGAAAATAAGCACATTAAAATATGTCTATTTAGTTCTTTTTAATTTATCCCAGAAAAGAAGGCTCAGCGGAGACCTGAAAGGAGATTGTAGCAACATGGAGGTTGTCTCTTTTTCTCCCAAGTAAGAAACAATAGGACAATATGGAGTGGCCTCAAGTTGCAGCAAGGGAAGTTTAGATTGGTTATTAGGAAAAATATATTCACTGAAAGGGTTTTAAAGTACTGGAACAGGCTGCCCAGGGAAGTATTGGAGCCATCACCCCTGAAGGTGTTCAAAAACCACGTAGATGTGTCACTTAGGGACATGGTTTAATGGTGACCTGGAAGTGCTGGGTTAATGGTTGGACTTGATGATCTTAAAGGTTTCTTCCAACCAAAACAATTCTATGATTCTAGGGTCTGCACAGAGCTGGAACTGCACAGATACAGCTTCCAATGTGATTGCAAGAATGTACCTTTTGATCAGACATGTGGTTTATGATGTCAGTACCTTCAAATCAAAAATTCATGCTGTCAGTGAGAAACATACCATATGTGGTACTTAATTGTTCAAGGTATTTTCTCATTGAGCATAGATGGTTGTTGGAGAATGTAGCAAGAAAGTGGCCTGAATTAACTGAAAAAAATCACAAAGATCTTAGAAGTTTTAAGTGTATTTAAGTATGTTGTCTACCTGGACTTTAGTAAAGCCTTCGACACTGTCCCCCACAGCATTCTTCTGGAGAAACTGTCTACTCATGGCATAGACAGGTGGATTCTTTGCCGGGTTCAAAACTGTCTGTCCCTCTGGGCCAAGAGAGATGTAGTGAATGGAGTTAAATCCAACTGGTGGACAGTCAACAGTGGTGTCCCCCAGGGCTCTGTTTTGGGACTGATCTTGTTCAATGTCTTTATCAATGATCTAGATGAGGGATTGAGTGCTTCCTCAGCAAGTCTGCAGATGACACCACATGGGTGGGAGTGTCAATCTGCTTGAAGGTAGGAGGGATCTGGACAGATTGAATCGATAGGTTGAGGCCAGTTGTATGAGGTTTAACAAGGCCAAGTGTCGGGTCCTGCATTTCAGTCACAAAAACCTCAGGCAAAGAGTCCGGAGAACAAGTCCTGTGAGAACATGCTGAGGGAATTGGAATTGTTTAGTTAGGAGAAGAGGAGGCTGAGGGGAGACCTTATTGCTCTGTACAACTACATGAAAGAAGGTTGTAGTGAGGTGGGTGAGGCCTCTTCTCTCACGTACATAATGGCAGAACTAGAGGAAATGGCCTGAAGTTGCACCAGGGGAGGTCTAGATTTGATAGTAGGAAGAATTTTTTTACTGAAAGACTACTCAGGCACTGGAACAGGTTGCCGAGGAAGGTAGTGGGGTCACCACCCCTGGAGGTATTAAAAAATGTGTACATGAGGCAGTTCAGGACATGCACTAGTGGGATGGTGAGGTGGTGTATTTTTTGTTGTGTTTTTGTTTGTTTGTTTTGTTGTGTTTTTTTTTTTAAATGTGTGTCTCTAAGTGTGTTGTTTAGTTTATTTTTCTTTGTTTTTCTTTATTTTTGTTTGTTTGTTTTTGTTGATGGTTGGACATAGTGAACTTAGAGGTCTTTGCCAACCATGACGGTTCTGTGCTTCTGTGATGTCATAAGGCTTTTTTACTTTTGTTGTCTGTCCTACTGCTATTTTTTTTTAAGTTAATAACCTTCTTCATATATTAATTTTGCCAGAAGACAAGATTAGATATTAAGAGTTTATTCATCATGACCTTATATGTATAAAATACACATATTTGAAGTATCAACAAAAGTAAAACATAGTCCTCCTTGATGAGAAACAAAACTGCAAATGACAAGGGACAAATATGAAAACTATTATTGTCTAAATTCAAAGCTGTAACACAAAACCCTGTATTACTTTATATCTGCCTGTTTCTGGTATGTCCATTTGAGAAATTTCTTCAGCTTATTTATCTGGACATGACAGTTGCTGACAGATAAGCTGGGCAATAAGTTCTTTTGGGATTCAGAAAAGACTCTGAATAGAATCTATATTCCTAGATTGTATAAAATAGCAAAAAGTATTATGTTCTCCACCAGCATTCAGAGTTAAAGGCATTTTGAGCCATAAAGTCAGCAGTGGTACTATCCTGTGATCCTAAGGGAATGTGCGGTGAATAAGTCTTAGTAATCTACTATACTTTGAAGATCTGTACAGTTAAAATTTTTTTCATGATTTAGTTTCCTAGAAATCATTGAAAAATAAACAGAAGATACTATTGTTATCACATGAAAGGAGTAAATTGACTCATGTTTGTTTATTTTCACATTTCAAGATACACTATTTAGGTTTACTGATCTCAGAAGTCTATTGGATTGTTTTATATTTCCAATTTTTTATATATATTTATTTTTAGTTTGGCAGAATTAAGAAGCAGTCTTTTGGTATTTAATATCAGGTGGGTGCCCGTGAACACAAGATGGGTTGCTAGTGGTCAAACAGGACACAAATTAATTAGCTGGCATTTAAGTGTGAACAAGTTAGAAATATTGCTCTCAACAATTTATGTGGCCTTAAGGTACCAAGGATATTTCTAACTGTTATCAGGCTTCAGATAAAGACTCTTCAGATCTCAATTCTTCAGATAAAAAAAAGCAAACCACAAAGGGGCATTTTCCTAAATGGGAGACCAGTACTGAAATATGAAAAGGAAATAACAAAGGCAGCAAGTACAATCTGATCTGAAGCCTGTGAGTAGATTAATAAAATTACTTTGCTTCTTAGTAAAACTCTCAAGCATCAGAAAAGACTAAGTGAACAGATAATACATTAGGAAACACTGTCATAGTAAGATGTTTTATCTCCATTTTTTTTTTTTTTTTAAACTTCACACACACACTTATATAACAGCTGTTAACTGAGTTAGGAATTTTGGAATTTAAACCATACATATTTTTTTTATCAAGGCTTTTAACAACTTATGTGTCCCAAGGGCTTGGTAAAAACCAGGCAGACCCAGCAAACTGCCCTGTCTGATCATTAAGCCTGAGGCAAGCACATACAGCTATACACTTTCACCAGCTTAAAACCAGGAAACAAACAAACAAAAACAAACAAATAAATAAATAACAGAAGTACTTCAAAATCTATTCCATTTTCTTCCACATGAATTTTTGACCTATTACAGTTCAGAAGAAAATGTCTTTCCAGAGGGCATTTAGCAAAGTGCCTTGGCAGTGGAAAAGACCTCTCATGCTCCTTTGCTTTCCATTTTGGAAACCAGCTAATGCATTGCTGTTATTTGTGTTAGGTTTTTGTTTATTTCTTGGCTCCAGGGTAACATACTGAATGTGCATTCCCCTTATCCTGTTTTTCTGTTGTTCGTAAAAGGCCAGCTGCTGTAAGTAGCTATTACAAATGTTATTTGAGTTGCACTGAGCATTGTTAATGGAAACTGTTGAATTACAATGTTTTTGACATTTATGGCAGACAACTTTGAGCAAAAGCTGCCTCTAATCAACTAATCAAAGTATCTAAACATTTTTGCTCTAATTTTGTATAATGCCTTTCTTTTAACCATTTTTTTTTTTTTACTCAGGTGTTAAACAATGATGAGTTTATTAAGGTTTATTTTACATTCTCACTCATTTATTCACCATCGTAGTTGTGGTTCTGTTTCTTGATGCAGATAAGCTGCTGAGAAGTTCATTGAATTAGGGATAATGGACTGAACTATTCCTAGAGATGGATTATATTCCATCTTTAATTTGCAGATGTGCCTCACAAAGTTTAGCATCTACCACCTCAATATGATTTTGGTTCAGATAATAATATTAATCAGAATTGTAACTGTCTTAGCATTCATGCAGCAGCCACAGTGTGTGAAAAATGGGAAACTAGAGTGTCCAGCATTGTCACTGGTTTGATGATGGTATTTCTGACCTCTCTGACCCTTACCTGGTGAATGTTATATCAGTAAAAGATAATATAAAACCTATTACAATAACTGTAATAGGTAGCTTAATTTCTGCTACAACAAATATTTCATAATCCTAAAAATAGAGGTTTGGAGGAGGGCTAAATTAGTACAGGGTTTATTATACAAAGTGTTTGCTACAAAAATTGAACTCTTTTTAGACTGAGTGTAAGGGATGAGGTTTTCAGCACAAAATCCTTTAATCCATTGTGACAAAGAAGGAAGAGAACTTCTTAAGGAACAAAAGGCCAAACCACAGATTTGCTATTTCAGGATAAGAAGAAAAGGATAACATTTCCCACTTCAGAACTTTGCCCTTTAAATTCTTAAGAGCTCTTTTATTTTTGTCTGACTGTCAATAAAGAAAGTTCAGAGCAAGCAAGGAGGAGATGTTACCACTTTCCAGGTGTCAACATGTATATTATGGCTAGAAATGCAGCAAAGATTAATTTCAGTATAACCCTTTTCAAAGTTCAGTTTAGAGTAATTTGGTCTCTTTCTTGTTACCTAACTAAAGGCTTCTGGGCCAATGAGAATCCCTGTATGGCTTCAAAATTAACATAGTCTTGCTCTCCTACTTTTATGCTCACACATTCAACATTACATTATCAACATTCTACTTTTCTAAATTGGTATAAACATTTAATGATCCTTTTATTAATTCCAGTCTCAGCACTTCTTCTGTATAACAATCAGTATAGACAATGCTATAGGAGAATGTAGAGTTCACATTTTCAAACAGAATATAATGGGAAATCTAAACCACTACCCTTACTGTCATATAGTTACAGAAATAACCTTACGGTCTTATAGGTACAGAAAGGCAACTGTGATTGAGATCTAAATTGCTTACAGGATCTTGTATGCTCTTACATTTTGTCTAACTACACCATGGAATAAAAAGCAACAACAAAAAATCCTTGCTTAAAGCTGTTTTCTGTTCAGCAGGGTCATTCACACTAAGAAAAAATCTTCATGTTTTTAAAAACACTTGAGCATTCTGTTTCTTGCTGTCTAAAGTCTTTGTAGAATCACTTCTTGTATTTTCAGACTTCATGTCTACATTTCTTTCCTTCATGTTTGCCTAGCAGGCAAATGTCCACAGCCCCACCTCACTCACAAGGAGCTAGCTTGTGTTTGGTGTATTCTACCAGCTCTGGTGAACTTTGGGAATAACTATGATGGAAGTAGCTATGGTAAGCATGACTACTTGTGGATTTTATGCAGTTCCATTCACTGTTTTCTTTTTTGACAGACTTCAACATATGAAGGAGCTCTGCATTTCATGAAATATACTGTTGATTATTCAGTATTTGTGCGATGTGATTAATCATTGAGGGTATATACAAATTATTCTTTATCATTTTAATAGTGAGCCTGATTGCCATTGTGCTTGTTCATTTTTTAATTGAAAAACTTGTATGCAGAAATATAGAATTTTGTGGTTTTCCACAGAGGTAAAGAAGGTATGTTCCTACATACCTAGGGATATGTGTATAATTACACTGTGAATATCAGTTTAATGAAGTCAACAACAAACTAGGTATTCACAGATTATGATATTTTCCCCCCTCTTCTTTTTTTTTTTTTATTAGCATAATTTTACCACTTGAATTATGTCTGAAGATATTGGTAAAATAGGAAAATGTCAAAATAATTTTCATCTGTGATTTACATCCTGGAAAAAATATCATCAATTTATTCATAATCTTGTCATTATTCTTAGTTCTTCTGCTTCGACTGTATGTGGTACTCTTATAATTTTATGAAAAGCATTCAGCAAACTTGGCATCTGCAAGAATTCCTCCTGTTTCCAATAGAAAAGCATATTTTTGTCATCTAATCAGCCATTTGTCTTTCTGCTCCAGTTGCTGCTAACTGCTAATGCCAGTAATGTCAGAGAATAAATATTATATCAGGATTTGAGAAATGGTGAAAAATAAAATGGAATGTCATTCGAATTAAATGTCCATTAATAACTTACATACAGGTTTATACATAAGTTGCTGTTTATCAAGAAAAGAAAGGTTGGTATGTATTTGTTTCATCATTATTTATACAGTGTTCACAGTGATATGGTACTTTATGGGTTTCATACAATCATTTCTGGCAAGAAACAAGATACCTGTAAAATAAACATTAGTGAGAAATAAATGGTTAATGTAATGTAATATATTTGGCACTTTGGGCATAGACTTTAGTCATCAGATATATTGTTATACAGATGAATGTTTGATGGGAATGGACTGAATGAATCAAACAGTCCTTAAGGGGAAAAAACATAAGAAAAAGAAAGAAAAGAAAAGAAAAGAAAAGAAAAGAAAAGAAAAGAAAAGAAAAGAAAAGAAAGAGAAAAGAGAGAAAAAGGAAAAAGGCAAAAAAAAGAGAAAAAGAAAAGAAAAAAGTTATTTTGCAAGCTGAAGGTTAATAAATTCAACTTTATTATGTTCTTGCTTCTTAGTCTACAATTTCAATGCAGTTTACTTGTTTCAAAATAGTCAAGGCTTCTAGCTTGTAGTAGTAGAATGCACTTCGAATCATAACCTAGACGATAAGCACAACCTTTTTAAAATTACAGTTGAAGGGGTTTTAAAAAAAACTTGCATGTTGATGGCTATTAACAGGCGAAGACATTATAGATGATGAAAATCATAGGGCAAAATGATTTTCAAGTGTTACAGAAAACTGGGTAAGGCTTTACTTTGAAGGTGTTTTTTTTTAGTACATTCTATCAAATGGAATTTTTTTAGTTGTGCTACTTTTGACTTGCTACAACACCATGAACAAATAAAAATATGAATTTGAATCTCAGCTTATATCTGTATAATCTTACACACTAATTTACACCTGTTCAGAACATGTTTCCATAGCACAGCTTCCCAAAAGAAACCAGAAAATTATTGCCATAATGATCAAGGGTAAATACTGCCTCTGAAAGAGCAGGGTTTTTTGTGTCTTGTTTTAAAAAAGCATCTGGTGGTAAATTCTATAAAATGATATTTTTTTCTCATATTATTGGAAAATCCTTACTTAGATGAAAAGAATTTATAGAAAGATGACTAATGTACCTGATTGCGACACCCTATTGAAAATTTATAGGAATAATGCATTACAAATGAAGAAGCATGTGTCTGGTTTTGTAGAAGTTTAAAATCCTCAAATTACTACCACCGTATGTGGCTTGCAACTGTTAAGAGTCAGATTTGTATATTTACCTCATAATAACTGAATATTAATAGTAAACCCTCTAATGTTTTTAATTTAATTACTAATTTAATTCAAGCTTAAATTAATAGCTAATCTATTTTAGCAGCATCTCACAGCTGTGGAAATACACTTGTGAATTTGGTGGTATCAGGAAGTTCATAAATTCATGTACTATCTATATATTTATAGTACTGCAAAACAAAATATGTTTTGTAGCAACCTCACAGTCAACACAGAGGCAGCAACATGACTGAGTTGTTTTGATATCTGATGAGAGGCCACATTTGAGCTATTAATTGTTTTTCTATCTGGGAAGGAGCATCTCTTGTAACCACAAATCCTTTTCTCAGTTGCACCTAAGTGCACTGAGACTGCATATATGGAACTGAAGGAGGAATTTAAATTTTCATCACTTTTAATTTGCATATACTGCTAAATCTGAAAATGCAAATAAAACTATCTCTAACTCATTATCTTGCCAATCTTTCTACCTAATTTAGGAGCAATGCTTTCATTTATTTTAACAAGGATACAGACTGTCAGTGTCCAAGGCTGCTATGCCATACCTGTCAATGGTGCTGAACTCCTGCTGAGCAGATACAATATACAAGCCCATTTTAACACCCATTAATACATCATTACACAGAACTCCTATTCTATCACAATATATTTAGTAGATCTCTGATTTTAATTATAGCTCATTTGCATTTAAATACACATATGGGTTAACTGTGAATAAAAATTGACCTGTTAGCATCACTCATAATGAAGACAAGAAAAGAGGCAAGCTTGTGAGTTCAACTCTAAGATACATGGCTCATAAATGTGAATCTTTGAGAAAAGGACAGGTGTGTATCCCTAAATCTAAGGTATGGACATTTAATAGAATAATGGTAAAAGTTATGCAAACTGTTCCAGGGTGAATTTATCTCAAACTTTTTTTAAGGCTAGAGTTATTGATCTGATTCCTCAATACCCCATAGACTCTTCTCTAAAGCTTTTTTTTTTTTTTTTTTAATTACCTTTTGAAGTTGTTGCAGGATAGGTGAGTGATTTGCACTACCAACAACCTAATTAGGAAGAATAATGTCCTTTGGGACAACAAAACCTTCTTCATACTCACCCAGTCCAAAAATATACAGAGTGGGATAATAAATCTTAAAAATGCCAATTTAGAGAGTTTCTAATCACAGATACTTCATCAGCTGACAAAAGAAAAACCTCAGTAGGTGTAGCGCTTCAAAATCTGGGACAATTTACATGTAATTTCAGGAATCAGCAGGGATACACAGCTGGATAAAAATAAAAAGCTTGCTGTAATTGAAAATTGCCTTGCAGCTTGTTTGTGATTAAGATGAAGTTCAGTTCCTTGAAATCTTGTACAGCAATTAAATCTGTTTTACTTTGGCAATGAATTATTGTCTATTGTCCTTGAATGATAAAACCAGCACAGACATACTTTGACATTTCATGATAATTGAACATAAGTACATATAAAAAAATGGCAAAATCCCTATTCAACAGCTTGAAGGCTTTGATTTGAGCAAATTCAAGAAAGGTGCTCTCTCGGTAGAAGAGTCTGTGGGAATCTATATTACTTATAAAGAATCTTGGTGACAGCCTGTGGTGTTTCACACACACATGTATGTTTGCAACCTCTTTACATATAAATAGAGCAATTTTGTACAAAAGCCAGTTTGATAACTTTACCTAAAACCTGATTGAGTTTCAAGTTTCACTGAAATTTAAAGTTAACCTCTAACAGGGTTCTTGTTTATTTTGCTTTTCAATTTTTGTATCTGTTTGGTGTGTTGAATAGATTGAGAAGTCTGAAAACTGATTCTCTTACAATAAAACAGGCATTAGAGGCTTTAAGTCTTTGATTTCTTAAATCAGTTTATTAGTTTTTGAGTTAAAAGTTATGTTAAGAAACATTTGCAAATAAAATTTGAAATCTTACAGTTCTTAGAGACATTTTCACTGCAATGTTTCATCTCTTCTGTTTGTTTCTTTGTTCTTTACATTCAAACATAATGTCCTGACTAGGACCTAGTCCTAGTCCTGACTAGGTTTACATAGGAGAGATAAAACTTGAATTAATAAGCTAAAAAATTGAATAATAATAATTATAGAATCAGAAAGAAAACATTTGTCACATTAATAAACCAAAACTCCCCAAACCCAAAAGTCACAGGAAAATTAACAATGTAACTTGTAATCCTTGGCAGACATATCACCTTTCTTTGGATATTTTATTCTAAACCAAACACGTAGCACACTCATACCCTAACATACATGTAATTCTTTTCCTTATGTGCCTTTCTCCAGTATATAGTTCCACAATTATGAGTTCCCTAATAATGTTATAATTTAAAAAATTTACATTTTTAACTGAGTAACTATAAATATTTTTTTATTCAATCTTTTATCTGACTCTGTTTCTAGGCTATATTCAGTTCCAGGTAATTGATATATCATTCAAATAGTTCTTCAGCCAAAGAGCCATAAAAGAGAGATGAACTGTGATACTTGGAATGCTATTGTTGCACTGTTTAAACTTGTGAAAATGGCCTGAGAGGACAAGGCAGAGTTTCTAGCTTAAAGACAGTCAAATTCAGCTCCAAACTAACTTGAGTTTCTAAAAAAAAAAAAGAAACTCATCAAATTATATGTGGGAAAGGTATTCAAAACAGCCTGATTGAAATGTACTCTAAGAGGTACTGAAAGGTGACTTGAAGATTCAAGTGAAAAACACCGAAGTTAAAGGAGACTAAATTAGAAAACAGAAAACCACTCAGTCCATCGAAACAGGGACAAGGAAGAAGATTTAAAAATTAACAGAGAAGGAAGATACTGAAAAGAGAAGAAACTGAAGGAACTTGAAAAAAACCAGTATATACACATCCTATAAGTGCTTTGGGAAAAAAGGTTCACTACCTATATAAATAAAGCACTCACGGCCACTATGTTTTAAAACTAGGGAGGGAAGTATGGAAGTAATGTTATAACTAACTGAGGATATACCATATACATCAATGCCACTTCATTATTATTATTATTATCAGCTTTACTTTTAATTAAGGAAATATTTCTATGCATATCTATCAAGGGTTAGATCTGGCCTGGCCACTAAATGAATGACAAATGCTCTATATTAACCCCTCTCCCTTCCCAAAGGGAACAGAAAGGAAAGAACCAAGAGAGACTTTTGGATTGGAAAAGTAAATTTAACATCTTTAATGAAAATAATAACAATAATAAAATGAAATATATACAAATATTTGCAAACCAAATATTGAACCCAATCCTGCTGATGGCAATTACATCACCATCACCACTGATGCTGTGGAGCTGGCACTGGGGAAGTCCCAGTTTTAGTGGCAGACAGGAACCAGATGCAGGAGATGGATTCTGCAACTGGATTCAGGAAAACAAGGACTGGGATTGAAGGCAGAATGGATGGAGTCCTTCTTGGATGCCATCTTGATCCCTGTGATCCCTCAGCTTTATACTGAATAGGATGCATATGGAATGGAATACCTTGTTGGTCAGTTTAGGACCACCTGTCCTGTCTGCTCTGCCCTGAAGATGTGGCTTTTCACTTTATGGCACTTCATCAGTGAACTTGGTTTCTATAAGAGCAAGTATAAGCAAAAGCCTTTCTACATATCAATCCTTGGTAGTAACTATAAACATCAATCTCTGGCACTTCTAGAAGGAGACACTCTCTGCAAAGATAAGCCATTAACTTTGGGAAGTGCAGACTGAGATGAAAAAGAAAATCTTTGAACAGAATTCTGTTATAGATCAAACCAGGACAATAGCACAGTTAGAGAAACTTCAGAAGGCGACAACGTACCAATTGCTAGTGACCGTAGGATTAATCAGAAAATTTATTGTTCTTTTCAAATAACAACACCCAGGTACTGTAAATGACGAACGTATTGCACAAGAAAGATCGTATTTTTAATCTAGGATCTATTTTCTGGGGAATTAGTAGAAAAATGCCTGAAAAGCTAGGTAATAATGACTAACACTGAATTTACAGATTAGTGCGTATTCCTAGCACTATCCTAATGTACTTTATAGTTGCTGTCACTTGTACTTTTATTATTAACACATTATAAAACTAACATGCGAACAAATAAATTGTGACAATTGATAAGTTAACAAGCTAATTAATACTTATTTCCCTTATGGTTGTTTGTTCTTAAATTTGAAAAAGTTGGTCTTCAGAAATGAGCTTTTCGTATGAATAACAAATATAATGGTTCTAGGAACCACACAAAACAAAACATGACAAACTCCGAAAAATTTAATCTGGATCTAGAAAATAGTTGAGGATACTGGAGGGACTCAGATGATACTTGAATGAAGTATGAGGCAGTTTAACCTTATCTTCATACAGCTGTTGAAAACGTAGTTTTTCATATTTTTCTCCATTTCTTTTTTGTTTGTTTGTAGTTGTTGTAGAATCTGCTGGGATCAAAACTTACCCTTGGTCTGAGGTAGCACATCTTTGTAACTGAAGTGGAGCAGGGAATCTCAGCTTTTAGCGTCATAGTTAAAATCTTCAAAACATGCTTTAAATAATTTTTAGTTCTCTAAGAATTTGAACAGATATATCCAGGTTATATTCTCTTTGGTATTTTGTAACATCAGTTGCCATTTAATTTTCAACAGTTTTTTACTCTGATCATGTCAGCAGCCTAGTATTTCCACAGCAAATAAAAGCATGCAATATTGTTTCCTGAATACTACTAATTATACATGTCATTTTACATTTCATATATAGTAGTTATAGACACATAGAGATTTTTAAATACTGTATTTATTCAGAGCTGAAGGTAAGGTTGAATATTAACATTTTCTTTCCTGCATGAAGTATGCAAAATAAAGCTGGAGGGATGTGTTTACAGTTTTGAGAACTGTAGAAAATAAAAAAAGCTTCATTTTTCATGCTATGGCATGGGAAGAAACAATGCACAATAGATCCAATAGATCCAGCATTCACAGATTAAGTGTGCCATGACTGGAATCTCACAGATAGTGTGGGAAGTTCCCTGCTGGGTCCTGATTTATTTGAAGGTGGGGAGCAAACTTGTGTTTGACTTCCTAATTTGTCTGTCACCTGCATATGGGAAGCTTTCTGAATAGGCTGTAATACAGGAGCAAAGCACATGGTAATTTTTCAAACAGCCTATTGGAAGCCCGGAAGTTCTGTTTCTAAGAAAATAGCTGGAAATCACAACAACACACCACAGGATTAACTCTTCTGCTTCAGCTGCTGCAATCACCTCTTCTAGTATTGTAGCACTCTGTCTAGCTGTAACTCCTGAGGATGGATCCCAACATCTAGGTCTTGGGCTTCATGGAGAGTTTTGTGCTCCTTCTTGAAGATGGATATGGTGAGGGTGTCTCATCTTGATGGAGGTGTAATCTGGTAGATATGGTGCAGTGTAAGGTGAGAAAAATGTGAAAGGGACTAGGCTTCTTTCCATCAGGAATGATAAAAAAGAAAACAAAAGAACATTCACAAAGGCTCTGTAGTGGCAAGAATCTAAGACCATGGGCATGTGAAAGTTGGTATGGCCACTGTTGAGCTGGAACAGCAGAAGACATGAACTACTAGGCAGATGCAAGCTAGAAACTTGTGATTTCCTGCAGAGACCAGTGTCACGTGAGTCTGCTCTGAGGAAGGGACCTGAAGCAAAGGGCCATCAAAAAGCTCTTTTAAAGGCTTTTTAGAAGCCGGGGAAAAAAGTGTTTTTTTATTTGGGGGGCTGTCAGCTTGTGGATGGACTGCTGAGCTAGCATGGGTGAATCTGGCACCACTCACTGCTTATCAGGCTATAAGAAGCCTCGGGGGATATATGTGTGTGTATTGCTTGTGTGGCCACCCAGAAAGAGTAAACAGTGATTGTGTGTGCACCAGGGGGGGTGCTGCAGCTGTTTGCAGCATGTTGGGCAGTTACAGGTATGGGAAGTGCAATTTACAGTTTACTTAAGTGCTGGTGGCTACTCGAGGAGGAAGACTGTGCTCCCAGCACACACCAAAATGTGTATTGGTATCCAGGCCACAGGTCACGAGGAATGCCAACAGCCTTTCACTGGCAAAAGGGGCCAATGCTGACTATGGCTACGTGTGGTGTGAGCAGGTTGATGACCTGCTCAGATGGGTGGCACAGCTCCAAGATGAAGTGATGGAGCTCAGGGAAGAGGTGAGTAGATTGAGAAACATCAGGGAGAGTGAGTCAAATTGATTATTTCCATAAACTGATCTCTACAAAAACAGAATGGGAGGAGGTGACTGTTAGTGGAGCAGAGGATTCCATATCTTCTCATCAGCAAGCCCCCCAGCCCTCCTGTAGTAACCTGAGTGAGCAGGGTCAATGGGAACAGGTCTTTGCCCAGTGAAACAAGTGACACAAATGAAGCAAGTATGTTCCTTTAAGAAGTACATCACCTACAGTACCCTTGCAGAACAGGTATGGAGATCTGCAGGAGGAACTGGATGAGAGCAAGGATGAGGGCTCATGAAGGCCAGAAGTGACAGGAAGGCTGACTTGCCTCAGGCCAGCCATTGAAACTGACACCGAAAAGAAAGATCAGTTGGCACTCTTTTAAGTGACTCCCTGCTGAGGGGAGCAGAGGGCTTAATATTCAGACCAAACTTGCTTCATAGAGAGGTCTGCTGTATCCACGTGCCCAGATAAAGGATGTCATAGGTAAACCTTCCACCCCTGTGAGTCCTTCAGATTATTACCCACTCTCAGTCTTTCAGGTGGGTAGGGATGATGTAACAATGAGATGCTCACAATCAATTAAAAGAGATTTCAAGGCCTTGGAGCAACTGGTAAAGGGATCAGGAGCTCACCTTGTGTTTTCCTCCATCCCTCTGACATCAGCGATGGACAAGGGAATATATAGAAATGGCCAACAGGTCAATTCATGGCTCCGGGACTGGTGTCATCAACAGCTTTGGATTTTACAATCATGGCTCAGTATAGAAGGCACCAGAGCTGCAAGCAGCTAATAGGATGCACTTGTCCCAGAGGGGGAAAAGGATTCTGGGGCAGGAGTTGGCAGGGCTCATTGATAGGGCTTTAAACTAAATTTGAAGGGGGAAGGGGTTAATAGTTTTATGCTTGCCTGTGACAAACATTGGGGCAGCACATCAAGGGCAGATGGGTTGGAGTGCTATCAATGGGTCTCAAGTTGTTGCCCTAATGCAAGCCAGGGAAACCCCAAGGGAATTGAGGGGGATGTGCACAAGAGGGTGAGGCAGTTGGCCCATCTGAACTGCCTCTATGCAAATGCATGCAGCTTGGGCAATAAACAGGGTGAATTAAGGACCACTGTGCTGCTGGAAAGCCATGACACAGTGGCTATTACTGAAACCTGGTGGGATGAATCCTATGACTGCAATGTAGGGATAGATGGATACAAGCTCTTTGGGAAGGACGGGCAGGGTAGGAGGGGAGGAGGTGTTGCCCTCTATATCAGTGACCAGCTAAAATTGATGGAGCTCCATATGATGAAAATGATGAGCTGATTGAGAATGTATGGGTTAAGATTAAAGGGAAGACAGGTGAAGGTGATGTTACAGTAGGGGTCTGCTACAGGCCACCTGACCAGGGCAGCACCAAACCTGGGCACCAAGCACCTCCCTAGAGGCAGGAATGGGCTGTGACACAGGCCTGTGAGGGGACCTGGTACTGTGGGGACCATGACTGCGCACATCAGGGCTGTGGGGAGCTGGAGACTGACCCTGCTGCATCACTAGGGCAGGGGCTGATGGTTCTGGGGAGCTGGCATGGGGTCCTGGGCCATAGGCAGCATGAGGGAAGTGGACAGGCGCCGTCAGGCACTGTTCGTGCCCTGTTATGGGAAAATTTGATATATTTTAAACTCAAATAAATATCTTAAATATTTAGATTCCTTTATTCAAAGCTATAGTATTTATAATTCAGTCAAAAAATACGTTTGGATAAATGTTCTTTTACACTTATTAACGTAGGAATCACAGATACGGGGGGGGGTTTACAAGTTGTAGGTGAAACATTGTGTGATATAAACCCAGCAACACTAGTTTTACAAAGTGTAAGTCCTATAGCTAGGATTTTTTCCTTTCCAGCTCTCCAACCACACCACACAACCCCCAAAAGCCCCATTCTGTAAAAATTTCCCACTATTTCAATGTACTTTTGCTAAAAACTAAATATTCAGGTATTTTGGCTAAAAATTTGGCATTTTGCTTTGGAGTTAATTTCTTTTTGTAGTTGCATTTTTATTTGGGGTTATTCTGTAACCCACACACCTGTGTGCACATATTTCTGACATTTACCTTGATATCTCCTTTGCAGAGAACAGTTATTTCTACTATTTTATTACCTGGTTATAGAAGATAGTCCAAATGGGGCACTTGGTTGCTGTGAGATAATGGAAGTTTTATAAAGATACTCAGCATCATGATAACATATCCTAAAATCTTCCATTCCTTTTTGCTCTCACTTATATATGCCATCCATATTAAATTAAAAAAAAATGCTGTAGTCAACATACTGAAGTAGACGCTTCCTGGTGACAATATTGTTTCTTGTAGTTAGAGTCTAATTATAATAACGAAAGAGTCTAATTATAGTAATGAAAGTTTTGATAAATCCAGTGCACGAGATTTGAGATAGCTTGCTGATTTTCTTATAAAAGATTTAAACTAACTAAAATTAAATTTTGTTGTATATTGAAATATTTTTTTCTTCTTTTGAAAGATACATTGAAACGATCTTTTTAAACCTATAGAGATCAGTTATTTCATTTCATTGTATTGCTTCTTTGCTTTGTCAACATATTTTTCCTGTATCCCCTCTCCTCTGCAATAGTGTTAAAGTGATATAGTTCAGATTTATCATCATATTGCTAAATGTATCTTTTCTTTATCTTTCCAGATACTGCATTTTATATTTTTTAATATTTTTTTTTCTGATTCTTTTCTTGCCTGTGTGTTTTGTTTCTTATGTTATCTGTCATTGTTGGCAAGACCTCTAATGAAAATTCCATAGAAGTCTGGGAAATTTAACTTTTGAAGCTTAAAGGTTTTGTGTTTGAAGATACAGTACAGAAAACAGATTCATGCTAGAGAGCTTATATTCTTTCAATACTCAGAAAGAGTGCCCTAATAATTATATAAAACCTTCAACAAACCCTTGTCCTTTACAATAATAAACTTCATGGTTCATAAAATGCATTTTTAGCCACTTTCACTATCAATCACTTCAAAATTGCTATTATAAAGCAAAATTCTGCTGTTTTTGAACACACACTCCATCTACTACAACAGCACAAATTACAGTGCTGTTTACAAATTTGTAAGTAGCAAGCTACTTTCTCTTGAACTTACTTGATATTATTTAATTCCATGTTATAAGCTTATCTTTCTTTAAGAGTTTGTTTACCCAGAATGCTAATAATTGTCCAGGTTTCTCTGCTTGCACCCAAAACAAGAAGGAAAGGAATATTTTTGTTAATTTTGAGGAAATTACATTTAATCCTGTCTGTATTGAAAAGTTTTGCAGTTAGCAATTATTCTCTGGCTTTTATCCTTTCAATTTCTTATCACACACACTGTAGTTTCTGTTTACAGTGCTTCTTTGCATGGAGCTGAAGACAATGTTTCGTTAAATCAGTTGTACACTTTTGGTGGGCTCCTGTTCTGAAAAAGAATTATAAAGTGGTGCCCAACCATCTGTTGTATTTGATATATAGTTATCATCTACCTCATCAGTTTATTTATACTGTCTAATTCCCAGTAATCATAGATGGGAAAGTACCACTTTCCTGGAAAAAAGTAACATTCTAGACATGCCTTCAGAGCTTGGTAACCTGTATTTCAAAACTTAGCTGAGTGGCACCTAGGAAATTTCCCAAATACATCTTAAATATATACACTTTCTGTCTATTCTCACTTTTCTATCCACTAGCATTCTGTTTCAATTTACTGTTCTTTCTCCCTCTCAAGGGGAAGGAATCCTATAGTAAGCACTTTCTTGTTATGTGTCCTTACCTTTTATCTTCAGACCTCTGTTTTTTTGTAACTATTCCTTATGTCAAAATTTATTCAGAAGTTCTGTTAAAGGTAATCCAGTCTGTCTGGTCTTTTTCAGATGTTGTTTATTCTTCTTTCATAATTACTATTAGTGTCATACAGAATTACACTTACTCATTCAGAATAATAGTAATAAAATACTTCCTCTTAAATTTACACTTATGTGTAAATTATATTTTATATATGTAAAAAGATTATTATTATTCATTAGTATTAAAAAGGATAAAAGCATCCCAGACCTTTCAGAATTTAAAAAACTGTCTGGAAATGACAGTTTTAATAGTGCTGTCAAGGCAGTGTCTCCATCTACAAAAGGAATAAATCTGGAGTCTGTGAGACAGTAGCTACAGGTATGTAAAAAGAAATATTTGGTTTTGTTCTTTCTATTTCATGAGGCCTTTTGGACAATATGAAGGTGCTGTCTTCTATATTAGCAAGCTAAAGTCTATCAGGGAACACTTTCAGTAGAAGATACCATTACACAGATAATATTACTAACCTATACAAAAGGTCAAGTGATAGTTTTGACCAAGGTCAACTAAACTTTTCCTCAAAATTTCTTGGTCATGGTTTCAAAGTTGGGGTAATCATTATTATACATAAAATTGGAGGATGAAAGGCTGGAGAGCAGCCCTGTGGGAAGAGATCTGGGGGCTTGTGTTGATGACAAGCTAACTATGAGTCAACAGTGTGCCCTGGTAGCCAAAAGGGCAGGTGACGGTCCTGCTTTGCACCCTACATGCGCTGCCCTACCTTTAGTACTTTGTGCAGTTTTGGGTTCTTCAATATAAAAAGGAGTATGTCCAGAGGAGGGAAGCGAGAATGTTCTTCACTGAGAGAGTGGTCATTCACTGGAACATGGAAAAGGTTCAACTCTGACATTTGGTTTCTGCTGCAGTATTTTAATTACCATTTCTGCAGCTTCATACCAACCAACTAACAAGATTCTTCTTACCGAAAAGTGAAGCAGTAATTTTGTTTCATTTAGGCTCTACATCTTGATTACTTTTATAGATGGTCCTTTTTACTTATACTCCTCCCTGTTTTCACCCCTGCCATATTCAGACCTAAAAAATACTGTGTAGCTTCTGTTGCTGACTAGTCCATTTCCTCTTTCATTGTTGATTCTCTCTTGTGTCACAATAGCCTTCCTAATTGTAACCATTTCTGTATTTTTTGTCTGTGTGGTGGTTTGACCTTGGCTGGGAGCCAGCTGCCCACCAAGCTGCTCTATCACTCTCTTCCTCTCAGCTGGACCAGGGGGAAGAACATAAGATGAAACTCGTAGGTTAAGAGAAAGGCAGGTTAATGAAAGCAAGGCAAGGCTGTGTGCATGTGAGCAAAAGAAAACAAAGATTTATTCTCTACTTCCCATCAGCAGTTGTTCCAGAGGAAAAGCGGATGCCCCCACCCGCTTTTACTAGCTTTTGTTGTTGATCTGACATCATATGGTATGAACAGCTCTTTGGTCAGTTTGGGTCAGCTCTTCCAGCTGCGTCCCCTCCCAAGATCTTGTCCACCCCATTATACTTGGGGAGGAATGTTGAATGTGTGAGCCCTGCTCAGCAGTAGCCACAGCACAGGTGTGCTATCAGCACCTTTCCAGCTCTCAATGTAAAGTACAGCACCATGAGGGCTTCTATGGGGAAAAGTAACTCCATCTCAGACTTAATACAGTCTGTAGATTTTTCCTCCTATAGTTACTCCTCCTCATTTCTCAAGTTACTGTGCAAGTTTCAGAAAGTCTTTGTTCTTTTGTTTTACAAGACAGTTTAGTTTCTTTTCAGCCAGAATCTTATTCGATTGCTTAACCAGTGCTTTATTTTTGCATGTTTGCCATTTGGAAAATAAAGCCCTATTTTCAGCAGAAATATAACTATACTGGTTACAAACTTACATGACTTTGCTGTATCATTTCTTCTGAATTTAGCTGACAGTTGTCACAATGGAATTTTTCTTTTTTTTCAAATGTCTGTTAAAATTAAAAAAAAAAAAATAATTCTCATGTCCTTACTCTATTTTAGTGACTCTGTACTTAATTAAGCATGAATTTCACTGTTTGAACCTGGAGGGGAGTCATGAACAGTGATGGGTGAGGCTGGTGGACACAAGAGGAACTAGTAAGATTTATCACAGCATCATTCACAGCCTGTATCTAAAATCCCAGATGCACACTCCTATGGAAAAATATTCATGCAGTGGAAGTCCAAGCAGAATATATGCTCACAGTAGAATAACATTTTTGTATTTCTTATCAAGACGGATTCATGGTGATTTCTAGAATACAAAAAAGTAAGAGAACTTTATATTGCTGCTTTGTCCAAATGCTCCTGGCACCACAGATCTGTTTAAGAAGACCCAGATCTGCATGGAAGTCTGTGTACAGGAGCTATATCCCTGGTTGTGCATTTCTGCTTTTATATTCAATAATTATGTAAAATAGAATCAATTTAAAAGTGTGAGAGTAAACAGTGAGGATACGAGACATCATCAATGTACAGATTTCAGCTCCCTTTTACTTGTTCTTCTTCAGATCCCAATACTCTTGCTAAAGCTACAATAATATACACACAATTTTCAATATGAGGAGTGAGGATGATGTACATACTGCTCAGTTTTTCATCTGAGTAACTCAAATATTTTCCAAGGAGACAATAGATGTGGGTTTTCTAGGACAGAAGATCTCTCAATCTCCAAAATATCCCACTGCCTATATAAATGCAGAAGAAATATGAAGAAATATTTTGTAAAAAAGTAAAAGCTGTGGCACTTCTCCTTGTAGATAATTCTTCTGAAAAAAAAAACCCCAAAAACGGTCCTTGAGTATCTATCATGCCTTCTCCCAGGAACCCCTTTTTTGTCTTCTGAGTCTCTATTAAGTGCAGGAAGAAGTGAGTTTGAATCATCCTATTAGGTTCAGGCACATTGCTTAATTTAGGCCCTGGAAGTTTAATGTCCCAAAACATCCATTCCGTATCTAGTTTTTAGTCTGTTAAAATGCCTTCTCTCTTAGATTGATATACATAGGTCTAAAGCATGACAAGTTTAAATTTTCTGTATTACATTATTGATTTTATTTTGATATATCTTACATGTTCTCCATTTTTTCCCTACTGCTGGGTCGATTAAATCAAGAGTCTTGTTTTCTTATGCCATTATTGCATGCGGTCATTTTTACTTGAAATAGTTAATCTGTTTCTGGTTCAAATTTACTATTGTCTCTACCTAGCTTATTCATTTTATTCAGACAGTATTTTCTTGCCTTTTCCCAAACTGAAATCTAAATCTCAAACTGTCTTCAGGGTTTCAATGAGCTTGCTCTAAAAACTCAATTTACTTAATTAATACAGACCAGAAAGCAGAGATCAGCCCTGACAATTCTGTTTAATCAATCTTTTCAGATGTACTCATAAAATATGGTTGACTAGATGAAGTGAAAGGAAATGTCTGAGGAGGAGAAAATAAGAGAGTGAACTGTTAACTTTCTCTGTGCTTTCCATATTCTTAAGTCAGGGGTAATTGTTCCTAGCTTTGTAGGATATTGTAATACTCTGAGATGCAGGATAATCCTTTTGACACACTGTCAAGTGCCTTTTAAAAATCAATAAAAGCATTATGTAGTTCCCTTATCTTTATACTCAAGGAATTTCTGATTTAGTTGTCACAGAATAAATATCTGCTTGATTGTTCCTCCTTGGCACAAAACCTCACTTGTTATTCTGCCAGTTGACTCCTGATGTGTGGTTTGAGTTCACACAATATCACTCTTAGGAATCATCTTGCTGGCATAGCTCAACAAATGCACATTATTTAATTCATATTTTTTTTTATTAATGGATATTTCACAAAGAAAGACAATAATAGAGTTCTCCAAGTTTCAGCATCTGTGGCACAAATTACTTACTGTTGCTGTATTTTATTCTTACAGAGCGCTGTCTTCTGGGATCCTTTTATTATCAGGCGATCATTTTTAAGAGGAATTACGCTGTACATCCTATCCTAAAAATATCTTTATGGCTGTCTTCTGGGGTTTATACTATTTCAGTTGAGGAAAAAATTATCTTTTATTCCAAAATATTTCTCATCCTGTAAGCTTCTACTCTTCAAAATTTACTGTTTGTTTTATTACAACAATCTCTAAATCAGTAAATTGATTGTAACAATTCATTCATAATATTAAAGCCATAGTGTTTAAAAATTACTAGATGGAAGAGTTACATATTTCCATTAAAGATACAGAAAAAAACAGTTCCTTTAAAGGGATTTATCTACACCTTGAAAGAAAATGTCTGCTTAGTTACAAGGAAACATAACAACACTGTGCATGCAAAAAACTGTTCTTTAAAATCATCATTATATTTCAGTTTATTATATATATGCAATATATGTGTATATTTTAAGTGTACAGAAAATAATAAGCATATCAATGTCCATGGACAACACTAATGTGCACCTAGAAATGTGCACCTAATAGACTAAATCTTTTTTCTTCCATTGAGATGTTTTTAGTTGTCTCATGTTGAAACTCATGACAACATTAAAAACTGCTTTTGTCCCTTCTTATTAGGAACATGTTTACTTCAGAATCATTTCAACTTATGAAAAAAAGGTCAACAAATTTTGATGAGGGACACATTAAAACTCCAGTATCAAACTGCTTCACTGTTAGAGAAGTAGAACTTTCAAAATCAGTATAGTGATTGTGATGATTTCCAGAATTATGAAATTAGCATTTAATCATGGAATGGCTTGAGCTGGAAGCGATCTTAAAGATCCTTTAGTTCCAACCCCCCTGCATGGGTAGGGTTACCTCCTACTAGACCAGGTTACTCAGAGCCTTATCTAGCCTGATCTTAAACACTGTTAGGTTTAAGGCTTCTGTACCTTCTTTGGGCAATCTGTTCCAGTGTCTCACCACCCTCATAGTAAAGAACTTCTTCCTAATGCCTAATCAAAACCTACCATGCTCTAGTTTAAAACCATTGCCTCTTGCACTTCATCACATGCCCTTATAAAAAGTCCTTCCCCAGTTTTCCACTATGTTCCCCTCAGGTACTAGAAGGCCTCTATAAGGTCTCCCTGGAGCCTTCTCTTCTCCAGGCTGAACAAACCCAACTCCCTAAGCCTGCTCTCATAGGAGCAATACCAGTGTCAAAATCTCTAGAGAATAATGATTTTTATTATTTTAACCGGTAATTTATCTTTCTCACCTGAATTTCAACTACAATTTCGGTCATCTACTTTCCTCATCAGACCAATTAGATTATGTCATTTTAACAATTACAGTGAACAGACTCTTCAGAGGCAACATGTGACGCTGAACAAAGACTGAAGTTGGATAAATTATTGAAGGAATGGGTTTATTTATTTTTTATGCAAATTATTTAGTAATAGCTGTATATAGGGCTGGAATTTATCTTCTGTAGGTTAAAAGCCTTCAAAAATTGTTTGGACTACTAAACATAATCTTCTTCGTCAGGAAGGATGGTTTGGAGTAATGCCAGATATATAAGAGAAATAGTCCTGAGATCACACTTTTATAATAACCATTCCTCTATCAGTTACTTCACTGATATAAACTTACAAACTTTCCTCAGTAGCAGAAGTATATTTTTATTACTTTAAAGAAATTCATAGCTATACTTTTTAGATTTCTGGGCATTATGATACCAATATCTTGGACTTGGATTATATTATGTATTTAAACCTAAGTGTATTTGCAAAAATTTTTTTGTAATCAACACCAAAACAGTTTTGAATCATTACAGCTGACAATAAAAACTAATTGTTGTATAGCTCAGAAAATTTGCATAGGTATAATTATGAATAGGAGAATATTAAATGAAACTAAGGTGGCCACGTTATTACTAATGATAACTTCTTACAGAACAGAATGTTTCATCATATGCATACTTGTTCTTAGAATTAAGTTTCATCTGATACCATTTTAAAACACCGTGTGGGTATGTCTCCATTTAAGGCTCAGGGCCAGCCCACATGAAACACAGAGCAGGATTTCTCTCTATTAACCCCTTTCCCAATCCCTCCTTACTTTCCTCCCAGGGGAGGATAAAAAGGGGAATAACTAAAAAGAAAAATGCCTCCCTCAAGCTTAGAAGTTAAGACTGTAACAAATTTCATGAATAACAGTAGAAAAACAGGAAACAAACAAAAACAAACAAACAAAAAAAACCCACAACAACCAAAAAAAAAAAGTAATATTAAGGGAAGAAGGATTCACAGCTCTATAGACCACCCACTCTGGGATGGTGAAGGAATACATGGTGTACCAGGGCAAGGACAGCCATACTGGGATGCCCTTGCAGCATCCAGAACCCAGAGAGAAAAAGCCTCAACCTTCCTGTTGCCTTGTTATATGGAGGGTGGCAGGGAAGGGGAGGGAATAACAGCTGCCCTCAGCCACCTCGTGGTCTCAGTGTTGCCACCTGTGCACACCACACAGTCTGTTCATCCTTAAACCACAACAAGGTAAAAGCTCTAAGTCTTTTTTTTTTGCTGATGTATTAAATTTATTGCAAAGGTTAATGAAAGTATTCTGACTTTTGTCCAGGTATTTGGTTTCTAATCATGCAAGGAAAGGAAGAAAAGTACCTGCAATAGCTGTATAGAGTATGTTGCATATCTTGTTACTGTGAAAAGTCCTCAGGGAAACTGTGTTTCAGAACCACATGTGATGTCTGATTCAGAAGCACTGAACTTTAGAGATAATGTTAAAATATCTACATATTTTCTGAGTACTGTAATTTTTCAGATTCAGGTGACAGTGATTCAATCAAAAGGGCTATGGACATGCAGATGTATTCACTCATGTATTAACATATGAAAATGAAGAACTTAAAGGAAAACATGTTTTATAATTTAAGATTATATTGATTTCATTTTGGGAAGAAACACTGACATTTTGTATTTTGTATAAATACTATTACTCACTTCTGTAGTGGAAATACTTCCCAAAGGATGAGTAATACGAAGTACGGGATTGTAACATAGTCTAACAGATTATTTTATTAGCTCATCATTATGCTCATCAAAAGAGCACTTGAAAAGAAAATCAAATAGTTTTGATTTAAATATTTTCTTATTATTTTTCCTTCTGTGCTATTGATAGTATTTTCCAGTGTTGGAGACTATTGTAAAAATATAATGTGGTTAAAAGGTTTGTTTGTTTTAAATAGCTTTCCAGAAAAAAAAAATATTTTATGGCTAGTACTAATCTTACATTCTCTGTTTTGTCAAATTGCAATTTTATTTCTCTTATCACCAGTGATACACCATAGCAATTTATTATATTGTGCATACACCCCAAAATAATATGTATGTATACAATTGATTTTATTTTGGAAATCCAAAATTGATATCAGGCTAGCAATGTTTCTAGAAACAGGAATAAAGTTTACCTTTCTTTTTACTTCATCTTACATTAACTACATTCTAACATCAAAATTTCCAATAAGATTTTATGCTCAGCTGCATCATTTAAATTGAATAGGAAACAAATAGATTATTTGTAAATTATAGTTGTGAGGCTAAATTATTCATTACCAATCAATTACAAAAGTAAGGTAAATTTTAATTTTTTTTATTTTTCTTACTGCTGAGTTTGTTACATTAGTAGTGTGTGGTCTGTGTTCCTGTGTAAAGTATATTTATATTGCTTTTTGATTCTTGCTATGCTTTTAATCTAAAAACTTTGAAGTTATTACCTATAAAAGGTTGATCATTTATGTCAAAACAAAAAAAAAATCTAGAAACTTGTGAACATTCTGACTAGCTGCAGAACTTATTAGAGCAATGTTTTTCACTGCAGACTTTTGATGATATTACATGCATTTTTTTCAGATTTAATGTTTATTGAATAATTCATATATATGAATGATGTCAGATAGACTATGTAAAAGTATTCAGTTCTTAGTGTGATATTACGGAAAGCTTTATGAATTACATTTTTCAAAACTGTTTCTGTGGTGTTTTATAACCTAAGCCAATAGAACTGGACTGACATCTTGGATTGTCATCATGTTGTGCTTACTGGACCATCTGAGGTAGAGTTAAGTTGTTTGGAAACATTTCTACAGGGGGGAATTATAATATTTAGGATCTTCTGCTGTTCTTTTTTCCTTCTTTTTAATGGGAATAATTTTAGACATTACTATAGATGGAAAAAACATGGATGCTCTATCCTTCCTGTTTCCATTAAAGTCTCAGGGCAAGCTCACATGAAAAGTGTTTCATGTGAAGAGAAGAATCAACCCCCTTCCCCCTCCTTTTCAGGGGATGATTAAAAAGGGGGATAAGGAAAAAATAAAAATGCCTCACCCAAGACTGTAATTTAAGATTATAACAAATGTAATGAATAAGAGGAGAAAAACAGAAAAAAAATGAATATTAAGGGAAGAAAGATACAAAACTATAAACAAAACTTGATCTTGGATGGTGATGGATTGTGCAATGCACATGCTTCTGAGATGTTGTTGCAGGTCCCAGAGCCCCCACCATCATGCCTCCTTGTTCTATGGAGTGTGGCAGGGAAGGGGAGGGAGTAACAGCTACCCTCAGACTCCTCATGGTCCTAATGCTGTCACCTGTGCACCCCACTCAGTATGTTCACCCTTAAACCACATTTCAGAAGCAGGTAATAAAAACTGAGCACAGTTTCTAATTGTCATATTGCAATTTGCTTTTCTATAGCATCAAAATACATCTATGTAAATATCAAATAGAATAATGTTTTTACTTGATTAAAAGACAACATAAAACTGTTTTACTGATTCATTTAAAAAGAAGTGAGTTGACTGTAAAGACAGAAGAACTGACTGTATTCAAAGAATACAGTTACTGGAGAAGAAACAAACAGAAAAAAAAAAATTATTCAGCACAGTTACATAGGAAGAGCAATTGACATCATCGGCCTTGACTTATGCAAAGTATTTCTCATTGTCCTGCCCAACATCCTTGTCTCTAAATTGGAGAGACATGAATTTTATGGGTGGACCATGCAGTGGATAAGGAATTGGCTGGAGTCTCTGAGTGTCACACTCAAAGAATTGTGGTCAGCAGCTTGATGTCTGAGTGGAGACCAGTGATGAGTGGCATTCCTCAAAGGTCAGTATTGGGACTGGCACTGTTTAACAGCTGTGCAGGCAACATGAACAGTGGGATTAAGTGCACCCTCGACAAGTTTGCTATTGATACCAAACTGTGTGGTGAGATTAAATGCTGGAGGGAATATCATCCAGAGTGACCTTCCATACCTCTCATAACCAAACCAAAGCTAGCGTCAAGCCGTCTTCTTCTATGATGGGCACTGAGGAGAACTCTGTCCATTCTTCTTCCTCTGATTGCACTCTGTGAGTTCTTGAATCCCATTCCTGTCTCTTACTAAGTCCTGTCTGGAACTTCCCCAGTGCCAGTTCTGCAGCAGCAGTGGTGGTGTGATCATCATCAGGGGAGTTAAATTTTGGTTTTGTATATATTTATATAGGTTTAATTTTCTTTATTCTTAATATTATATTTTTTTTTCTCCTGTTTTAGATTTATTTTTTTTCCCAACCCATAAGTCTCTCTCCCTTATTCCCTTCCCCTTCTGTAAGGCAGATGGGTTAATAGATGTCATTCATTTAGTGACTGGCCCAGCTTCAGATACTGACGTACATGTAAAAATATTTGCAGATCATGAAACATTTGTTGATTTCAGCTTTATCATTTGATCACTTGAAAGTTCATATGGAAATTTTTAATCTAAAAGAATTGCTGCTGAATTTATCAATTTATTTTTAAAATACTTTCTCGACCTATGTGAAAATTATTTTTTTCTTTAGTTTAGTCTCTCAGAACCTTTTATGACATTTTATTACTTCTTCATACTCCTTTTGTTTGCTGGAAAAAGGATAGCAGAGCTGTCTTTTTCACCACTCTTCTGCCTCTTTGTGGTGTAGACCATAATAATAGATAAGACCCTGAAAAAGATGTCTGTTTACACTCACATTCCCTAAACAACTGTACCCTTCAAGCAGCTAGGTAATGAATTAAGAAACAGAATAAGCCAAGATTAACAAAAGCTGACACAAAACCTATAATATTATGTAATGAGGTCACATAAATAGAAGATGCCCAAAAATTGAATTGAACAGAAATAACTAGTAGTAACAGGATCTTGGAAATGTGCTAAACATATCTGGATGTTAATTATTCAATTAAAATTAGATGCACAACAGAAAATAGTAAGGGGCTTTCATAAGGTAAAAGTCTAAAAAATAATGGAAAAAGATCCATGATTTTGGGCTGATTCCCTGAACATCTGGAACCCCATTGTACACTATTTGTTCCTCTAATATGTTATATTAAACTTTCTGAATAACATATCCTTACATTGAACATAAAGAACAAATCCCAGTTATTCAAGTTGTGACTGAGTTTGAAACTTTTTGGTGTCTATTGAAGAGGGACTGTCTAGAGTGTTAAGCAGGTGTCAATGAAATGCCAATAAAGAAATCAGATATCCTAAGCTTTTTATGTGGCCAATGTAAGAAACATGTCTGTAAGAAATAATCAACAGTATTTATTGCTATTCTGTAATATGTAGAATTTCTTGCTTTAAAGTTGAAGCGTATAATATTTTACATCATTCTCTGAGGCATACAATTTAATAAAAGCATGCTGGCCATGAAAACATACACAAATGAAAACATTTACTATGTTCACAATTTGTCAATGTATTTAAATGTGACATTTCTAGTTGCTGTTTTCTCTGTTTCAAAAAAAAACTACTTTTCAGTAGTGAATGGTTTGTGTAAAAAATCTTCAGTGTGGCTTTCGAAATATTCTTTTTTTTTTCAACCAAAAAGCTATGACAAGCAGTTACAACAGAATATGTTGAGGAAGTGTTTGAACATCCAAACCCTTGCTTATAGAACAGTCCTTCAGGCAGGATACAGCCTTTATGTTATTGCAGTGTAGAAAACTTTACAGTGCAACATATATGCACCCCTGAGACTATGCAGATCTCGTAAGGCTATCAATGATGCAAAACTCTCATAGATTTTTCTGTAGAGTCTGTCTGCTAACAGAAACTAAGGATATATATGTATATATATATATATCAATGTATGCTGCTGTTGAAAGGCATATGAATGAATCATAGAATCATATCTCTGATAAAAGACAGTTACATATAGCATCATCTGAAGAATTTTTATTTGTAAAGTCCAGGTGTTCAAACTGACAGATTTTTTATTTTTTTTTTGGTGGCTGGAGCCTAACAAATAGCTACATGAAAAAACTTTTTTTAGGACAGAAGAAACAGTTCTAATTATGCTATGATTAGAAATAGATGGTTGTCTTGCAGAACATGGTCATGAAGGATCATCATATTATCATTAGTGGCAAATAGTCCAGTTGGCAACCTGAAATTAGCAGTGTTCCCCATGGGTCAGTACTGGGTCCAGTTTTATTCAATATCTTCAGAAAATGACTAAGATGAAGGGATGGAGTGTACCCTCAGCAAGTTTGCTGATAATACAAAATTGAGAGGAGTGGCTGATACATTGGAAGGCTGTGCTGAAAGATCTGGACAGACTGGATTGCTGGGCAAGAGGAACCAAATGAAGTTCAACTAGGGCAACTGCAGTCTTACATGTGGGGATGAATAACACCATGCAGCAGTATGGATTAGGTGTAGTCCTGCTGGAAAGCAGCTCCATGAACAAGGACCTTGGAATCCTGATGGACAAGTTATCCATGGGACAGAAATATGCCCTTGTGTCCAGGAAGGCCAGTGTTATCCTGGGGTGCATAAAGAAGAGTGTATCCATCAGGTCGAGGAAGGTTCTCCTCCCTGTGTACGCTGCAGTAGTGAGACCACATCTGGAGTATTGTGTCCAGTTCTGCTCTCCCCCAGTTCAAGACGGACAGGGAAATACTAGAAAAAGTTCAAGGGAGAGATACGAGGACAATTAAGGGACTGCAACATCTCTCTTCTTAAGGAAAGTCTGAGAGAGCTGGGNGGGAGAGATACGAGGACAATTAAGGGACTGCAACATCTCTCTCTTAAGGAAAGTCTGAGAGAGCTGGGACGGTGTATTCTGGAGAAGACTGAGAGGGGATCTTATTAATGTTTACAAATATCTGAAGGGTGGGTGTCAAGTAGAAAGGGCCAGTCTCTTTTCAGTGGTGCCCTGTGCTAGGATGAGGTCACAGGCTGGAGCACAGGAAGTTCTAATTATGAGGAAAAACGTCTTTGCTGTGAGGGTGATGAAGCCCTGGAACAGACTGCCCAGAGAGGTTGTGGAGTCTCCTCTGGAGTCTTTCAAAACTCAAATCTGTTCCTGTGTGGCCTGCCCTAGGTGATCCTGCTCTGAGAGGGGGATTGGACTCAGTGATCTCCAGCAGTTCTTTCCAACCTATGCCATTCCATGATTCTGTGTTATGACTGATTTGGTGAAATGTTGTTATTTGTAAAACAAATATAGTAAAAATTTGACTATTGCAAAAAATAAGTCTAGCTAACTTTGAGGTCAAGCAATTCCTCTCTCTCTGTGAATATGACACGTATTGATATTATAACTTATGGTTTATGATCATGATAGATTTTGGTGCTAATGATTATCCATGAGACAGAAACTAAAAATCATGCACATATTCTACTGAATAGGGAATGTATTATGGACTTTGCAACACAAAGTGTTTACAGGGAAAAGAAATTTTTAGGAGAACATGTATCTTAAAAACTATCACCTGTCTATGTTGTTGGTTAATAATTTAAATTGCTTAGAAATTAAAGAAATATTTAAAATTAATAGTTGTATAATTTTAAAAAATATTTCTGTGGTTAAAAATCATTCTATATGAAAGTGCAGAAGAAAGAGTAAGAGTTTCAATACATGTATAAACTGCATTATAGTTATGTAGTATGTGACTCATAAAAGGAATCTGGTAGTAGATTTATGATTTTATTTTTGCTTTTACTGGGAAAAGAAGTACCTGTTCTGCAGTGTGGGTGGGGAGCAAGGGAGAGAGAAGTGATGCAAGGTTCTACCTAGATCTCAACAAGAAAGATTCAACAACAAATTATTTCATAAAATAGCTGGTTTAATACAATAGAAAACAATAAATAAATAGTATAGGTGGCAAGCAAATCTTATGTTTCATTATATGGTGAGAAAACTGCTTTTGTGCAGTGTTGGATACACCCCAGATAGATTTTTCAGTGTCATGCTGTGCAGATCTGGTCCATGGACAGAAGTGTCCTTCTTTTTTGCCATTCCAGATATGACATGATTTTCTTACAAGAAACAACTCTATCTCTAAAGGATGGTGTCACAAGAACTTCTTGCTGCACATTTAGATAAAGGTAAAGCCATGCCAGGTGACATAAATGCTGGTACCTATAGGATGTCTACAGGCTCCTCTGCTCTAATAAACTGGATGAGGTTATCTTGTGCCCAAAGGATTTGTGCAGCATAAGATCATATTGGACATGCAGCAGGGTTCATCTTCACAGTATTTAGAGAATGTTGTGACTCAAATATTCAATTCATGGTATTTTATGATATCCAGTATCCACACAATCCTTAGAAAAAAGTTTTTTCACTTCTCTAATTTCAATATCCTAATAATCACAGGGGAAAAAAAAAAATTACTGCTTTAAGTTTTATAAAGGTAAACTTATTCTCTTTAGTTTGTTTCTGAGGAAAAAAAAAAAAAGTAAGTAAAAAAGCAAGCATATTAAAGCATATTTTTTGCAATTTGTCATTAGAAAATCAAAAGTTACAATGTAAGAGTTGAAAGTGCCCAGGAATCAAAACTAAAGACAGAGAGTGCAAACTCAAAAGACAGCTCAATCCATTTGGCTACATTTTCAAGGATTTTTTTGAAGACTAGGGATTGAAAGCAACTTAGTATTATAGATAAGACTTCAAAAAATTCTCTGAATTTCACTTCAGTAGTTTTCTTATTTCCATATTTGTTTTTCCTTTGCCTTAATCTCTATGGCAATTATATTAATTAAAGAAATGTACTGTTAAAGATTCAAAAAGTGAATAACAAACTTTAGGTGTTAATGCATATAGCTGTAAGTATTTTTATAATGAAATAGTTGTTTTCATTTTTGAAAATCCTAACAGAGCAAAATAGGTGAACTTTTATGCAATATGTATGTTTTTTACTTTTTTTTGCTTCTACATAAATTAGAAAATATAATGCAGTCCATCCTGTAACAGAGTATACACTATTGGTTAGAATAAATCTGGTGCTAAAAAGCTTTTATGGGTCTATGTCACATGTTATTTAAAAAATCATATTATAATTCTAACTTTGTTTTGGAAAGGACTTAAGTGACAGACAGCCTCAAATTCTACTGACTAGGGTGAATTTCACCTGGTGGTAATTATTACACAGCAATGCAGAATTAGTTTTTAATTGACAGTAAAAAGGTATGTGAGACTATCTGGGGGGTTTTATGACAGTAAGGACCATGTAACTACACCACCGGAAAGAACCTGGACCTATTATATTAAGCCTGCAGAAGGATGCTTCTTTTCTTTCTTAACAGGAAAAAGGCGGTTCCAGAACTCAGTATGAGAAAATATTACAATGAAAGCATATATAGTCACTCATAAATTATTGCCTGATAGGCAACTAATTTTTAGATTGATATCTTTTTGGAAATTTATTGTAAGAAAGGCAGAGAAGTGTTATGTTCAGTCATAAAAGCATGAACAGTTTGGATTTGCAACTCATCTCAAAACTCTTCATATACTGCTAGGAGATGCCCCAGGGTGGTTTAGTAGGTCTTAGGAGGCTGTAAAAAGGTAGATGGAAAGCATTCGGTGAGACTGAGCAGAAAAATGACAAAGAAGGTTAGCAAAGACATTGCCAGACACTGGGGAATGATATGCTTGTTCTGGTTTTGGTTGGTTGTTTGGTGTTTTGTTTGTTTGATTGGTTGGTCGGTGGTTTGTTTGAGTTTTTTGGTTTGTTGTTGGTTTGTTAGGTTTTGTTTGTTTGTTTTTAATTCTTGTCCAAGAATGTATTTAGGCATAGTCAGGGGCAAATATATGTGAACTAGGCCATTATTGATGCTGTTATAGTCTCAGATTCTTATGGAATTTCTAACACAAGTATTTTTTACGTTGCCAGTGCTTCAGATATTATTTCCACTATATTTCCAAACCATAGAAACTCAAATTCCTCTCCCTTTTTTATCCCATAAATCCCCAATGATTTTGAAGATGCTGAATAATATATATACATTTGATAATCTACTATGTCTTTTTAAAATCCAATAGTACAAACATTCATTGAAATACTAAATTAAAATACTAAATGTGGCAAAGTTGAAAAGATTTTTAAAGATGAAAATAGGATATAAAACGAATTTTGTATAAAGCAGCATATGGTCCTGATGCTTTTTTTTTTTTTTTTTAATATTTTACTCAGTGTTAATATTCTACAGATTTTTATTCAACAGAAACAGGATCAAGCCTCTCATGAGCAGTGGCATTTTGATGTATTACACCAATAGATCACCTTATGCAGCTCCTTGATGATGTATTGCACTAGTGCTTTATCAAAGTGTCATTGCTCTGATGAAGGCATAGCACCTTCTGGCAAAGCCCTTTAATGAAAACTGTTATACAGAAGAGTGTATGTTATGTTATGTTGCTTTATGCTGTTATACAAAGGAAAAAGATCAGAAAAAGAGCTAAGGTTTTAAGAATGAGTGGCAGATGGAGATACACCAGGTGATCAGACAGATAACATTCACACAATTAAGTTCCCATAGAACTTTGAGTTGCTAAAATAACGTGATTTGTCCCACACTTTTTCAGTATCTTGATTTCTGGCTTTGATGAAAAAAACTGAAACCTGAAAATTAATGATTTATATTTTGACTCAAAAACAGTGTCTAAGTTAAGGAGAATCTTTACATTTCCCTCAATCTCTTTTCCCAAATCACCATACAGAAATTCTTTCTGAAAAAGGTTATTCGGTAATACATCACACTTTTGGAAATTCAGATAGAAATTTGCAACTGCATGCAAAGATGTCTGTGACAGGTACAAAGCAGATTATATCCTTTTGTTATTATTATATTTATGTTAATAATTAAATACAAATAATATTATGATCTGCCAAAATAGTAAACTTGGCATCTGTGGGTGAATGTATCCTATAGTTCCTATGTATGTTTCATTAACTCAACCTTACATTCATAAACAGCAGAAAATGATTAAAAATATAAATAAGTACCATTAATCATGGGCTCAATCAAGTTCAAATATATACTACCGCAGTGCACTGTAATTTCTTACTTATGGAAAATCAATTCTCTCTTCTACTAAAATGTATCAAATAAATACCATTATGGTCTGGCAATTGTAGAGTTTATTAATTTTTCTTTGACATTAGTAGCAAACAATATTGTAAAATGCTGATATATTTTATAGGTATGGCTTATTTTTTCTCCTTTTGCCATATAACCATTACATTTGTTTATTTTAGTCATTATTTGTTAGCAAGAGTTCAGTAACAACTTGAAAGACCTTCCTGTATTATCATAGCAACAATATCTAGTTTACACAATACAGTATAATAATGGGCTAGCTGTTAGTGTGTGTAAACTGTACTGCTTGGGATAATAAAAGGTGATGACAATTTTTAAATTGCTTTTAGTACTGGAAAAGTACTATACAGGAAAAGTGAGTCAACTCTTGTCCTTTCTTCAAACTTCTCTATTTCATTTGTTGTCTAGAAAGAACCTCCCCACTTCTGCATAATATTATATATTCTGTTCTACCATAAGTCTTTTCATTGACATCACAAAGAATTTAAGATCACCTCTTGCCCATTTTACTCTTCCTTTCCTTGCCTGTACCATTTTTCTTCTGACTGTAAACCTGAGGAGAAAATAACACAAGATAGAATACCTTTCCTCTGATAAATGTCTTTCAAATGATATATATTTTGCAGTTTAAATGTCACTTTTGCAGTAATTTTTTTTTTTTAAAAGAATTGATATTTAAAAAATGTAATCAAATAAATATCGTATTGAACCTAATGATATGGAAACAACCATTTATCTCTGAAAACCTAAGGGTTAAATGTGGCAAATTTGTTTTCATGTTTTTGCAGAGATTGCGTTGAGTTGGGCTGTTGAGATTTAATTATAAATCAAAAAGGATAAGATTATTTTGGCACTGAAACCAACATAACTGTGTAAATGGGATTATGTAATAATTGTATATTCTTCATTTTGTGGGCTTTTAATTCCTGCTCAGATCAGGAAGTCTGCATCTAGGTTGCAATGTGGCTGGAGACAGATAGAGCAAATGGCACAGCATTCATGGGGACAGGGACTCTGGGTATGTCTGAGGAGAAGCCCAGGGTAAGGCTGGTCATGCCTTACCAAGGTTACCTAGTTACCAAGGCATTGGTGAACTCAGACCTGATATTTTCCAAGTGTGATCCATCAGAAACAATGCTTTAAAAGTTTGCTTTTATGATAATCTCCTGCTAATGCTTAGTCATCTGCAAAGAGACACTCTATCTCTTTCAGCTATCCAAGTTGAGAATTGATTTACACAGACATCCCTGGTAAAGACAAAATTACTTCCTGTAAATATTTTCTCTACACATGTAATCTACAACATATTGTTAGTGGTCTCCCTTTCCTCACTGAGCTGGTAGGTGTTTGCATATTTTCACTCAGCCTGCTTTTCACTTGAAAAAAATAATTGACAGAGAAAGTCAGTATTTTGGCTCGTCTCTGTCAGAGTGTGAAATGTGGTAGTTGTCTAATATCCTTGTAGGAAAAGAGTAAATAGGTATTTTTGATGTATAAAATCATGTAATCACTTGGATTTTGTACAGCCAAGCTGACTATGGTGGTTATAGATACTCGTGTTTGTGTGTGCGCATAGATATCCTTTCTAATTAGGGTCATATAAGGCCAATACCAGAATAACAATCACGATCAAAAGTTATTCTAGAATGTCTTTCGATTTATTGTAGATTCAGATACTATAAAACCATAAGCGTCCATATTGATAACTTGAATAATGATGACAGTGCTTCCCTGAATTAATTTCTGTGACTTAGAACTGGATCCTTTGCAAGAGTTCACATCCTGTATTCTCATATCAGTCCCTCAAAATACTTAAATAGTTTAGGGTAACTTTTCAATTCACTAGAAGCTGCCGCTGCTGCTAACAAAGCTATTTATATCGAAAGATTTTCTATTTAGTGTTTGAAACCCTGTTTTCTTTGCATTACTTTCATATAGTGATCATTTCTTGCTGCTTAATAGGACCGGTAAAACTTCAGATACAGATTTATTCTATTTTGCATATAATTCTACATTTATATGAAATCATACAACACTAATGTTTTTACAAACCTATGCTATTTAGCAGTTAAAACTATCATTTAAAAAACCTCAGACATCCATCCTTGGTCACAAAAGAATTTTGAAATATGTTTGCATCTGCACATATTTGGAGGTCACATGAATTTAAAAATAAATTAGAAATTTTTTTGAAAATTATTACTGAGTGTAATTATTATTACATTAGAAAATAATTACTGAGTTTATTAAAAAAAAATTAATTAGTAGATATTTGGCTTTGTGACTAAAATAGTGTTTATAATGCACCAATGGTTTAGCTATTTCTGAAACGTGCTTGCACAGTGTCAGTGCTTTCTTTTTTTCTCACACTGCCCCACCAGCGAGTAGACTGGGGGTTCACAAGAAGCTTGGAGGGCAACACAGCTGGGACAACTGACCCCAACTGACCAGAGAGATATCCTGTATCATAGGACATCATGCTCATCTTTGTGTGCACAACTTCTGCTTTACCTGTTACATTTTTTAGCTCAGCCTATGAGTTTTCTCACTTTTATGCTTCTGAGTCTCTTCTGTCTCACAGGTGAAGTGAGTGTGCAGCTGCATGTGTGCAGTCCATGACTGGGCTGATTACTGGGTTTAACTCACAAACACATGAGATCCACTTTCCAATTGTAAATTAGTTTTTGGTAAAACTGCTCTCTTACTACTTAAGCACATATTTCTGGAGTAATGTCACCTATATTTATCTTTATTGGAAACGTGAAGAAAAAGAGCTACCTCTAAGTAAAATATACATAACTCTGTTCTTAATTTCCAATAAAATTAATATCTAATTATAGATAGCTTTCAGTTCAAAATCTTATATGTTGTATATTGTGCCAAAGTTTTATGACTATACACTAAACTTGGTGAAAAGACTAAAATAATATTGTTGGCATATTTAAAGAACAAAGTACACTAAAGCAGCATGATTATTTTATATACTATTCACAGAAGACCACATCCTTCTCACTGAAACTTTCCCAAGTAAAAAAAAAAAAAATTGATGCTGAAAATATTTTTTCTTTAGTCAAAGCAATTTATCAATACTGAATTGAGGAATTAATTACTTCTAAACAAATATGGGGATTGGTGTTAAAAGTCAACCCTTTTGTTAATGACATGTATAGACTACACAACATTTTACTTACTCTCCAGAAAAATATGAAACGCTCAAATGTAATGCTATACCCCTACCAGGGGAAGCAATTCATAAGTTAACTCATAAATAATTCTGATACCAGCATTAGCAAGTGCTTTTAAGTAAATAGTTGCAAAACTGAACTAAAATTTTAGAAGGAATACTGGTAATTGCTAGAGTACCAATACTGTATTCTTGCTACTTTTCTGTCACCTGGTTCAGTACTTAAGAATTAATTCAGAGGCCTGGAATTTTGTTATTCTTTTAATTTTTATTACATTTCCATCTTAATTTTAGGAATAAACTGGTAAGTTACCTGGTATAGTAGTTCTTTCTTCAGCAGCAATGCTTTGTGCAAAACAGAATATTTTGATGGATACTAAAAATTATTTTCTCACTATTTTACAATGTAATAGCTAATTACTGAACTAAGAAAGGAACTAATTAAAACCAGAGGGATTCATGAAATATTTTTTGCTGGTATAAAATAGTGTGTGAACTATAAACAAATTCTGAGCATTAAAACCTTCATTCATTCCTTGTTTTGATACATTCTGCTCCTCCTTCTGACTTTTGACTTTCATTTTTTATCCTCTCTAATAAATGTTTACAGTCAGACTTTTCTACCAATTATATTTCCATAGCTAATCAGAATACTAACTACTTAATCAATTTCTGTAGCAAGACATAGCAAGAAGATTACTCCAGTGTGATGAATTACCTACCAGAGTTTGGATAAGTCTCCATTCATAAACAAATAATACATAAAAAGTCATCAGTAATTCATCTCATTATGTGGAGAGAAATTTGATATATATGCAACCAGTTAATGAAATACCTGATATGTTTTGGAAATAGAAGTAACAATAGTCATCATTCAGGAAGTAGATTTCTGTGATGGCTATTCTTGGAATAACAAAAACAAAAAAAAGCCCCAAACAACCAAACCATAAATCCATACTGATTTCTAACTTACCATAATAATGAAAGAGCAACTGCCTTTATTGTTTGATCATGTTTGTATCCTGGCCATTAATTTTAGGATGTTTATCTAAACTTGCAAGTTCACTGTCTAAGTTAGGATGTCTAAAATCCACCGTAATTAATCCACCAGTGGATAATTAAGACTACAAGACACACAATAAAATAGTAGGAAAAGCAGAAAAAAAATACCCCAACATTAGTACATGCAAATTAAATAAATGGCTATCAAGCAAATGAAGCAATAAAGAGATTGTCTCACCTCATCATTCTTTACTCAGTCTTTACAAACTACACCATAGTAAACATTTGTGATATCACAGATAAAGGTTTATAATTTGAGGGGAATAAACTGTGCAGGAAGATCAACTTGAGAAACAGAAATCATACTTTCGCACAAATATGCCTAATATACCAACAAAAACAGGAAAAATAAATGTCAAATATGAAAAGTAGTGTTCTGGATTTTGTACTTTCCAAGGCTTTCCTTTTTGACTCCTAAATTCCTGCTTTTTAGCCTTTACATGGCTAATTCCATGGAGTCTGCTGCTTTAGCTTCTCTAATTCAGAAACAGATGCATGTCTAAAAATGTGATACAATTTGCTTAGGATTCTAGACAGAGGAGAAGAGTATGACCTTTTCTTATGGTGACCTGCTGATGTCTGGTTCCCTCTCAGATTTCATCTCTTCATTGAAAAGACTAGTTAGAAAATTCTGTGACTCCTTATGACATTTCAGTACATACACTGGGAACTGAAATATTTAAATATGAGAATCTTCAGCGGAATACTATTGTAATGGAAATAATTATATGAATGAATTTCTATATGATATTCTTTTTGAAACATGAAAGTATTTGTTTCATATAACTTTGCTTTAGGGCTGTATGTCTAGAAATTTATAGCTAAATACTACTAGCTACATGTATGTGATGATCTCCCCAGACTAACTCTTTTAAAGACGAGAAAATTAAGATTTGTTTCAAACACACTTTATCATTTCACGTTTGTAATGACATTGCATTTAGTATTTACTATCCAATAGTATCACTAGTGGAAAAAGTGGAAATAAAGACTGTGTTTGGCGCTTTTTTTCTTAATATTAGTATTAATAATTGGTAAGTTGATTAGAAACATACTCATTTCCTGAACCTATCAGTTAAATACCTAAATGAGATAACTTCCCCTTTCTTAGATTCTGTGTTTGTAGTACTCGGTCTTGATCTGTTTCACAAAACAGAATGATCAGGTTGTCAAAACTAAAAACCTATATGTCAATAAGCTGTGAAAAAAAAAGATTCTTGGGCTTCTAACTGTATATGCTACTTTTCCTATTCTTTTATTGATAGTTTATAGAAGCTATTATATGAATTTTATTTTCTATGTTGTCCAAATTTAGATAAGCAGAGGATATTTAGATTATTATTTACAATATACAATGTATCAATGTCCTTCCATGACAATGCAATTTCCAAGATGACATCAGTGAGCTAAAAAGTTAAATTCTTCTAAAAAATAGGGGTTTACAAGATCCAAAATCGCTAAGAAATTATTACTTGCGTTTATCCCCTAATTCTCTCCACTCAGAAATGAGCACTAGCTATTAAAAATTTCCAGTCTTGAAAAGACCTGTGAAAGTATTTTTAAGAAACAATATCTTAAAAAAGAAAAAAAAAGTTATTTCATATCATATAATAATTTTACATCAAATATCTATGAAATGATCTTTGATCTATTTTAAATGTAAGAGCTTAACATGAGAGTTAAGATAGTACTAACGACTCTTGTGAACTGATTTCCTTTAGTTTAGAAGAGTTCTAATAACCCCTTAAGTAAACCAAAAGCAATTTAATGTAATTTTAGCTATATTCAGCTGTGAAGCTACATCTTGATTAAACTTATTGTTTGCCTAAGTATAATCACATGGGGGTTTTTTCCTTCTCTGTTTCTTTAGAGTTAAGGATCAGTTGCATTATTTTGATCATCTTACACTTTAGACACACATCACCAGTTAGTGTCACATTTACCTAGTTTTCATTTTCAATTCCATTACACAGAGGGGAAAAAAAAAAAANAAAAAAAAAGAAATATTGTTAATTCTATGAAACATAAGAGACTATTATGTTTCAGACTGGTCTTTACACTCAATCTCCCCCAAAAAACGGGTTGCTAAATTGATTATAATTTGTGCGAAATTGACTGTACATTCATGTTAAGCAATTTTCTACAAAATTACACAAAATTGGAACATCTCCATAGCAATAGACTATGGTACGTAATTGTAACTAAATATTATAGCCTTAAATAGAAACTTGTTTGATATGTATCATGTTCTGTAAAGTCCAGTCTTACTAGAAAACTGTGCAAATGCTTATGTTAAATAAATTTTGTAGAATTTTATAGGAATGCAAAAAAAGTGCAAGGATGTTAAAGTGAGTGTTCAGTGGCATCACTCAGATAATATGTCTGAGGACAGTAGCAGTGAAGATGAAGTGACTTTTACTGTTCTCCTCCAGAAGCATGGTGCCTTTTCTCCAGATATCTGAAAAACCTAGTAGTGCTGTATGCAGATGCACCCAGTCTTTCACAGCCAGCTGCAGGATGTTAGCCATATGTTTCAAATAACACTTATGGAAAGTTTCATTCAGCTCTCATGATCTAGCATACTGAAGACTTTTTAGTGTTTTGCTTCTTTCCATTAAAAAAATTCTTAAATAGGATCTCTTCCATTATAACAAAATAGAAATTTAAAAATGCTTCAGCTTGCTCCAAGCCATCTGTTTACACTCATTTCTATCACAAACTTCTCAGTGATTTGCATTTTGCCCAAGCTGTCTGTTCCGCCTTTGCCAACATTAAATAACATCTCATATTCGTGGTGCTTGTTCTTTTCAGTCATAGTGCTAGAATAAATTTTCAACAACAGAAGGAAAGGCTGAAGATAGCTGCCTGTATATCTGAAAATCAGCTAAAATTATGTAAAAAGCATTCAGCACAGACTATGTTGTTTAGTACAGTTTTTAAAATTGGTGCAAATAACAATATACAAGTTATAAAATCAAATATAGACTTTTCTTTAATATAAGATTGCCTTGTAAATAAAGGTCCACAAAACATGAATTTATATTTTTCACCATTTATTAGAAAAAGAGTTCCATTACACTTATGGGCTAGATGTGACTCTGAGATTATTACCATTTAAAAATAGATGAAAATATCTTCTCTTATGGTTATTTTTTTTTTCCATTAGTCTTGTCTGTATTTCTCAGGGAAATATACTATCTAAAAAGAAAACATATAAATAAATCAAGCAATAAAAGTCTTCTTATCATAAGAGCTCATTCTCTTTTCTATGTGTTTTCAAAACCATCCCCTCCCTTTTGACTTCAGTAATAATATAGTATGTTGTAGTAATTCTCAGTGTCATTGATGTACTCTTATGAAAAATGTGGAATGAAAATTTGGTTTAAAAGAAAGGAAGAAGGAAAGAAAGATAAATGACCTACTATTAATGAAAAATACTTCACTGGTCACTTAACACAAATAGGTCTCTTAGTGTTTAAAAGGAGATAGTCATTGACCAGGTTTTATGCTGCAAACCTCTGAAACCCAGGGGTGATAATATCAGGGCTTGAAGCTGATACATACGGGAAGTCATACCCAGAAATATTTGCCTTTATAAATAATTTTAAAAACTGACAAACTTGTAATCAAATAATGTAATCAAATATGTTCTCCCATTTATGTTTCATCTACCATTTGTTGTCTACAATACTTTGAAGACTAAAGAACTAGGCTGACACATTTGGCTGTATACATTAAATATCCAAATCATTAAGAAATGAGAGGATTCTTTATACTTTCCTTTTTCAAATGACAAAATCTAAAACAACAACAAAACAAACCAAACAAAAAAACACAACACAAACCCAAACCAAACACACACACACAAACAAACAAAAAACACAACAAAACCCCATGTCGTCTGCATAACAACTTCTGAATTGTTGGCTGAAGCAAGTGAAGTGAAGCCTGAAAGGATGTTGTAGAGAGGTAGGTGCTGGTCTCTTCTCACACAGAACTAGTAATAGAACAAGAGGGAATGGCCTCAAGCTGCTCGAGGGAAGGTTTAAATTGGACATTAGGAAAAAAAGTTTCACTGAAAGGGCTGTCAGGCATTGAAACATGCTGCCCAGGGAGGTGGTTGAGTCACCATCTTTGGATGTGTGTAAAAGCCATATAGATGTGGTGGTTGGGGATGTGACTTGATGGTAGACTGTGTGGAGAAGGGTTAATGGTTGGAGTCAATGATATTAAAGGTCTTTTCCAACCTAGAAGATTCTGTGATTCTAAGTTATTTCTTATGTAAATAATATTGTCAGAGTCAGAGGAAGTGATGTTCCTTAACAGTGTCTTACTACTGTGTGTTTGATCTCATAAGTACCTCTTTTTGTGAAAGAGCTCAATCCATTTCTATTGATGATAAATTTTGTCTATTCTACAAGTTTAGCCAAAATAGATGGTTCTTACTGTGAGGGTCGTTTAAGGAAAAAAAGACTAATAACTAATATATCAGTCTACTTCTAGTATAACTGAATCAGTTTCAGTGCTATTATTTCAGCAACAGAACAAAGATATAAAGACATGCTTTATGGAAATTCTGTAGAATTTGAAACGGACATATGATTTTAAAAAATAAAAATGAGAGGAAATAGAGTATAAAATTGAATACACTCAGAAAAAATGATGGGGAAATCATCAATCATATCTTGACTCATTGAGAAATCAGTAAAAATTTCCACCATACATCTAATCATGAGTAAACTCTAGTCAGAAACAGCTTAATAGATAGAGGCCATGTGAAGTCTCTTGGCTGTTGGCTTGTGGGGCATAGCCCATTGTTTGCATCTCTTCAGGCCTAGATAAATAAAATTTTTTAAGATTTATATGTTTAGGTATCAAACAACTTTGGCAATTATAGCTTCACTTCTGACTCTTACGTACTGAAACTGCAGAGCAAACAAAACATGCAAATTATCTTTCCATTTACATGCAAATCATAATTAACATAATTTGAACAGCAGGAGGAAGGTACTTGGAAGATCTTAGAGATTTAATTTTTTCCAAGTTACAGTAAATGATAGTCTGGATAAATGCAATTTAAGTTTGATTCCAGTAGCGGTCTGTTTGTGATTTATAAAACCTAACCTTCTAAAGTACTATTTTGGAGTGTCTTGGATAGACATTTTACTTTTAATGAAAGAAGCAATGTATATGTTTTTTGCTTCTTAGTTACAAGGATCTCATTTGCTATTTAAATCTTACGAACTAGAAATCACTCTTGGGTTTCAAGGTAAAAAATAACACCTAGTTTCACTGAAAAAAAAAGAAATACAGAAGTGCATGGTTAGCATTCACAATGTTCTAACAACATGGGCACAAAAGATCTATGGATTAAGAGATCTATTATTAAATCAGCTGTCATGATGGAAAATCACACAAGCTTTCAGACTCACAAACCCTTCTTGAAATCTAAATGAAAAGCAGCACCTGAAAAAACAGTGATTACAGTTAGATATGCAAAAATTGAACTAGCTACTAAATATTCTTCAGTCCTTAGAAAAGTCTTTGACTGAGGGTCTTCGATAGGTAATTTTTCTGAATTAATCTGTATTTCTTATGCGGCTTCATTAGCAAGTGTATTGGAAGTTCACAAGAAGCTGTGAGGTTATACAGCTGGAGCAGTTAACCCCAACTGACCACAGCCATATCTTTCATACCATATGACATCACATTCAGCAATAAAACACTGGGAGAGAAGGAGAAAGTGAGAGATGTTCAGAGTGATGGCATTTGTCTTCCCAAATTCTGTTTTACGTATGATGAAGCCCTACTTTCCTGGAAATGGCTGAGCATCTACCTGCCAATGGGAATTAATTCCTTATTTTACTTTGGATGTGTGCATAACTTCTGCTTTATTTATTAAACTGTCTTTAACTCTACCCATGAGTTTTCTCACTTGTGCTCTTCTGATTCTCTCCCCTATCCCACTGTGGGGGGAATGAATGAGCATCTGTGTGGGACTGAGATGCTTACCAGTGTCCTGTTTTTGGTGAAAACAGAACTAATTCTGTTCAGTGTTTTTACTTTTCAGTTCAGTACTTCTAACAGCACTTTCTGAAGTTAGCAGCCTGTTTTTACAGACAGTGTCTGCTGCTGNCTAAGGGGCCACCCTGACCCTAAACCATGACAACCAGAGTTAAACTACCATACCAACAGAAATGTTAGCCTCTAGTAGCTGGAAAAAAAACCAAACAAACAAACAAACAAAATTCTTCTATCCAGAAAATCTGTTTTGGGAGTTAAATGACATCACAGAAATATACTGAAATCCCTGAAGTAACATCAGAGTTTAAAGTTAGAATTGTTAAGCTCCAGTAATGACTGTATCCTCTCTCAACGTTACTGATTAGTTCACATAAAAAAAAAAAAAACATATATAGTCAGGTAAAACTATAGGAGGTGATGGAAGTTCTATCCATGCTGGGACACTAGGGAGAGGCAAGTAAACTCTGGAGAAATGACATAACTCTGTGCCTTTTAGTTGTTTTGTAAAGGTATTGCCATGGTGTCCTTTATTTTTCCTGCACTGTTCATTATCAGTTTCAAGAAAAGATCAACAAATGAGATATGAAGTAAGTAACATTATATAAAATAAGCAAAACAAATTCAGAAAGTGATCACTAATAAGAAAGAAAAATAAATTAAAAAAAAAAAAAGAGGAATTAAAACAAGCCAAAAGAAATCAACAGTAAGTATCAGCACAATGAGAAGTTCATGGCCATTATGAACAAGATATTAAAGAAAAATAAATACATTAGCAGTCATCTTTCAGATAGTTAAGGTCACATCATATCATTCACAAGGTAAATTACAGTCGTCATTTCTCCTCATAACATTTAAATTTAACTTGCATCTGGGAAGTAAAAATGACAAAAGAAGTACTTGGAAATGAAAGTGATTTTTTAATTTTTTTTTTAATTTTAAATATTTTTTCTTCAACTGTCATTTGCATAGGCCTCCTCTTTTTGGCACAAAACATGACTTCAAGAAAGGTTCACAGAGTCTGGATATTAAACTCTTCCAAGCACTTCTGGCCCTATTTTTAATGTATTTATTTTGTTACATGTATCAATATTTTTTTTCCCTAGGTATCAGTAAATTTAAAAAAGAAATAAAATTAATTTTCCTTACTATCAAAGCTTGTTTGTGAAAGTGACAAACTTTTCAAAACTTTGAGCTGAAAATTTTTAAAGATTGGGTAATGCATTATCAAGTGAAAGTCTTCATCAAGCTTCATTCTTGGCCAATGTAAACAATCTCTTATGAGCTCTCAATGACCTTTCTAGATTAAGTTTTTTTTCATTTCTGTCAGCTTGTTTAGCTAGACTTGTTTCTAATCATATGCAAAGCAAAACATAGTCGAAATAACCTTAGGAACATCCATTGATGATGAAAGCAACAGTTGTTTCAAAACAGTGTATTTAGTAAGAACTCTTAAGATATTATGTCTGTCACAACTTTTCTGCAATCATTTTGCATTGATAAATGCTAGACCTTTTTAATTTTATTGCTTAATTAAAACAGTCCACTAACATTGCTTTAGGGATGAACCCTTATGGCTTTTATAAGTGGACTTTAGATTTTTCACTTTAATAGTGAAGGAAGAAAGCAATTGGAATTATTTTATCTAATGTTATAGTTTATATTAATTCAAAGTGTTTAGGACATGAGATTTTTCAAACTGCCAAGACCAGTTACTATAAAATGTTAAAGTCTGACAGCACAATCAAGCTGCTGTGTGCTATTCCCTCAATAGACTGAGTTTGTAATAAAAAACCAACACAACCACTATCACCAAAAAAAGTATTATGGACTTTCAAGATGTAAATTACTATTTTCTAGATCATAACCCTCTTGATGTATGAGTATGCAACCACACACAGTAAGATGGTAATGCCGTGCCCCTTGTCAACATTTAGTTATCTTTACACTTCAGAAAAACATGGGCTTCTAGTCTAACATACTTCATACGTTGTATGAAGTATTTGAAACAGAATTGTAACATACTATTAAACTCATGACCTATAATAATTGAAATGAAAATCAATCAGGAAAATACTGATTGGTTTTCTGATTACACAATTTTAGCATTGTTTTCTCATTAAGGAGAGAATAATACACTCTAGATGGTCACTGTGAGTAGTGACTGCAGTATATACAGGCAATATAAAATATATAATGTGCTTCATTTTTAGGATGTAATTTAAACATAGCTTAAATTGAATTCAGATTTAAGGACTTTAAGTTCAGTTTAGGTTTCTTATGAACTTTAATAGACTACAGATAAAAGATAAATATGTTGAAATAACGATTATACTAAAAATTGTCTCTTTGGAACAAATTATTAACATTTGTGAGCTTCCTTCTTTAGGGATAATTCCTCATATTATACAAATTACAGTGTTCTTTCCAAAGTTTGTAATATTAAATACTTGAAAATATATTTAATCACCTTTGTTAGTTTTCTCTATTTAATTTTATATTTAGAGAACATCCTGGATTTATAACAGAGCTAAAACTTTTTTTTTTTTTTCCCTAACTATCCTATAGATTCTTGTAACTCAATATAGTATTTAAATTTTTCATAATGATCGTAATATATCATCAATAGAGCTAGATCTCACATTTATGCTAAAGTTGTTCTTGTCACTGAGGATTACTTGCTAGAGAAATTTTGCTACTTTTCAGCTTTGTTTTTGTAGCAGCCACACTCAGAGCTAGTACTAGCTTACGATTTGTCTTAGCAGAGCTGTGTATAAAATGTGTGACTATGGACAAGTTTAAAGGTTTTCATATGAAAGTAATTTCAAATAGAAGTGAAATCTTAGATCAAAATACTTAGATGAAAATGGTGGAATTTTGTTAAGTTTTCTTAACAATTTTATTATTAATAATTTAACAATAACAGTACTACTCTATTGTCTTTTTTATTGTTCTGTGAAAAGACAGACTGAATTGAGAAAAAAATAACTACGACAAGGATAGAATGTGATAGAACCTAAAATGTATGATAGATAAAAGAAAGCAGTTGGGTATGAACAGTGTATAAGAAAGAAAGATAGGCACCATGATGAATAGAAGAGGGGAGGGAATGAAGATCGATAGAGGGGAAAAAGCAGAGAAAACATGAGTAGGAAGTAAAATAACATACTAATTTTCCTCAATTAAGCCTAAAAATATCAGGCTACTTTCTTTAATAAGAAAGCCAATTGTTTCTCACTACATGATTTAAAATGTCCTTTACTCAGGCTGTTAAAGACTGATAACAGACTCATTAGCAGTACTAGATGGAGATATTAAAATTTTGGCAACATATTTTAAATTAAAATTCTGTTTTACAGAAACAATGAAAGGAAATTTATTCACATCGTATTAGACCCTGTTTTGGTCTTAGCTGCGATAAAGCAAATTTTTTTTCTTAGCAGCTAGAATACTGCTGTGCTTTGCATTCAGTATGGGAACTGATATGAGAAGAATGCTGAGAATATACTGATAGTTTTAGTCATTGCAACGAAATCAACTTACCTTGTCTTGTAGTATGCCAGTTCATAAGAATCTGTGAGGGAGTACAGACAGAGAAAGTGACCCAAATTGGCCAGTTGAATATATATAAGGGTGGGATAGGAAGCTGGGTGTCTTCTGGAATTGTGGTTTTTGGGATTTTTGATTCTCTGGGATGTCTAGCCAAGAACAGTCTGGTTGGTGGGTGGTGAGCAATTGCATTGTACATCACTTGTTTGTATATTCCATTATTGCTATTATTATTTTAGTTTATTTATTTCAATTATCAATTTTTTTTTTTAATCTCACAAGTCTCCTGACCTTTACATCGCCAATTCTCCCATCACCAAGGGTGGAGAAAGGTAATCAAGCAGCTGTATGGTGTTTGGTTTCTGTCTGCATTCAAACTACTATAGAGCCCCAAAATCGACTTGGCCAAATAGCCTGGCAAACCAGGAACAGGTGGGAAGCTGGCCTTGTAATGAAGAATGTGTAAGCCTTGAACCTAATTTAGTGATAGCATAAACTTGATTGCTGCAGTTCTGAAGATCACAAGTAAAGTGGAATACAATGCAAAGGTTAACTCTGTAGCAGAGGTAAATAATGGCCCTGTTCAGACAGAATAAGTCAGTTCTACAAAGTGCTGTGAAGTTCAGTTTATTAAGACTGATGAGTTAAAGGCAAGGGGAAAACAATGCAAAGAAAGCTATGGCTTAACATTACTAAGGAAAAGCACAAGCACCCAGCTTCATATGTAGTGTCTCAAGAGCAGATTAATTCTCCCTTAAGTGTGTTTTTGCTTATTTTTGCTAATTAATTTGTGGCAGTTTATCTGGCATATCCTTTAGCTGTTGATATCTGAGGTGACAACGTGGGAGTTATCCTACTTGTGCTTTGAATTGCTATGGAAATCACGAGTAGCATTTATCTCCCACTGCAAGGACTGCCTTTATGAAGCAAATGAAGACTGGAAGTGGCTGAACTTCACCTCCTGATGGAAAGTAGGGAATAATTTCTTAATTTTTTTTTTTTCTCTCAATTTTCCTTACTTCTGTGTATGACCTTTACTTTTGTTTTGTTTTTTAAGCAGCTGTCTTTATCTCAACCTGTAATTTTGCATCTTGTTTTCTTTCCCTGTCCTGCTGAGGAGGGAGAGTGAGAAAGCAGTTTAGTGGACTCTCTAGTACCCTTTGGCTGCCCATGCGTGGTGGGTTGGACACCTGGTACCCATCAAAACCACACTATCACTCCCCTCCTCAGCTGGACAAGGGAAAGAAAATATAATGAAAGGCTTGCGGGTCAAGATAAGGACAGGGAGAGATCATTCAGCAACTGCCTTCATGTATGAAACAGATTTGACTCAGCAAAATTGATTTAATTTACTGTTAGTCAAATCAGATTATGGTAATAAAATCCAAAACTAGATTTTAAAACACCTTTACCTCACCCCTCCCTTCTTCCTGGGCCAAACTTCACTCCCAATTTCTCTGCCTCCTCCACTAGTTACACAGAGGTATGAGGTTTGAAATAGGTTCATTGCATGCTGTCTGCTACTTGTTCCTATTCACATTGTCCCCCTGCTTCAGTGTGAGGTCCCTCCCACTAGATGGTGTCCTCCATGAACTTGTCCAATATAGGTTCTTCCCATGGGCTATAGTTTTTCATGAACTGCTCTAGTATGTGTCATTTCTATGGGTTGCAGCTCTTCAGGAAAAGACTGCTCTAGTGTGGATCTTCCCCTGGGGTTCTGGAGATTTACCTGAGATCTATACCTGTTATAACAATATGCAAAATTACAAAATATTGATATGATAGATGTGATTATTTTAACAGTAATTACCAGAAAAAAAAGAAATAAAATATTTTACAAATTTATTAAGTAATGTGTAAACACTGTTATTAATATATAAATGTATTTTTCTCCTCAAGATTTTAATATTACAAAAATAGCACCTGAGTTTAGATCGCATTATTAATAAGCAACATTCTTGCCTGAAATGCTTTATACAGGCAATACACAGCATCTGGGCCTTGTAATTGATTTTTTTCAAGTTTGTAATTTTTTTTGTTTCATGCGGGTCAGTGATCTGTACATGATCATTTACAGTTCATATAATCAGCTCATTAAATTTGTAAAAGTCACTGTGAAAGCTAAAATACAGGTCATCTATTTATAAACACACACCCATTTTTGTCCTTGAGTTGCTGATGTAACAGTTCTTCCTACATTTTGTGTCTACCAAACCTTATATCAGAAAGTTTAGTATCAGGGATTAAAATGATAGTCAACATGTATATATGAAATATATATATAAAAATAATTGAATTACAATTACATTGTATTTATTTTTAGCTGACTCAAGCTTATGGTTGAAAGAATATATGGATAATTTTGAAGAGAAATTAATATAGTTCAACAGAGTTCAAAGCAAATATCTTTATTTAGTTTGCATGTTATCAGTTTGTTAAAATATGACGGCTTATGATACCCTCTGCCTTATTCTTTGTTTATTATATTTTGAGGAAGCCAGTAATGGTCACAAAAATAGTAAATTCTTTTCTTTGTGAAGACTCTACTTCAGAGTCAAAAAATCGAAAGGAAAAGAAAAAAAACAACTTGTCTTTAATGTGACCTAGGTAAATGGATATCAGGGATGAGACAGAACAAAGGAGACCTGACAATAGTCAAGGTAGGTAAAACACAATCTGTAATCACAGAATAATATTTTTTTGATTCAGTTCAGTGCAGTAAAAGTAGCAAGCAAAATCTACCGAATATACTCAAATACATGATTTTTTTCTAATTTGTCAAGCCAAAGTACAAGAAAGCCTTAACATCAAGCTTTTGTTTATCTGTCATAGAGACTCGTATATGTATTTATATAAGCATGCATTTTAACCATATCACTAGAAATCTTATGTCTAATATATATACAAGCAGCCATTATTAGTAATATTTATTCTAAAGATATTTCCTGTATTACAGAATATTCAGACTGATTTCTGATATCAGAAGCTAACCTCACATAAGTTAGAACTGAGTAAATAAACCATCAGTTACTAATATTACTGGTAGAAACCATAATCTAAATCTGTGAATTATACCACAAAATCTCCAGAAGATTTATGGTATTTTAAAAGTTGTTATACTGTTCTTTTAGGAAACTGGATCGGCATTTGTTTTCTGTTGCTGCAGTGAGAAGCTATGCTGTCTAACCTTATTCAGTGAAAAAGATCTGGCAGGCTTTCAGAACTGTTAAATCTTTTATATTAACTTCATATTTTGTATATCCAAGCCTGTATTTTTGAGAGGAAGGGCTGGTAATGCTATTCTGTAGTCAGACCGTGTTATATCTGTGATCTAATTATCTGAATGGTCTTCAAATGGATTCAAGATGGTTCTTCAAATAAGAAAAGAAAATACTCATTTCTGTTAGAGGCAGTTAAAGGAAGAGGGAAAGAACAACATTCCTGAAAATATTTTACTGAGACTTCCTTTTTTCATTTTTCTACAAGATGTGATGCAATGATCAACTAGTCCTGCAAAATTTTACACATAAGTGTAGTCCTCCTTGCTTTTGAATTAATTACTTGAATGATAAAACTTTCAAGAGAAAGGCTACTTAGGATCAAATCTATACCTGTTGATTAATTTCTTTTTCACAGTCTGCCAGGAAACATAACCTCCAGCTGGCTCTGTGAAATGGAGTTCAAACTGCTTTTTGACTCTAAAAGAGAGGAGGCTACTTTGTGTTAATTTGGAATTTCTTAAATATTATCATTATGTTCTTGTTTCCTTCTTATTTCTAAATGAATTTTACATTGGTGTTATTTCAAGTTTTACTTTCAAGAGCGGAGAAAAGTTACAAAAAAGAGTAGAGAAAAAGACTAATAGTTGAAAAATATTCTTTAGCAATGTTACTAAATCGTGAAGTGGATAGAAGTAGTCTTAAATGTCAAATATTTAGGAAGTGGACTTCTCTTTTTCTAACTGCCCTTATACATATGAAAATTTATCTTTGTAAAGGAGAATTAATTTTCCACAAGTTTTCCATACAAATTCAGGCTGTCTGCCTAGCTAAAGCCATAGTGTTTTATTCTAAAGATTACTTCTGACACTGACTATTCTGTTACAAGATACAAAGCAATCTAGAAAACAGATTTTTGAGGATTTTTTTTTTTCAAAGCTTACATCATCCAAATTATGTAGATATATAAGCTCATGATTTCTAGTGTGCCTGACAACAGTAGGGCTATGTTGATTTACAGCAGATAAAGACTTTGAAAGTTTGGCACTCCTGTATTCTTATTGCATAGGAAATAACATAAAAACTTTTTTTTTATTCCTGCAAATAGTAGGAATAATGCTGTTCTTTCATGAATGTGTGGATGTATTTTTGAGCTGTAAATTCAATTTCTTTACAAATCCTTAAAAATAAAAATATGTGCAGTCATGCAACTACTTATGTCTTTGAAAAGGATTTATTTTCTACCTACTTTATATGAAGGAGATGAAACTCAAGAAAGTGAATAACAGGCTCAGATCTGATCTTATTCATCTCAGCATAATTCCAGGTCAGTTATGTTCAACAGGAGAAAAAGTACAAGTGAATAGGTTTTTGGTTTTTTTTTAGTCTGAATTGTAAAAAGGATTTATGAATTCAAAAATGAAAGTTCAGAAACTGTTAAAAAGATTTCTAAAACAGATTAAGGGAAATATAAATATTTTCAAATGTGTGTGCCTCTGTCTACTGTGAGTTCAGTAAGATTTTTGATAGTTTTCTATAGATACTTATAATGACCTTTATTCTTTCTGAAACTGCTTAAAAAATTTGGACATAGCTAATCTCATTTCTAATGTTAAATTTGAATAAAAATATCTTGAAAAATCTTTAATAGTCTGTAAGGGAAGTAAGCTAGTACTGCACTTCTTTTTCTACATATGATCACCACCATTAATCAATTTGATTACATCAAATGTCTAACAGATTAAATCCTAATCTCCTCCCATTCCCACTTCCTACTTCAGGACTTGTGTAGGGCCATAAATCTCTTCAGTTTGGTCAGAACTAGTCTGAGGACTAAAGGTAGGATAAGAGCCATTCATTAATCATTGGATTGTGAACTACTTGTTTTTCCATTCTAGAAGAACAAAAGAGAATCTTACCAGTTGGTTTTGGCTATCTGGCTTGATAGGACTACTCAGACTAGTTCCTCTTTTGCTCCCCATGTACACCCTCTTCAATTTCCACTACACCATAGCTTTCCTAATGTTTCTTTTTATTTATAGTCTTGTAGTTTTTTAATATTCTTTAGGTTTAACATGCTTCCTACCCAGATCACCAATTTGGAACATAACTTGAATTATCTGGATTGTAGTTTTCCCATGTGTCCAATTAAAGTATCCAATACTAGTAGATAAAGTATCTGTGTACTAGTCTGATCCTTACTGTTGAGTTTCATCTTCCAGTTGGGATTTCCTTACAAATAGCAGGTTGTTTTCCTGCTAATATTTTTGTTTTTGTGCAGAACATAAAAATAAATGGTTAAATGCTCCCTGAAATGTATTTGCATTCCTTGACACAAGTGGGAAGAATTTTATTGTTACTGATAATTTCAATAATAAATTTCATTAATAATTTCAAATCTAATAACACACACTGTTCTTGATTATACTTCATAAAAAAGGCAAAGCATCAAATAAAATATTTTTCTAGCTAAGAATAAGGATTAATATTAATTTCAGATGATGAAGACATAATACAAGAAGTTTCTGAATTCTGAAAATTGTGTAGAGGAAGCTGGGATGAAGAGCAAGAAGCCTTTTCTTTCAAGAAAGGTTTTTATTGTTTGGTAGTTGCAACTAATAGGATTATCCAAACTTCGTTGTGATTAGGTATCAGGAGACAGCGAAAAATAATATGAAATTGGTTGTGGAATCACCAAATTTATTCTCCCTTTTACTAAAAAAGAATGATTATGTCTCTGAAACATATGTTGGAGAAAGCAGCTAATAATCCCTTCAGCAGAAGAGTTAAGTTTCATTGAGTTTCTCTGAGTTTTAAAAACTCCTTTCTTTGTAGTGAGAAAACAGAAAGGACTGGTGTAGAGTTATCACATCCTTCAACTAGGAAAAACTATGGGAAAATTTTAAGCATTCATTTACAGTGCACCAGACAGCTCAGCGAATATTATTCCTTGTGTAGAGGGGCAATTATTACATGTGTTACTAGGGCAGGTGGCAAAGGGGAAAACGGAATTATTAGTTCAGAAGAAGAGTGGTGATTTAAAACTGGACCCCCTGTTTATAGAGATTTTCTCACTGCAGAATAATTTAAATGAAAGAAAAAAAAAAAAAAAGAAGTCTGGATTCCTTAAGGTTTCTCTGTCACATTTAATAATAGCATATGTTCTGTCAGCACATGGTTATTTTAATCAACCCACAGATTACAAGAATATGCCAGTCTGTGAGTGTTCAGAAATCATGTGACTGTATCCTTCAGATCTTCACCAGTAAGGAAAATAATGTGATGTGTGTGGTAGATGCTATACTGGAATGTAAGAATACACACAGCACAGCATTGACAATGTGAAGATTTTTTATGTGTTTGGAAAGTTACTGCAAGATTAGGGTCAGAAAGAGGTAACCGAACCTGCTCTTCTGCCTGTATATTCAAGATAAATTTTTCTGGGTTCCTTTCGACATGACAGCATGAAAATAAAAAAAGCCACAACACTGTGTTTAAAGAATAAAAACCATACAAATGAAAAGGGAATTGGATGTTCTTTACAAGGGATATCTTTAGCTACCTATACTTTGTGTTGTGATTTGCCTTAGGAAAATGATGGAATGTTATTATATTAAAAAAAAAAAATAAAAAAAAAATCTGTTCCATCAGAGACTTTGGAAGACTGGTATTTACATCTTTTTTCTACATGATTATTGTAGAAGTATGATTCCTTCCCCCCCTGCCCTTCTTTCTCATTCAGTGGCTGATAATAAGGAGAAATGTGCAGAACTATTTTCAGGATTAGCATCCCAAGATTACTTCTCTAAAGTAATAAAAAAAAAATAAAAAATACAAAAATAGTGAAAAAAAAAGACTGATAATTTTCAGTTAAATGAAGCACTTGATCTGTTAGAGAGCAGAAGTGTTATGGTCACATTTCTCACACGTGCAAAAATAGCACTGCATTTTTTCACAGGCTGATGTCTGAAGAGTTGAAATTTGGAAAGGTCACAGGGATATAAATCTTTCTGAACAGGATATCAGGCTGTCAGTTTGGCATCTTAGTTCTAATATCTACTCTACATTTTCCCCTGTCTTTTTTAGCTTGTTTTAACTAGAGAATGTAAACATTTCAGTGTAGACACCATACTTGTTTTGAATGCATTTTGCAACTTTCTTATTTCCTTCAAGGATTGGAATTACATCTATGGTATTTGTGATTTCAAACTCTTTTTCCCTGTGGACTCCTGAACCATTCATGTTCGCAAATGGGTTTCTTCCACCTCTCAGTTCCTTGTTCTATGAAAGCTCTCTTTGCTCTCTTATTGAAAACTATTTGATTTCTTGTGACTGCTAAACATCTGCAGAGGCAAAACAGCTGCCGCAATGCTTCCACAAGCAGAAAGCTAAAAATGCCCTGAACCCCAGAAACTGTCTTACTTGAATGTACTTACTACCTATATGTAGATTCTCTCTCTGCCTCCTTGAATTCTCCTTGAAAAAGCTGCCCAAGAAGTTGTCTTAATTTGGATGATGAAATCTGCAACAAGGGATTTGCTAATCTGTTCTTTTACAGTTTTCTCACTCTTGTCATTAGTCAGTATAGCCCCACCAGAGCAAGTTTCTGTAGTTTTGTTCTGAATAACTTAAAACTGTTCTCACATTCAGTCCTCTCTTTCATTTTCTTTAGAAGCAGCAGAATATTAAACCAAGGTGAACACTGTACCATAATTAATATGCAGGTGGCATCCACAGGAAGCTGCTGAGCAGTAACATATAAGACTTGATACAGTACATTTCTCCCATTAAGTCATATCATTGCAATAGCTATCCATTAAGTACTAGAAGTAACTTCCTTTAAATATACTATCCCTTATTTCCTTCCCTAGGTGTATAATGTGTTATCAAAGCCTAACAGCTTCTGCTCAAGAAAAGACCAAGAAGATTTCAAAGGCAGGAAGTGCCACTATAATTAAAACTGGAACTATGTAAAGGTATTCCCTAGTACTGGTATTTTCACACATTAACACCCAGGGAAAGCAAACAAACAGCAGATACCATGCAAGTCACTGTGAGAGTAAAAGTCGAACTTGTCTAAGGAGCATTTTTGAAATCTGTTTTCCTTACTGGAAACTCATAATCTGTTTGGTTTTCTGTTTGGTTGGTTGCTTTTTTCCTTCTTTTCCATTTGGTTGCAAAACAGAAATCTTAAAGTCCTTATGACAATAGTATTTAGCATCTTTCACCATTTTGTCAGTACCGTTTTGGTGCATTTCAGACTTTAAACATGTATGTTGCTAACATTAGTATAAACACATTTATTAGCCAAACTGATCACAGTTTTTTCTGTTCTTTTTAATTATAATATTAACATGAACAGAAGTGTATCTTAAAATATAGTATAGTTTTGTGTCACAGAATCATCTAGGTTGGAAAAGACCCATGGGATCATAGTGTCCAACCATTCACCCTACTCTACAAGTTCACCCCTAGACCATATCACTCAACACTACATCTCAGCAATTCTTAAACACATCCAGGGGTGGTGATTCAACCGCCTCCCTGGGAAGCCTATTCCAATATCCTACCACTATTTCCATGAAGAATTTTTTCCTAGTATCTAGTCTAAACCTACCTTGTTTCAGCTTGAAGCCATTCTCTCTCATTCTATCACTAATTACCGGAGAGAAGATACCAGCACCAAACTCTCTACAATGTCGTTTCAGATGGTTGTAGAGAGTGACGAGGTCTCCCCTCAGCCTCCTCTTCCTCAAACTAAACAGACCTATCTCCCTCAAACAGTCCTCATATGATTTATTCTCCAGTCCCTTGACGAGCTTTGTTGGCCTCCTCTTCACCCGCTCCAGCACCTCGATATCCTTCTTGTACTGAGGTGCCCAGAACTGGACACAATACTCAAGGTGTGGTCTCACCACTGCCGAGTCCAGGGGGACAATCACTTCCATACTTCTGCTGGTCACACCTTTTCTAATACAAGCCAGGGTGCCATTGGCCTTCTTTGCCACCTGGGCACACGTCTGGCTCATATTCATTGCTTGTCAATTAGAACCCCAAACATCATAACATAGATATCACATAAAGTAGATTTTTAAAATTTATTTATTTTTATACAATTCTATGCTTTTGATGGATCTTACCCAGTTTGGTAATGGAAAAATTCTCTAAAAACATGTAATTAGAAATCTAAGTAACTACATATTGTTGAAGATAATCTGGGTTACAAATATTTTTAAAATGCAGTGATATTCTGATATCTAATATGTTGGAGTGGAATTATTTCTTAACATACTATGAATTCTATTGGGAAATCTTCTTAAAGATAGAAATACATGCTAATTTCTTTTTCATACTATTGATACAGGACCCCTAACTTAACCTGTTTATTTGCAGTTAGTATCTTTAAATGTACTATCTAGAGAGAGAATATAGGTTGTCAGGAAGTAAGGAGATCTTTTGTTTATACAGCTTTTGGTATTAGTTTACTATTAATTTAATCTGTATGAGTACAGTCTATCCATGTATAGAAAACAAAAGCTGTATTTACTGCCCATCCTTTGTAAGAAGAATATATTAATGCCTGCTTTATTTTTTCCACACTTTGTCTAGGGTAAAAGGAAAAAAAACAAACAACCAGACTCTCTAGTCCGTGTTTGCAGAGGCTTGTGCTTACATCTAAGTTGACAGTGTAGCAAGAGGAATTATGTTGAACAGCTTCAGTTTATTGTCACTTTTATTGTCTATCACCTCAGCAGAATTTGACAGTTAGTCTAAGAGAGTAAGGAACCACACTTCCAGTACATGTGCTTACCAAACTGAACTGTTGATCTGTACAGCAAGGAGTTTGCTTTAGAGTGATGTCTGGATATGTGGGGATCTTATTTGCTTATTTTGTTTGTTGCTGGGGTTTGTTATTAAAAGGAAAAAAAAAAAAAAATTATGCAGTCTTTGTTCTTTGAGCATTGAATCACTCACCTAGGGAAGAAATAAGTGGAGGGCAAGAGAGAGGGAGGAAAAAACACAGTATGTCTGTCATTCATAGGATCCAACTGATTGCTGTAACAAGTCACAGTGATGAGAGAAAAGAGAGTCATTCTGGGACTCTGAATGTCACTGAGATAAAATAGCTAGATAGTTTGACCTGTTATTATCAATAGGATCACAAGACGATTTAGGTTCTAAGGGACTTCAGCAGGTCTCTAGTTCAACCTCTTGCTCAAAGAAGGGTCAGGTATGAGGTTGGACTATGTTATGCAGGATTTTATCCAGACAGGTCTTGAAAACCCCTAAGAAAATTATAGCATATGTTAGACAATCCAGGGGGGAAAAAAAAAAAAAGGAATTGTTTAATTGCCAATACTTCAAAATAAAGCACTAGTAAAAAGGATCAAGCAACACAACACTATTTTTGTGCCATTTTAAAATTGTTTAACTCCTCTACTGTTAAACAGGACAGACTAGCTGTTTACCTGACTGTTTTCACATAAACAAGACTGAGCAGAAGATCTGTAACAAGGGTACCAGATCATACATACATAGCATAGTGAGAAATACCACAAGTCAGATATTGTGCAAATACTCTGGGCTCAGGGCTTGAGCTTAAATGCAGCTCCTGAGTGAAGGTAATGAAGTTCCTGAGCTGGCTTCTCATAATTTTTTTTTTTTTTTTCATTGTTCATTTCACACCAGTCAGATCCAAGGTTACATAACAAATGAGTCAACAATGAGTTAAGGTACTCAATATTTTATGTTTCTTGTGTTTTTGCAGAGGTTTGATACAGAATAGGGCAAGACACACACTTTATAAAATTTGAAGAAGAGCATTCTCCCAGATTTACTTTAGTAAATCTGTGTGTATGTGTACATTGAAGATGTTAAAAAAATTCAGTTCATGTATAGACCTCTTTTTTGAACATGAGAGACTGACTAAACCAAAAATGTCATGTATTTAAAGAGATGTGCTTAAGAATTTTACATGGTAGCCAAAAGGAATTAATATATTTTTTTCCAATATGCAATGAAGAATGCACGTATGGAAATAAAAGTGGAATACTTTTAGTATACTAATGAATACTTTTATATACAGCTACAACAAGAAGAAGAAAGTTTAATAATCCCAAATGGACTAGCTAACTGTTTTTAAGTAATAAAGATTTTCCAATGTTTGTTTACATAAATACATTAAAGATTGACCGGATCTCATGAGTGTTTTGTTGAATGAGCCTTATTGCAGTCACAAACAGACAGCAGTAGCTCCCTAAAATGCAGATTTATTCCAATCAAAAATTGCTCAGCATTCTGATGGACCAAAATGACAAGTTCAGATGTCAGGCAGAAATATACTACCACACAACTAATTCCTAAGTTTTGTGAACATTCTTTTTTAGAAAGATGACCCAAAGGAAGGCAAGGTTTCACTGAAAGATATATCCATAAGATGTATTCATGCAGCAAAGAGGGGGTGAGGGCTTGCTCAATGCTGGAAAATTTCTTTGGATAGTGTCCTGATCCAAGGGGAGACTGCAGACTCTCTTATCTGAGGAGGACCAACTTAAATAACCTCTCTCTCTCTGGTGGGGCTCCATATATAACTTAGTCATGTCTGAACTGTCATCAAGCCTAATTTGTTGGGGTCAAGCTATGGCAAAAACAAGGTAAGAGCCTGAAACAAAGTAATCAGGTTTTAATGGACATAATGCCACAATCTTTATTGGGGTTTTGCAAGCCTCAGTCTCTCATGTCTTTGTAAGGGTGGTTGCATCTGCCACAAGCCTCTGCCATGGCAGATATGCTATCTTGGCATTGAAAGGGTTAAATGTCTGCTGGGGTTAATACTACCAGTAAAACTTGAAAGGTCCTCTATCAGGTCCACTTTCTTTAATGGTCACCTGTCAATCCAGCAGCACTGGGAGTCAAAGTCTTCTGGAATCTTGTTGCAATAGTGCCTCCAACAGAAATTGTTGCATTCCCTTACGCATATGTTTCAAAATTATTGCAAGAGATATTTCCTCAGCTGAAGTTGATTAACATTTTGATATTATTTGCAGGACTTGGGACTTAATGTAGAAAGCAAATAAAAAGAGTCTTTATTGTCAAGCTAATAAAAAAGTCCCTAGCAAGCTCCTTACCATGAGAGACCAGCCTGTACTAATATAAACTACTTGTTTGTTTGTTTGCTTGTTTGGGTTTGTTTTGATTTTTTTTTCTTTTTGAGCACAGTTGTTTCAATATATAGTCTCCTGTGAATTAAAGTAAGATTTTTCAGTATACTATTAAAATGGTTATATGTTTTCCCAAGTTGGACCAACATGCTTCATTAAAAGTGTTGTACAGTAATTCTTGTCAATTGCTTGTTTTGACTTTTAATTATTTTTTTTATGCATATTTAAATAGCAATATTTTATCAATCAATATTTGTTTACTACACGTGAATGGGACTTGTTTTGTACTTGTGAAATAAATGTATCATGTTTTGCCCATGATCATTGTAGGTGTCAAAAATCTTTATTGACATCTGATTGTGGTCTAGTTATACTGTATGGGGGGACTTTCAAATGTATTAGATGATGGAAATATGCAGCAGTAAATAATACTCATTATTTCAGATGCTTAACATGGCCAGTCAAGAGGACAAGCAAAATACTTCGTGACCCATGTTATCTGCCACAGCAAATAGGAGACAAATAATTGACAAGTAAGCAAACCTCTCATCAAGAAGTTTGGAGCTGAGATATAACTTGCTAAAATATTTGTATAGACTTAAAATTGTGTATAAAGATAAAAAATGTGAGTTGTTCATGAAATATTTAACAAAAATAAGTAATACTTCTAGACAAATTAATCGTAAGGAGTTCTTCACCTATCTGTTACAAAGTACTTCAGAATAAATCACATTATGATTTACAGTAATCATAATTATGATGTATCATAATGTATCATAATATAGATCTCAGTTCCTAACAAAGTTCTCCCATTTCTTGATGCCTTAAGAAGTACTTTCAGACATATATTACTGGCAGAAAAAGAAGAGATTTTCCCTGCATATGTTCATTGGTTAGAGAAAGTGTAATCTATGTATAATTATAAATGTCTGCTTTGCAAGTGGTGAGGAGGGACAATATTTAAACAATTAAACTTTTGATTTCTAGACTTCTAGATTAGAGATGTTTGACTAATATTCCAATCAGTGATGAAATTTAGGAATATGTACTTAAAAAAAACTTTTTAAAAAGTCAACTTTATTTGCCAGAAGTTTATCTATTGATAGGTGACATTTCACTTAGTTTTGTTGCACACAGATCGTATAAAAACCCCATAAATTGTCAGTGTGCTATTGGAGCAACAAAGTAAAATCATGTTCTGAGCTGCATCAACAAGAGTATAGTCAGTAGATCAGGGGATGTAATTATCCCCACTTTATTCTACACTTGTTAAACTACACTTATTATTGTGTCAGATTTTAGTTCTCCCAGCTCAAGAAAGAAGTTGAAAAACTTGACAGAATTTTTTGAATGGCAACTGAGATGACTGGAGGGTTGCAGAAAATGATGTATGAAGAAAGGTTGAAGGAATTATGTTCATTGAATTTACACAAAAGAACCCTCTGGGGATTTGATTGCAGTCTTCCAGTACTTAAAATACAGCTGATTGTAGGCCCTGTGCTTTTAAATTTCTTCCTCATTCCTACTACTGTATTTCTCAGAAGGTATAGACATTTCACCTAGACATTGTAGCATCAAGATTTGAAACGATCATTTCATGATGTCTTTAAATACTATTTTGCTTTATCCTCATAGCTTCTAAAGGACATCATTGTAGTACATTTTTCTAACTCTCACTTCTGATATGTGGATGTCTAATTCTCAGTAATGAAAAACACACTTAAATTCAGTAATTCAGCCTTTTCCTTTTTTTTTTAAAAAAAAAAAAAAGAAAAGAATTTACTTGTTGATGTTTTGGATTTAAAAAGCCCAATAATTTTGACATTTGATGAATTCAGATACATAATTTTTCTCTGTCTGAGCATCATCTAAGGAAAATATTCTCTGTAATTCTTCAGAAAAGGAAGCATAAAATATACTTATTCTGTATAAGTATATATGCTAATCAGGAGGATGTAAGAGGCTGCTCTTCTAAATTTCCTCCAGAAAACTGAGGGTTAATAGTTGTTGTTTTGCTAAAATTATATACTATATTATAATATAAGAGAAGAACTTTTTTTTTTACATTTTTTGTTTAATATTTACAACATCAATCAGTCTGGATTTTAGACATGCAAATTCAAATGCAAAAAAGAAATTATATGAAGAATAAAATAGAAATACTGCTGGAATATTTTCAATAGCTTCTAAATTGTTCATCAACATGTAAAATACATTTTGTTTCAATATGAAACAGTTCATTTCCTGGGAAGAAGTAGTGACTTTTTTTCAGAAATTAATGTTCAGCCAACATTATGCCTTTTATAACCTTTCCAAAATATGAATATGCTGATTAATTCACAAGACATAGATCTTGAACTTCCCTTCTAAACATCAAGAGCTTTCATTGAAGGCCAGCCCGCATCAGCTTATTCCAAAGAGACAAGCTTTGACTTTCAGATTTTTCGTGAGGTCTTTTAGTTTTCATTTATGCTCATGCTGTATTTAGTGTATCTCATCTGCTTCCAATTACTTGGACTGAATGTGTTTTCTTTTTCTTTTTATTTTGGTGTGGGTCTCTGTTTTTGATAGGCCTGTCCTTTCATATGAAGAATTGATTCCCCTGGAATTAAACATTTTCTAGGACATATCAGGAAAACTAAATGCATAATTATTTACAGTATGTGAATATGGGTCACGTCTCAGGTGTTTGTGCCTATACAGTTAGCTAAACTCTAGATACAGTGAAGGTTACCAGCAAGCTTGCTGTGTAAAAGAACTTTTAACTAAGGTTTCAATATCTATTCCAGACTCTGTTTAGGAGGATAAAATAGTTGTCAGTTATCTCAGTAGAAAATAACATCTAGGTAAATAAAATTCATATTATGTCAATACTTTTTTTTTTTCTGCACTATAGCTTAGTAAAGTTGTTTTTTGCCTTTATAGTTTCAGTAAAGAACCTATGTGCTCACTTGAGCTAGTTAAAAAATCCCAACATTTTTATTCAAGAAGAGTTAGTGTTTTCTGGAATAAAAAGCTAAGTAGGCCACAAATTTAGAAAGTTGTCTCTTTAATAATGTAATTTGTTACACTGGGGTCCCATATTGTCTGTTTACTCAAGCAGGTGGATTTGTTAACGAAGAGAACTGCTGATGATGCAATGTGCTGACCTACATATCAGTTCCCAACAGACTGCACCAGCTGGTAAAGTTTATGCTTATAGCTTGAACAAAGCCAACATTTCTCCCTTTCCATTACCTCCTGCTGACTAAATACAGAAAAATAAAAGTATTGTCAAGTTATCTTCCTGGAAAATACCTGTAAGCAAGTCCATGTGTAGAGTTATTTACGGGTTGGTTTTGTTTTTTTTTTTTTTTTTTTTTTTTTTTTTTTTGGGTTTGTGTGGTTTTTTTTTTTATGTGTGTATGTGTGGTTTTGTTTGTTTGGGTTTTTTGTTTGTTTGTTTTTTTTTCCTTTCTTATTCTGTATTATTTCTTGTGTAAATATAAAATAAAAATTTTAATCTATAAGGCTCCATTTACATGCTTATTAATTTACCTTTCTTGCTTATAAATTTTAAACACAAACATATCACAAATCCTTGACTTTAGTCTACAAAGGAAATAAATTATTACTCACTTTTTTATTGTCTTCTGTTGTTTCATTTTCACAGCTGCCTAAAATGGTACAAAAGCAGTATTAAGACCGCTTAAGTTTTACCTCAAAATTAGAGTTGTACACCTTGGCAGCTATCTATTCTGAAGCTTTTGAAAAGATAGCAGAAAAACCTACAAGGTTTAATGAAGTCAAAAGGTTAATTTCTGTTGTATCAGAGATGCTTCAAATCTTAGACTGTAATTGTGATGCTTGTCTAATTAACAATAGCATTTTGTCCACTTGGATCTCTGTTAAACCAAGTGAAGAAAAATGCCTCTTTACTAAGCAAGGTTGTTGAAATGAAAAGCTTTAATCTCTGTGGGATTCAGAAATTTTTCATGTGAATATTTTCTCAATATCCAGGAATATCCAAGGTCAATAATACCTCATAACAGAGAGCTTGGGTCTAATGTTTTCTTTTCTTTAAACATAAAGTATTGTCTCTAATTCCTAATTACAGAATATTTCAAGGTTATTTTATTTCTGGTACGAGCAGAGTTTTTTGCTTTACCTAACTATATCTGCTGACTGCTTTCATGTTGTACCAGAAATTGATCATGACCGATCCTCATGTGTAGACTTCATGCTCTTATATCATATCTGTATATATTTATGCACAGAAGTTATTAAATTATCAGTTAGAGTATTTTATATTGTTTATATGAAAACATACAAATATTTTTAATTTTTATATATACTACATGCAAAACTAATTGTAATTAGCAAGTATCTTTATCTGGGTATTTACCTTTGTGCATATAGCAACCAAAGGATGTAGTTAGGGCTTCTGATGAAGCCCTAAACCTTTGCATATGCTAATTAAAATCTTATTCAAACAACCCAAACAATTTCCCTGCTTTTAAAAGATAAGAAATTCAGCTTAAAAATGCAGCCATAAAACAGAGACATTTTTTCTCCCTAAGACTACCAGTGTGTTACTTTGTGGTAATATTTGTCTGAAAAAAATTTTTAAAAAGACAATAAGCTCTAGTTTTCTATATGCTGCAGCATTTTTTGAGCAACACTGGCATCATAAAAGGTGTAGAGTGGAGAATCATGCTCACTAGCTGAAAAAAAACATTTTAATATATCAGTTTGAGAAGAAGAAAAAACTTTAATACAGACAAGGGAAGGTAATTACTTTTTAATGAAAGATTTGTAGTATGCATATATGGGAAAACATTTGGACTTGTAGGACACTTTTAAGGAGCCACATATTGAACTAGATTTTGAGACAAAACACTTACTGCAGGATACCTCTGCTTTATGTAGACCTAGATGAGGTGGTTTTAAGTAGCTGACTCATGGAATTTCATAAGGGCAAGTAGTCCTGTGTCCCAAAGGTTCTGGACTCTGAACCCAAGTTATAATGACACAGTTTAAAAATAGAAGACAGTTCTAAATTTAACATATCTGTGAGAGTTGTAATCAGATTATGAATTGTGATAAATGTAATTACTGAGAACACAGATGTGTTCTTAATGCAAATATAGATTTGGTGTTGCTCATGAAACACTAACAGGAGAAAGCAAGTGGCTAATTTGAGTTAAAGGTGATACAGAAAGTTCAGTATATGGATAGTCATGACCTAATCTTTGATGATGAAAGTCAGGTTATCTTTTGGCTACTTTTCAGTGTCAGTGTCATGATGGGAGGCAGAGTCTTGATCGTAAGAAAATTTGAATGTTCATCCCGAGTAATGCTTTTGCAAGTTGTGAAGTGTCAATGTAATTTCCATTTTATTTTTCTTTTCAGACAATTCCATCATGTTGATAATAAGTTAAAACAAAACAAAACAAACAGAAAACACACCAAAACAAACAAAAACTAAAAAAAAACACACAAAAAACTCCCACCCAACCAAACACCAAAATTAAAAGGTATTAGAACTTCCAAAATGGGTCAGAGCTTTTGATTCCTACCTTTTATTATGCACCGGCTTGCTTCCTCCTAAGAAGCATATAATCCAGGAACTATTATAAGAAACAGTAGTCTTTAGAAAATGTATTTTGATATTTGTCATGGTTTAGGGTCAGGCCCCTTAGACCTGTAACAGATGCTCTTTTTTAAACCCTCTCCAAGGGGGAAGAGAAAACAAATAAGGGAGACATCAATTAAAAAAGGAAACTAGAACAGCTTTCATGAAAATGAAAAGAATAATAATTAAAATAGAATATGCACAAATACATACAAAACCAGTATCAAATCCAAGCACCCTGATGGTAATTATATCACCATCACCACTGATACTGTGGAACAGGCACCGGG
>VWZY01001829.1:7717-19500 GCA_013399075.1 Chloroceryle aenea
GGGGGGAGGTTGGGGGGAGAAATTAGGATTTGATAATACTTTCTGGCTTTTCTTCTGAATCCAGGATCTGATGTTTGTTGACAACTCCTGTAATTCCCATCACTTAATAGAGCCTTTCTCAGCCTGCTGTTTCTGGCATGAGCTGTGTCAGAAACAGCCCTGGATCCCAAACTATCACAGAAGTTGTCAAGTGAAGTAGTAACAGCTTTCCTCAAGTATTACAGTCAACATTTTTAACTGTAAGGTTGAACTGATTCAAAATTGTTGATGTAGCTTGCAGATGGAACAGTGGAAAATTGCAGATAATATGTGAAACCAGTCTATCTGCACGTGGGGCTCAGTGTTCTAAGTTGTTTCTCCACTCTGAAAAGTGATTTTATTTTTTTCGATACAAAGCAACTACACATTTGGCTTTGTTTTCTTTATTGGCAAAGGATATCTTTGTTCTTAAACTGACATCTGGCAATCGGGCGATTTCTCTCTTATGCAGATAGCAGAGGATTATGTGATAGATACAAGATGTCCCTTCCCAGGTGTAGGTTAATTTGATCATAACATCATGGAAACAGGAACACTTCTTCACTCACTGTGGCCTTCAATGGGCATGCACATCCAGTTAACTGAAGTACAGTACTGCACTCTGATCCGTGAGGCTACCTTTGTGTTTAGTCATCATTGTAATGACACCAGTACACGGTCAGGGAGCTCTGATGTGTGTGTATTTCCTGTGCTAACTGTATCTGTTCTCTCTGTACCCCAATGCAGACTTAATCAGGAGTTCTCTTTTTGCTTCTTGCTAACTTCAGAGTTTCTTCAAATTCAGTAAGGTCCTGGTTTTTATCATGGTCACTTTTCAGAGAACAGGTAGGTTTAAATTTGTTTTCTAATCTTTACCATCTTCCTCTTCTCCTGTTTATTCCTAGTTGTCCTTTAACTGTTAGTTCAAAGCTGCTGGCCTAGTCTAAAAAATATCAAGTTAGAATAAAAGGAAACCTGTATCCCACTGTAGAAAGATCACTCTGTGCTTTTACCATAATCTTCTATGGCTGGTTGGCTGCCTTGGAAGTGGAGACTTTGCTCCTGTGGAGTCTACAGAAGCTGAAACTCTTTTGTATATGAATTGTATGGTGGATGTCAGCAGATTGGGAAGTAGAGGTGCCCTTTATCTGCATCCAGTGTGTTTTCTAAATTGATCAGTAGTGGTGGAGTCAGACAGAAAACTGGCATCTTTGGCTCCTGTGCTGTCTCATAGCTAAAGATTTCACAAAGGGCAGAGCCAGGAGGGTGCACCACTGACTTTCTGCTGACTTGATCCCATTTAAAGCTTTTCTCATAGTAGGGCTATGAGCTAAACTCTATCCCTGTGTTCTATAATGGCAAAGGCTTTGGCCAGCAGGAATGCCAGCTATACTCAGAGGTGAGCTGGTAATGGAGTGTCTGAGCAATGGATGCCTTCAGGGTTTGCTCCATCATGCCTTATGCTTATTGAACTGCAGATTAGTTGCTCCCAGAGCTTCTGAAACTGATGGTCGTCTCTCTTCAGATGAGATGTGAAGATGGCATGGGGGAAGGACCAGTTTCCTCAGTGGTTACTCACTCTGCTCCTCATTACTCAGTTACCACTGTTTGTTTTCATGATTGACTGTTGGCATGATGGAGTGAAAGCACCTTGTCTGCAGCTCCCTCTGCCTGATTTGTTCTTGATGGTGTAGGGGCATAACAGGCTAGCAGAGATTTACAGCTTCAGTTAGCTGCTCTGGGCTTCTCTCAGTGCAGGTGTGATAGTGGGACCATTATAAAAAGGTCTGGATAAGTAACTTCTAAAAGGCTCTAACACTCCTGTTCAAAATACTGTCTCTCAATTCTCAGCCCCTTATCCTGGCCCCGCTCCTGTCTTGACCCACTTTACCCCGTGGGACTTGAGCAAGTTTCCACTCAAAGCTAACTTGTTCAGGTACCAGTTCTGCAAAGCCCGGGGGGCACATCTTAAAGCCTTAACAAGAGTTTTAGACTTCTACACTGACTTAGGCAGTAGGTTGCTGTATTGGAGTCTCGCTCAAAGTCTCCCTGTTAACATTTGGCTAATCCCTGGATATCTCCCTGGACTGGTATCCCCTTTCAGTCTGAATGGCTTTGCACCAAACTCATTCCTACTCCACAAAGGTTGGTTCCTGTACTGCTGGCTATTTCAGTTTGCTGGCTTGTATTTTTTCCCCTTGTTTATTCTGGGGTTCACTGTATGTGTAGGAGATTGTACTGACTTTCTCAGCTCTCATGAATGTGGTACAGGAGCCCATCCTGTGAGGTATCAGAATTATTTGTCTACTTCCCAGGTGCACAGAAACAAGGTTCTTATATAAACAAGTCTTAGGGAGGAGAACCATATACACAAGTGGAAATGTATCTCTGAGTAGACTAGTTGAGGAAGTAGTTTCAGAATTTTAAGTGGAAGAGTAACTGAGTCTTTTGTTTCTTTTTTTAAAAAAAATTACTTCACAGGAGGTTTGTCTGAGTTTAATCCACAGAAAGTTGCAGTGTAAATGGGGGTTTTCTGTTCATCAATGCAAACTGTGCCTCTCAACTATAATGCAAAAGTCAGTCTCTGTCTCTGTTTGCAATGGAAGAAGTTTAACTGAAGACTGATTTAATGTGGTTTTTTGTGCTTGTATCTGTAATCATCCATACAACAGTCCTTGCTGGTCTTTCCCAAACACCATACAGCACTATCTCTACTTAAAAGCAAAATGGGGATTGCATAGAGCAGTGGAACCTGATGAATTTCCCTAGTTTGAGAGAAACACTAGAGAGAAAAGTCGGGGTTCCATGTGTTTTCAACACAGCTTTAAACCAATGAAGCTACTCATTTCAGATCAGCACCACTTCCTACCTTTCTCTTCATTTAGATGGAAATTTAAAAGTAAATCCAGCAATATGTGATCCAGTTGACATTCTTGCACGTGGAACATGGGGTTTCTGAAATTTGAGGACTGAAATTGCTGTTGTGAAGAACTTGGTGTGGTGCAAGATTTTGGATTATAGGTCTTCTGCCAGCTTGCTACAGAGAATCAAGTACTCTGGACTCTTCTGAAGAAGTCTGTGGTAGAAGAGTTGTGAAGATGCAGGCTGCAACTGGTAATGTTAGTCCATCTCTGTGTTGCTTGAACACATGGACCGTGTAACAGTGATATTTACAGGTTGCTTTCCATGTGTCAGTCACAAAGAACTTTTAATTTGCTGTTGTGAGGAGAATTGTTAATAGATACATTTCCAGATCAAATTAGGAGCCTAAATTTCCATCTTGCATTAACCAGGTTACTCTGTTCACATGCCAGAAAGACGTTGCTCTTTGAAAAAGCATGTTAGTGTATGTGGCAAGGACCCTTGCACTTTTTAAATACTTAGATCTGTACATTCTCACCTGAGCAACTTTCACTATGCTGTAGTCTGACAAATGGATCTTTTACTACTGCCCTGTTGTATAGATAATTGTAATTAACTGCAGTTTGTTTTTTCCACTACTTGAAGCTGTGTGATCTGAAAAACTAGTGAACAAAAAGTATTTGTGCATCTTACTATGGGTATCTTCAAATAAAATGTATTTGTATAGTGTGTTGGTTTGGCTGATGGTTTCCTTTATGTGCTGATTGTCCCCCTGCGAGTAAATCCAGGGCAGTTTGAGAGCAGGTGGGCTTGGGTGTCTCCCTGTAAGAGTCCAGCCTCTGTGTTGACATGACTGATTCAGGGGAAACAAAGGGAACTGTTGTTTTTCTTTTACCAATAAGGGCAAGTTCTCAACTTAATCTTCTTATTCATAGCTTCAACATCAGTCCTGTTCTCTGTACAGCTGCAGTAGCAGCCCTTGCTTTCATAGGAAAGGTATGCAATGGCAGAGTTGGGATTGTTGTACTCTTCAAACCATCTCCTTCCTGTTCTCTTCTTCTAGTACCTCATTTGTTCTGAAGCAAGACTTTCCTTTCGAGCACTTAATTTTTCTAAGAAGGAAATATCTCTTTGAAGTGTTGGATGGTATAGATAAGAGGAGGTAGACAGGTATAGGACTAAAGGTTTCATGTAGATCTAACCAAAACTGTATCTGTAGCACTATAGCTTCCACATATTTTCACTGCACAGAAGAGAGAAGCCTATGTCCAGCTGTCCTATTTCCCTCTCACTTCTTGCTTGTCTAGAATTATGTAGGTTACTTTTTGGAGAGGAGGAATGTGCTTAAAAGATCTAAGCTTTATGCTGGAGGTTAAAATCACATGCCTAAAAGCAGCTCCTGCACCACTATCTTCACATTTGGCTTTACACTGAGGTTCCAGTTTCCATAGTCGTGGACAAACTGTGGCTTTGTATGTAAGCTGCATATAAGCTATGGGAGATCATTGTCTGCACTATCTCTGCTTCCTGTAGTACTGTAGTAGGGATTACTTATGGTTGGGGATGCAAAAGAGGAAGGGGAGAGTCTAGAAAGACATATGAATGCTTTACTGTTACGTTACTGAGCCTTATACTGAAACTGTATGACAGCTGAGAGTTGAAAAAAAAGAAAAATCCTTGTCCCTGGAGACATGAAGGAGAGGATAGGTTAAAAGCAGCTCTGGAAATGACGGTTACTAACTCTGCAGCTGTGTCAGATACTCCATCAAGTACAGCATTCAGATGGTGTGGGACCTGTCAGCTACTTGCAGGACCAAAAAGAACCTTGGGAAACACCAAGACAGTCAGTACTCATGGAGCTACACGTAGATGTGTGTCTCAGCAATAAAGAGTCCGAATCTCCCCCCAGCAGCTAATTTTAGCATTCACCTATATTGTCCTATCATCTGTCTTGTAGGTTCCCTTGCTCTCCAGTTCATGGTGCAGATGAAGAAGCTTGTTCCCTTCTGTGGAGCAGCTCATCTTTTTTGGGGAGGGATTTTTAACTGGTCCGTGGCCATTATCTTCACTCCTTACGCTGAACAGTGCAGGTTCCCTCAGTGCTTTCTCACTGGTCATGCTTGGCATGTGTGTGTGGCCATCATCATTCTGGCTGCAGAAGCAAGACAAGATCTATTGCACTCCTTGGCCTGCATCCTGCAGCAGGTCTATGCTGCTAGCGACAGTGCTTTTGCTATACGCTGCAAACGGTGTCAGTGCACACTCTCCCTTTCAGCACTCAATCTACTGCCTACCTCCAGCTCCCAGACCAGCTGCTGCAGGTTTGCTTGGCTGTCATCACTTCCTGCCCTGAATGTATTTTGTTTCTGATCTTTGTGACTTGGGATCTCAGCTCTTGCCAGCTGGTGGCACCGCTGCTGCAGAACAAGGAAGCCAAACCAGGACAGCACTGTGGGAATAGTTCTGTCCTTGTTCTGGTAGCTCTCTTCCTAGGCATAGCTGTGCTCATCCTGTCTGCTTCTGAATGGAGAATCGGGACAGTCTTTTCCAATGCAAGGTGCTTTCAAGGTCCATTAAATGGATTAATTTATTAAGAGATGCCAGGAACACTGTGCTCAAACTGTTTTATGGGAAAGGGCAGCCTGTTTTTTGAGAGACTGAAAGTGAGCAAATTCACAGTGTATTAGAAGCATATGGTCAAGACAGAATTTAGGAGCTACTAATCAGCTGCTCCAATGCACCGCTCTACACACAGAGTCCTACCTTTCCCTCTCTGCATTCAGGAAGCTGGGAGAGGTAGGAAAGAAGCAACAGGCCTTAAGTGCAGAGCTGTGGTCAAAATGTCAGCTAGACAGTTGCCTGGACTGCTTGTGCCATAAACAGAGTGACGCTCATGTTCCAGGCATGTTGAAATCTCAGCAGAAAGATCTATAGCCCCTGTAATTCATGCCTGTGATTTTTTTTTTTTTCCCATGTCAAAAGTTTCCCTATTCCAGCGATTTCAACAGACCCACTGCAGTGGTGCACGTTCAACATTATGTACATGGACTTGTCTACAAAAGAAATTTCCAAGATTCTAGACATGTGGAAATGGTGTGACTAGATATAATGTTGCCTTTGACACAAACTGGCACTGCTGCTATAAAACTCCTCCTCATATAGCCTCCGTGTTCTAGGTAAGTATTCTCCTAAGGAGCTATGCTGGCTAATTTCTCCCTGTATGTGAGCCCTAAAAGAGGTCTCGGAGACAATAGAGTAAGGAGTTACTGGTCAGCATTTACACATAACACCTGGAAAGCATGGCCCATTTCCTTATTTGCCGTGATGGCCTGCTTCCTGCTGCTGAGGGCTGCTGGACATCACACAGTAGCCAGGTCAGCAAGGACACAGCAGCTGATGCCAAGAAGTGGACACAACACTCCTGATTTGTCTCACCAGTGCTGAAATGGTGAGAGGAAGGGATGGATCATGTCCCTCATTCTGCTGGCAGCACTTTCCAATGCAGCCCAGGATGTTGTTGGCCTTTCATGCAAGAGCACATGGCTGGCTCATGTTTCACTTGTCCATCAGGACTTCCAGGTACTTCTCTGCCAAGCAGCTTTCCAGATGGTTGGCGCCGGCTCACACTGGCATATGAGGTCATTCCTTTTCAGGTGCATAACTTTACATTTCCCTTTGTTGAAGTACATAGGATTCCTGTTGGCCGATTTCTCCAGCCTGTTGAGGTCCCTCTGAATGGCACCACAACCACCTGCTTCATCCTCCACTCCTCCTAGTTTTATGCCATCTGTGAACTTGCTGAAGCTGTGCTCCAATCCACTGTTCAAGTCATTAGTGAAATACTCAACAGTACTGGTCCCCGGACCAAGGGTATACCACCAGTGGCTGGCCTCCAGATAGATTTTGTGCCACTGATCACAACCCTTTGAACCCAGTAGACCCACTAGTTTTCAGTGTGCCTGACTGTCCATATACCTAGTCTGTAGTTTGTCAGTTTGTCCGAGGCTGTTACAGGAAATGCTGCTGACATCCTTGCTAAAGCAAACATGAACATCTCCTCCTCTCTCCTCATCCACTGCAGCCGTCATTTCACTGCAGAAGGTGATCACACTGGTCAGACATCCCATTCCCAGCGTAAATCCATGCTGACTAGTCCCAATCACCTTCTTGTTCTCAATAGGTTTGGAAGTGGCTTTCAGTATTATTTGCTCTATCACCTTCACAGGGGCTGAGGGGAGGCTGGCCAGCCTTACAGTTCCTCAAGGTCTCTCAAGCTCACTGACTTACTCCTGCCATTGCCAGTTGCTGCATCTCCAAACAGCCCTTTTATAATTTAAAGCAAATGATGGACATTTAACCAGAGTTGGACATGCTATTCAAAGCATTCTCCTAAAATATATCACAGGATAAAAATGCTGGTAATTTATTCCAAAATGAAGTCTGGGGGAAAACAGCAAGTGGTGCAAAATCCAGCTTCCACTTTACAACACCATTAGTTTACTACCAGTTAATTACAGGCACATTTACATTGTCCGGTGTAAGGGATGGCTGAGATTGCACTAGGCCTGCTAAAACCCAGCAGATGAAGGCAGACACTCTGCAAGTGCTGCAAGAGGCACAGTGCAACATTGTGTAAGGATTTTCTAAAAGTCCCTAGCAGGGCATGAGGGTGTCCATGCAGCCCAGTAACTGAATTAGCTTTGCACTTACTGAACTTAGCTAATCAGCTAATCAGCCATCCCAGAATGACCTAGCTCTGCATGTAAACAACTGGTGTCTCTGGCTGATAAATTTTGAGTCGCCTTTAAGTGAACTTAGAAAAGGAACAGATAAAACAAATACCTCCACATTTATTCGGTTATAAGATGGTATAAACTGTACCAGCAAATGGATTTATTTTCCTTCCAAGAACTTTCAACCTCTTAAGGAACAATTCCAAGCAATCACGTTGGCCTATCTGTAGTCATTTTTAAAAGCATTAACAGATGATTATAAAAGTAGAAGTGTTCCAAAAATACCTGCCTCTGGTACCACTAAGAAGAAAGATGCTCTAGTAGCATCACAGCAGGACAAAAGAAACAGCTGGTGGTTAGTTTATGGACTGACTAGTGGAAAGTAACATCAGAAAGTAGTCAGAAATGGTTTTCTGTCATTGGTCTGGGGGGTCTACACCCAAGAATTCATAGAAGTATAGAATGATTTGGGTCAGAAGCAACCTGTAAGGTTGGAAAGGACTTTCAATTAACATCTAGTGGTGTTGTCCCCAGGACAGCTGGCCAGGGAAACTTTGGCTTCATAGACATTAATTTTAATCTGTGCAAATTTTAAGAGGCTGGAAGCATGCCACTGTTTAAGCAGGGCACAGAGGGGTCACCAGATACCTGTGGACTACTTTTCTTAATGTCACAGGCAAAATAACAGAAAGCTGATAAGGGACTTGCTCAGTAGAGAATTCAAGGACGGATAGACAGTTAACGCCAGGCTACACGGTTGTGTGGAAAATGTCTATTTAATCCTTAGAGATTGTTTGGCTGATAAAGGTCACAGTGGGCACATCACAGAATTAAACTGGGGAGCATGACAGAACAAACTCATCACCCACTACTTGGCAAAGCAGGTATTACACAAATTAACAACTGCCAACATCCTCCCCAAAACAGGTCTTTATGGTGATGTTCTGCAGGATCGGTAGCAGGCTCAGATGTCTTGAACTGTCTCGGGAATCTGGAGATAGGTTCAAAGTCACCACAGACAAACTGTTCTGTGAAGAAGGTTGGAGGAATGGAAAATAACAACGGGGTTAAGGTGGCTGTACAGAGCAGTATCAGGTTCTGGTCACATTAAAGCCCATCACCTTTTTCTTACAGCCAAATTACAAGGTGAGAAAACTTGGACTGAGGGCTGCAGGGGGCACCTACAGTACACAGTCTGTCTCCAGGCACACGCCAGCTCCGAAGGATGATCAAGCACTCCAACATGAATGGCACCTATACCAGAAAGGCTTGCTTCCACGGCTGAACTGGGAACCCTTTCAAGTACAATCGTTGCTGAAGCCTTGCTTCTGCAGGCATATCAACACGATATAAAGCACTGGATCCCCTCCCCTTTCTAGGCAGTGTCTTCAGGAGTTTCACCCTAAGCCTCAGTGCAGCAGCCATTGCTTGTACACCTAAGGGTAACATCTCTGGAGACAATTCTTCTTTGCATCCAAGATTTTCAATTGTTCCATTATAACTAGGGAGAAATTCTAATTTCCAGTAAACTTAACTCAAACCTGAAAGTCAGGCTTGGCTTCTTCGTGCAGAGACTCTCCCTTACAGACTCCGAGTGCAGCTGGATTCTGTTGTCTCTCTGAGGTTACTGGCGTATGTTTTGGAGAAAGGTAGCACTGTTGATGCAGGTGTCATGGGTTAAGGCTCTGAACACTTTGCAGAGCAGTATTTTTTATTAGACCTAGTGATGTAACTGGGGGAACAAAACAGGCAGAAAGAAAATAAAAACTTCAGATTAAATTGTGAAAAACTGGTCTGAACTTCAGCTCAGTTGGACTAACTGTCCAGTGAGTCTGAGGGACAAGGGCTGGTAGTGTAGGAAGTAGAAGAGAGCATTCATTATCCAGAGGGAAGGTACACTGCACCCCCAGCCTGTGAAGAAAAGGTGGCTTTTGTTTCTTGTCTGTAATGCAGAAGCAGAGCAGATTTCTGAAGTAGGGACAGGGTGATATTCTTCACACAAGTGATTTTTCCCCACTCCCAAACGTGACTGGCAAAGAGAATGCACCAGAACAGTAGCTTCCAGCCTGTGGCAGACGGACTGCAGGCTACATAGGAAATCTGCATCAGGTGACTGAGAAAAGCAATTTTGAACTTAATCATACAGTCCAGCAGGATTTGCACCTGCACTGGATTAGTCTTTATCAGCTGGAAAACTGAAACAGGTCTTGTAACAGTAGAGATGCCAGTCCTGACACAGGCAGTAGGTACAATTTGCCTGCCAGGCCTGGTCACACCTTTGCTGTGTTTAGCACAGGGGCTCCTCTCCAAGCCTGATGTACTGAATATGTGGAGTGAGGTTCTGTGTCTCCAAGCCTCCATCGGTTTATTCCTTTCTTGCTCCTCTGGGAGCTTTAGCAGTGAAATATGCCATTTTCTCATTTATATTTACTCCATGTACAGCAGAGGGGCATCTACAATGCTTTTGTCCTTGTATCCTAGCTTAATTTTCTCCTCCTTCAAATGCTCCTGCGCTGGGTTCTGTGTGGTATTCAGAGACACACTCCAGCTGGCACCACACCATCCAACTACAGCATCCCAAGAGCTCTCAGCCTTTGTTGTTGCGTGCCGCACATCAAATATCCATCTTGATTAGCAAAGGATTGCCAAGTCACGATGAAAGAAAGCTAACAACACTGATTAAATCTGCACAGATTATGGAGCTGCAGACATGTTTGTCACAAAGCTTATGGAACTTTGTTTGGTGCTGTAATTAATTCCCTCCCCACGGTAGTAATAAAATATCAACAGGTGTCTCAAGAAAACCAATGCTACCTGTGCATTGTTTGGTCTGAATTTCAATTTGCTGCTAAAGGACCCCCCATCTTATTGAAAAAAGACAGGAATAAGGATGTCTTGCTGCTCTCAACCTGTAGGAGCTGTTGTAGCTTCTGTTTATCTGTGTAATAAATATCAAGGTTGGTCCAGGCTGCAAGACATGCCCTACCTACTCTGTCTAAGCAGAAAAGACAGAAGGACAAACATGGTGATTAATTTTCAGGCATTGCTTAAGGGTAACATGAGATTTGATGCCCTCTCATGTGGAGAGTACGAGGTCAAGGGACAGAGAATGAGCAAAGAGCAATTAGGGAAATATGGCCACAGAAGAGGTCAAAAACCACAGGATGTATCATTTGAAGCACCTCTCAGGGGCTGAACAGTCTGTGTCTGGTGCTCCCATTACCTTCACCAACCCTGCCTGCTCAGGAGAGCACCAAGCAGAGACGACTTTCCACATAGGCCATATAGGCTCTCGCTTAAAATGCCAGGCCTTACAAAGAAGGGATTCCAGAAGCCGCTGCATTTTGGGCAACCAGAGGTGCTGTGCAGAATGGAAAACATGAAGAGCAGGAAAAAGCCTAAACGGAAAAAGTTGTTTTTTTTTTTCTGGCCTACAACTTGGAACTCCTTTTCCTGGGGTGGTGTCAAGCAACTTTCCTTTCTTACCATCTATCCTGCCTCTGTTCAGAAGCTGCACCAAGTACTCTTCCATACTTCTGTTGCACCACCCTCCGCCCTGCCATTCTCCATTAGTCCCTAGAATATTGTCTTAGACCTTTTCCTCCTGTGATGCAGCTATCCTCTGTCCCGAAATTCCTCCATGTCAATAGGCTGACCTCCTGTGTCCAGTCTTCCAAAAGAATGTAACATTTAGAAATTAATGTAAGTGCAGAATAGGTTCCCATTTCCTGGCCACTCAGGCATTGCTCTTTGTAACTGCAGAAACAAGGGAGTTTTAGATGCTCTAGTCATGGAGAGATGGTTTGGGATATCAGACAGGTCTGGGATGAAGCCCCCAGGAGAACACTGACTAGGAGAAGAACAGGGGAGCTTTAGAAAACCCAGAGCCTGTGCCAGCTCAGTTTGAAGGCTGTGTTTGAACACTGATGCACCAAATATAATAAACATAACTTGGCAACCTGAACAGGCTTTAATCTGACACAAACCACTCATCATCAGTCCTGCCAAAACCCCGTAGGGCAGAGAATAAAAGCCACTTTAAATTAATCAGTAAAACGTAAAAGAAAAACAAAGAAGCTCCTGCCTCGAACTGTTCCTGCAAGCCAGCGAGACAGGGGGGCTTGGCCACGGTTCTGAACGTTCAGCCTGTTCCTAAAACCACCGGCCAGG
>VWZY01001829.1:32890-46510 GCA_013399075.1 Chloroceryle aenea
TTCTGTTTCCTCTCTTTTTTTTTTTTTTTCCATACGTTGAGTGTGTTTCTGCTAGTATGAGAATGTAACAAATGTCTCTGCTCTTGCTCTCAGCTATTTTTAGTCCTGCTGCTTGTGTCTGTTTCTATTCAAAGAATTCCTTTGGAGGCCGTTGCAGGAGAGCGCGGTTCGGCAACGCGGGAGGGAGCCAGAGGGGGCAGGGAGAGCACAAGCGCTGAGCGCGTTCGTGATGCGGCAGCAAGATGTCTGATGGTTGGGCATGGTGGTATTAGAGGTCTCTTCCAACCGTGACAGTTCTGTGCCTCTTTCTGTGTGCAGCCTTGTATTCAGGAACCCTACTCAACATGAGTTCCCCCTTCTGGGTATTGTCCTGGCTCTGTGGTTCCCAACTTGTTTTATCTCTTTCTTTCTGTCATCTTGATTTCAACACAAATCTTCTTGCTGCATTTGTTTTCTTGTGTAAACAGCAGTTAATATTAGGTGCTGTTTGGATGCGAGTCGTTACATCAGAGTGAATGTCTGAAATACACATTTCTACACTTCAATAGACAAATCTGACAGCTTCTAGCATTTGTCTTTTTCCCTGCTCCTTTCAGCATCTTTTTGTGTTGTTGTTCTGATACTGATTTAATCTGGATTAGTTATTTTACTAAGTTTTTTAAAAGTTGGGATTTTTTTTGTTGTTTAACAGTGCTTTTTTCCCCTTTTTTTCCTCTTGCTTTAATTACTCATCTTGGAGTGCAGCTACCTGTTGATTGTCATAGTAATTGCTGATAGAGGTATGATCCCCCCTATCACAATGTGAAAAAGAACTGGAAGTGTGGGTTTTTTTGTTTGTTTTGTTTTGTTAGGGTTTTTTTGATGTTGTTGTTTGTTGTCTTATGTCTGGTGCTATTGACAAACTGTAAGCTTTAAGTGTTGTTGATGTGTGCTTATAGCTTGTGACTTCTGTGCTGACAAAACCCAGACTGAAGTTTTTTTGTGAAACCGCCCTGCTTACATTGTCACTGGAGATGTGGGGAATAGTGATTTTAAGACAAGCTGGTCACAGTTAATACAGGCAGGTCATAAGTCCTGTGCAACTTCAGTGGTGCACTTCAGTCGTATATGGGATGCTCTGGATACTGATTTTTATTTTTTTTCTTGTAGTATTGATAGCTTAACCAGAGTGTGACCTGAGATCATATGTCCTTCCATGTATTCTTTGGAGAGAACATCTATAATGCATTTAGTTCATACTCTGCAGCTGTTTCCTTACCTATATATATGTGTGTGTGTGTGTGTGTCTGTGCCCTGAGCTCACCCAGGTTTCTAGCTGACCCCTGAGTTCATCTTGGATAGACTGGAAAGCTGTGCAAATTATTACAGCCTGCAGAGGCTTTGCCATCTGATTTTATTTTATTTTTTTCTTTGTGGAGGGAGCCATCTGAAGAATCTCCCAGTCACCCAGCCCTGTGATCCCAGACAAGTCTGTTTGGATTTCATCCTTTCCCTGTCAGATAGTCTGCTGTCAGCTGGTAGGAGTAAACCTTCTCAAGGTGGTGCTTTTGATAGGTAAAGTGAAATTCAAAGATGACTAGCAAAACCATTTAATATTTAGCTGTATGTACAAAATCATTAAAGATTGCTTTTGATAGCTAAATTGCTTCAGGGTAGTTTGAGTCTATTTTAATGCCTTCAACTGAATGTAGACAGGTACTTCCATGGCTGGGGGAAAAGGACTGTATTCTAGATTACCATGAATTGTGTTAGGCTGTCCTAATACTGCTTGATAGTAGCCTTGTCTTGTTTGGATTGAAGCAGCTCCAAGTTTTTATAAGTGTATTCTTCACTGCGAGTTGCTGAATGCTAACAGGTGTCCAGGAGGCTGGGAATTATGGAGTGTTTCTCAGTAAAAGTGACAAATTTTCTATTTTCCCAGTGGTGATCAAAAGAACACATATGCTGTAAGATAGTGTTGTGTTCAAGGTCACTATGCTGAGAAAGTCCCTCCCTGAGAGTGTTTTATTTAAAAAAAAATGCCTACAAGGCTTTTTTAATGTGGGTTTTGTTGTTGTTGCACACAGTGGGGCTGACCAGGATCGAGTCTTGCTGTACTGGATCAAAGGAAAATAAAATGTGAAATCTCACATTTTGCCTATGTTACAATGGTACATGGCTGCTGAAATACAGGTTCCCCCTTTCCTTGTGAACTTGATCCCTATCCCTCGTGTCAGATTCAGCAGTTGTATAGCCACATAGTTTTCCACTGGATAAGCTTATTCAACTGACTCACTGTTTTGTTTTAGAGGGTTTCGTTTGCTCTTTGGTCATCTCCCTGAGCCCACTATTCCTGCAGCTGCACGTTAGTCTGATTGAAGGGAAGTGGCAATATTATGTGGTTAGGGAGCAGGGATGCCATTTCTGTTGTGGCTTACCGTTGCGTGGTATCAGATGTGAACTGAAACTTGATTTTAATGTAATAAACTGTTTGGGTTGCACTTGCACTATGGATTGATCTTTGAATGAATATATAACCAAGTCCCAAGCTCTAGTCATTTTTTTCCTTCCCAAACTTTGCTCAGCTGTCCTCCACTTGCGTGTGACTTCAGGAAGGCTGTGTTAGTACTGACTGCAGAAGGTAATGATTTTTCAACTCTGAAAAACCTGCTAGTTCAATTTTTTTACTCAGCTGCAATAAAACTTTCCTTTTGTCAAGTATTAGTTAATGTTTTCTGCAAGCCTCCTAGTTAATGCATTGTCTAATTCAGTCTTGAGTATTTTTTGCAGGGGGTGACAGGGTGTAGTTCTCCTAGCTTCTGCTTTGTTGGAATTTGTAGATAATGTAGTGCCCTTTCACTGGATGCTGCTCAGGAAACCTTGGAAGGGAGAATACCAAGGGCTTTGCCTTTTCTGTGTTTCTTTTTTGAATGTTCCATTCTTTTAGGGGATAAGCTCGGAGAAACAAGTATGAACAGATTTGCAATACTTCTGGTTCTTCACCACTGAATGTACCACTGATGGAATAAACAGTGAGTGTACTGTGTATTGACATGGCTAGTATTTTCTTTTATCTCCTTTGGCTAGAAGATGAGACCAGAGGACTCGGAAATTAAGGCGTGCGTTTCCTACTGTAGCAAGAGGAAGTAGTGTGTGCGTGGCTGTGCAAGCACCAGGAAGAACCTCTGAGCCACTGTGGTCTCTGTATGCTTCCTAACCTGAGATAGTCAGCTGAGAGGTTGAGACAGCATATGGTGTGGTCAGTGATGGGAATACATCACCTTTTTTATTTCTGTAGCTGTTAGAGAGTGTTTGCATAAGAAAAACCTTTTCTATGACAGAGGGCAAGATCCTTCCATCAAAAAAGACAGGAACATATATTTAATTTTTCTTTCAGGTCTTAGAATATCAGGGCAGGACAGAACTTTTCTTAAAATATCCTCAGCTGAGAAACATCCTGTAAAAGTCAACTTGCTGTTGCTGCTGCTTCTTCACAGGATCTCTATGATCTCTGCTTCTGAGAGTTCCTCTTTTGTGTATATTATATTTCTGTGTGGGCCAGTGCAGTGTTGTGGTGTGGTGTTGTTTTATTTTTTTGTTTGTTTGCTTTGTTTTTTGTTTTGTTTGGGGGTTTTAGTGTTGTTGGGGGGTGTGTGTTTGTTTTTCTTTTGTCTAGTTTATGGCAACAACTGTGGTCTAGCCTCTGTTATGGCTTAGTAAGATCTTCTAGTTCTGACAGTCCTGAGAGTGGTGTATAGAAAATAATATGCAGTCTGGGTCTCTGTTACTTACCAGTGGTAAGTGCTGGTAACTAGTGCATCTTGCAGGCCCTTGCAAACATGGGGCATATAATTAGGACAGGGAGCAAGACTCTTTTTGCTTGTGGAAGTCCAGCTGGTTGGTATCTAAAATGATGTTTTTGCAGAAAGACAATGAAAGATGAGAATAGTGACTTTGTAGATATTGATATTTGAAACATGAGGTCAAGACCTCAATCTTCTAGGATATTCACTGCCTTTTGATTGTCCAGAATCACTCAGGGATGTTGTTTCTGACAGCATCAGAGCTGGGTGTGTTTTCTAACCAGTTTTTACCAGTCTGAAGATTGCTTTCCTCGTGTGAAAGGTAAAGACCTGGTGGAAGTCAGGCTTCTGTGATTTTTGCGTGATTGTCTTTTTTTTATTTATACCACTGGAAGTTGAATTTGGGGAAATTTAGATTCCTTCTTCAGAAATTCCTGTATGAATAAGGACACCTGTTGCTTCTGAAGTTTGAAGATTTGTAAAGAAATTACAAGGGCAAGTCTGTTGGATGTTGCCATGGTTTAAGGTCAGGGTGACCCCTTAGACCAATAACAGACCCTCTCTGCTAACCCCCCTTCCTCCCCAAAGGGGAAGAGAAAGGCGATAAGGGAGAGAAGACTTAGTGATTAGAAAAGGAAACTAGAAACTAGAACAGACTTAATGAAAATTAAAATAGAAAGAGGACCTGAGCCAAGCCAAGCAAAACAAACAAAGCGGTCCAAGAGGGGAGAAGAGCCCGGGAGCCTCTAGTGAGAGCTACAGACCCTTCGGATCCCTCTGCTTTATACCAAATATGATATCTGTGGGCTGGAATCCCTCGGTGGTCAGTTTGGGGTCACCTGCCCTGTCCGCTCCTCCCTGGAGATGCAGCCTTTCACTTTCCCACCCCGCAGTGTGGTGCACAAGATCCAGCAGTGGCCTTGTTCTGCACACCAACCCTTGGCTGTGACTCTGACCATGGGGTGTTATCAGTGCCAGCAGCAGACACTGCCTGTGAGAACAGGCTGCTGACTGCAGACAGGGCAGTCAGTGAGAAGAACTGAGCTGAAAAGTAAAATACCTGAACAGCTTTGTGCATAGAGTATAGAAAAGCAATCACACTTCTAAGGTGTTCACAGGGATTTCTGCGAAGTGTTCTTTATCACAGCTCCTTCTCAAGAAAGTCAAGAAAATAACTTTCTTGTGACTGCCTCAGGAAAAGGCAGATGTTTTGTTCAGCTGATGTACATGAGTATGTAATAATACTCAATAATATTTTTATTATTTAATGGTAATATTAGGGTTCTTTGAAGTTGGGTGGTATTGTCGTGCATAATCTGTCCCTGGAAGTTCAGCAATAGATTAACTGTATCCTGCAGGGCTTGCAACCTTGTCAAGTCAATTTGTATCCTGTGTATCTCTATCTTCTCTGACTTCTTTGAGTCTAAAAGGACTAGATTCCTTGCTGAAGGAAAGTTGAACAAAAGATCAAAGCGAGAATTGTGATACCTTTAAAGATCTGCTTTTTTTGTGTGTGTTAATACACATTAAATTATTCTTTGATTCTTTACCTTCCTCTTTTCCTTCTAAATTCCAAAGGAAAAAAAAAAAAACAACAAACTAATGTGTTGGATAAGACATCCTGGAGGCTTGGGGAGGGAGTGGGATTTGGGGTCTTGAGGAAAATTGAGCATTGGTATACCAATACTTCAGTAATGCTTTTAGACACTAGAATACTTTGTTGCCATTCCATCACTGGTCTGGTGACTGCTTATGATGCAGCACTGTACCTGCTGTAGGTCCTGGGGATGAACTTGCTGTACATATATAGAAACACTGAAACAAATCAAACATTGAGGTGTGGGATGATTTTCCTCTTAAATGCTTCTATTGTTTTAAATTTTCACATCTAGTTATTTGTTTCTACCTGCAAGTGCTGAAATTTGAATTCCTTATGGCTTGAGAAACTAAACAACATCCTTGAAGTTAACAATTGTCTTCACTACTGATCAAGAGTTTTGTTTTATGTGTGTTTTATTTATGTTTGTTTGTTTTAAGTAGAAGTGCAAAATAAAGACAAGGTTTACAGTAATCTTGTGCTTCTTTTTTTATTTTTGTTGTTATTATAAAAGAAAGTATGACCACTACTTTACACATATTTGGGAAGTCCAATCTCTTTAGTCCTTTATCCTTTTTTGCTAGTGCTCCAGGGGCCTGCTCTGTTTAATGTGTATCTATTTCTTCAATTTCTAATCTGTTTTGTCTGCTTACTAGAGTTGCAATATGTCTACAAGGTCAAGTATTGTTTGCTGATAAGGGAGTTTTGTACTAAGCCAGAATCTGACATGGAAATGAAACATCTTGTCTGAATATTTTTTTGATCTGTGTTAAACAAATTTTAATTAAGAGTTGTTTTTCTCCCAGTTTCAAATCTTCTTTCCTCATTTGATCTGCAGTTAAAACTAAGTTCATCAGTTTGTGACATCCTACTCATTGCTATGACAACAGCCTGCCAAACAGACTTTAATATGAGGAATTGTGGAGAATAAGAAGCTTCTTTGCAAGCAAGGAAATATTCTTGTTCAGCCCCATCTTATTAATTAATATCCCACTGAAGGTGGGATTAATTAATTAATTAATGACACTCATGGTAATTTGAAGGCAGTGGCTATCAGCCTATCTCCTGCCTGCTGCTTTGATACTCTTACCGAGTAAGTGTGGTCGGATGTGAAGCCTCAGCCTGGTCTGGTGAAAGCCCCTCAGCTGCTCTTTGGGGCTGGGCTGGTTGCTGTGTCTGGACACTGCCCATAGATACTGGGAGCCAACTAAGGGGAAATAACAATCTCTATTTTGAAAGCTTGCTTATATCAAGCTGCCAGTTGTGCTTTTAAGAAGACTGGATCATGTCTGAGATGGTTTATAACGTGTCCATGTTGGCTTGATGGGTAATGTCAAACTGAGGGTGTGTTTCTACACTTGTCTGAAACAAGTGCATACTACTGCCTGGAAGAGGCTCCCCCTTTGCTGGTTTTCTGCTTTGGACCTGTTGCCAAATCGTGCTGCTCATGGGCTGCACAGTCAGCAAGATGTGGATCTTCTTTCAAGATCCCATTATACCATTCAGGTTATTTGTCTTTGTTCCCACTAAGCAGGCTGGTTCTGCTGTGACACTTCATCCCCCAGGAGTGTTTCAAACATTTGTGTGCCTGCTTTTCTCCTTAAAGTATACTTTCATCCTGAGAAACAAACCCAGCTTGAACAACTGTGGCACAAGAACACAGTAAAATACATGTTAGGAGAGATGGAAGAGAACTTCTCTTCGGGTACCATAGGTTGCCTGCCTATCAGAAGGGTAGGCTATACTTGAGTGTGTGCTTCACAAGCACACAGGAAACTCTTTGGTTTAGCATATGTGCTGCTGTCATGTCCAGAACATGGATTGCAATATTTTGAGGAGCTTTGGTGAAAAAACAGGAAAAACAGGAATTTCAGCATACATTTCAACTCTAGGTACAGGAATTTGTGTAAACATGATGTTAATTCAGAAATTGTGATCAAATTGAGACCCAATGGAGTTACAATTTCACAATATATCTTAAATTACAGTGGGCAAATTCTAGACAATCATATATGAAACTACTAGCTGTCTTTCAGAGATGATAATGCTCTCTGTCATGGTCTCTGTCATGGTCTTTTTTGCATTCCTCATTGTGTTATGTTCAAATTGTGATGAGTTGACTGATACTTAAAAAGAAAAACCAAAACCAACAGAAACAACACCACCACCACAAAACAAAACAACCAAAAAACAAAACCAGACAAAACCCAACAACCCAAAGGTCCTTATTAGTCTATATAAATTTAAGTTGGATGTTGTCAGTCCAGTCAGCAAGACTTAAAAGCCAACTTTAACACAAAGAGTAAAACTCAAAGCTGAAGGCTTACAATACCAGTGGACAGCCATGACCAGTCAGTGATAAGTGTTGAACATGCTGTTCAGAGCATTTCCATATCTACTTAGTATTTTGCTTTACATGGAACATGTTGTCATGAGTTTGAGTAATCTCTGTTCTGACTTTAGCTGGCTATTGGGGTGTCAAGCACAGTGCTCTGAAGGCCAGTATGTTCTGGGGCTTTGAGTACCTTAAGAGACTGGGAGACAGATTGGCTTTGGTGAATGTATTCATAAAGCTGGAGAAACACAGTGTTCCAGTGCAACTCATCCTACCGTCAGTTCCTGGTAAAGACAGGACTTTTCTTGTTAAATATGTAAGAATTCATGGAAATATACATTCTTCTCAGACTTGATTGAATGCTTTAACTAGCACATAAAGAAATTCAGTGTCAGGGTTCAATTTTGGCCAACAAAATTGTATTTCCTTAGTGAAGAAGAGATTTAGATGGTAATGGGGTTAATTGCCTTGTTGTTTGTAGATGAGGCTCCTGAGCATTGTGAATCTATGTTTAAACTGAAGCATCTCATTGCAGGTTTAATTGTTGAGTACCCATTAGTTGTGAATGCTAATGAGCAGTTGGACATGGAGCACATCCCCATCCATAGAATTGCAGCAGCTTACTCGGTTTTCATCTGAGCATTATTGTGCACTGAAATAGCCAGCTTGCACCAAAGTTGCTGCCCTAACAAGTTGTCATGTTCCTGCATTTGTGCTGCTTGTTTCCATGTCTCCTTCTCAAAGGTTTACAGATTGCCCTTAGTTCTCTAAACTTGCTGTTTTACTTCCAAGTGTTGTGGGGACAGAAACCAGGCAGCTGACCATGGCTGTTCTGACTAGTTGAGAGTTCTGTTTCCGGTTATTGTAGCTACTATAAACCATACTTATCAATTAGCCATGTGCTAGATACTGTACAAATGCAGAGGGAATAGTAAATTTATTGTTCTCAAGTAATTTTAATGCTAGACAATGAACGAGAATGAAAGCTGACTGCCTCAAACAGGATAGCAGTGATGTGTGCATGGGATTTGGGTTTTCATTTGGGTTTCTTTGTTGCCATATAACAAAGGAGTGCTTAAAGCAGTATACTAGGTAGTTTTGTAAATCATTTCTATACGTATTCTATGCGTATGAGGGAGAACTCATACTGTCTACAGAGGCTGGATTTAAAGGTTATAATCATAATTTCTCTTATAGATAAGAGGTGAGAAGTAGAGTGGGTGTTGGCCATGTTCTCCATATGTGTGCAAGAAGGCAGTTTGATTGGGAGGAGAAGAACTGTCTAGTTTGTGAATATGTTTCTGCATTAGTGTTCTGAGTGGATATGAGGGTCATTAAATTCCAAGCAGGAAAACAAGACAGCAGTTATTACAGAAATTTAAGGAGTGACACAGCTGGAGCTGGAATTTCGTCACAGTTACAGATGGAAAAGTCTGTATGTTAAGTAATTGGAAAAAGCTGTGGGATTTAGACGTCATCTGGAAGTACAGATCTAGACAGATCCTAATCAGCTGACAAAAATGCTTTTTATCCACTACATTTTCCCCTTTTAAAGACTGCAATAAATCCAGTAATAGTTTATTAAAACTGCTTTCTCAGGAACCCCTGTATACATGGTAAAGATGGGAAGAGTTCAAACAACTGTGCTTATCTATTATCTGGTTATTGAATTAGCACCCTGCCTTAACTCATGTTTTTTCCCTCCTCCCCTCTCTCCTTTCAGATTTTCTATTTTGTACATACCTTGTTTTGTATATACTGTATATGATGACTTCGGTGGGCAGCGAACGTACCCGGGGCACTCGGGACAAAACGCAAAGTTCAACCACACAGCCAGCGCAACCACAGAAACAAGTAGTACAGGTATGTGGTACTATATAATCTTCTCTGAGCTGAAAGTGAGCATGTAATGGTATGCATTTCTTCCATCAGTGAGTAAAATCTGAGAAAAGGCAGAAGTAAAATTCATAGTCTGTTTCAGAAAAGTATGTTTGATATCTCTAATTACTCCGTATTGCAGCGCAGCATTGAGTTGTTCCTGTATTCTTGTCTTTAAAGGAGCTTTACAGTCTTTGTTTCCAATCAGTAGAGAGTCAGGATTTCTGTCCTGTGGCCTCTGTGCCCTCAGATCTCAGCTCTTCCATATGCCAGCCTCCTAATGCCAGAAGGTTTCTGGTCGATAGAGGAATTCGAGTGGGTGAGAAGAGCCTCATTAGATGTATGCTGTGTTCTACACCATGATTCAGCATATCTGCAAATCACAAAATCTTGAACTTCTTGTGCAGTGTCCTCACAAAGTGAAATGAAGATGGTTGTCCACTAGCAGACTAAAATTATTTAAAGCACCTGTGAGATTTTAATTAAGCTCTTACCCCATTGCCTTGACTCTCAGCAGCAGAGTTGTTTAAGTTGTGTGCTTGTCTAGGTTGCAAAGAGTGCAAAATATCTCTGCACCTGGCAACCCATACTTCTCAAAATGGGACTCAAGTCAAGAATTGTCATTTTTCTGCTGTCAGAGTGCATCAATCTAGAGGCCCTCCTGTGGGAAATTGTGTCATTTATTGTTTTCTAGACTGATGTTTAATATGGAGGTGTCTTAATATGATACTGTTGCCTTGCATTTAAAACTTATTCTCTTTTACAGTGTTACTTTTAACGATGGTGATAAAGAACTACTCCTTGTTGGGAATGAAGCAAAGCTTTTTTGTGATACTGCTCTGGTGTTTGTAGTTAACACACCTGGGTTTCTGTTGTTTTTCTTCTGCATCTCCAATTCCATCTGGGTGTAATCCACTCACATAAATGTTAGTGATATTGCACCTGCTCGTATCTAAGATCTCCGCTTACACAGGAAAACTGAAGATAGTGACACACATTTGATATTGTTATAAAAATGGTATATTTTTGCGTTCTAACATGTACTTGAAAAAAGTTTGTTTACGGAAAAAATGAATCAGTGGCATCCTGTTTCTGGTCAAATACGCTGTCATATCTCTGCAGATGTTACATTGTCTGAATGTTTTCACTCTGGATATATTTAAAGGAAGTCTCTTCACTAGTTTAAAATTTGCAGTGGGCCTAAGGAGGCTAAAGTCAGAGTGAGAAGATGGATTAACAAGGCTTAATTCCTGAAACTGGCAGACCTTTTGTTTTTCTTCTGCTGAGCTCTCAGCGGACATCAAGAGCAAGCTCCTTCAGACAGAGCACTGCACTGACAGAAGGCTGCCATGGACAGTGGCACCCGGGCTGCTGCAGGGAATTCAGGAGCAGGCTCACCTCTGTGTTACTAAGTGATGTTTGAAGTTGTCAGCATGACACTTTGAAAACGTGAAGTAGCACGAAGTGCTTAACTCTGATACAAACACTCTCGGTTTTTGCCTCTGAGCACAGCAAACTCTGCTTCCCTCAAGGAACTGGGACACCTGCAGTAACTTCTCAGTGAATAATCAGCTGTTCATGTACAGTGGAGTAATTTTTTCAGACTCTTCTCAGCATTTACACTTGGTCATCTCCTCTAGAGCTTGTATTTGTGGTAAACTCAAAAGCGAAGCAGTTTGACCCTGAGTAAGTCTCAACTCATGAGGCACAGAATTTCATGTCAAGTGAGATTTAAAGTGGGATTCAACCAGCTGCTCAGGATGAATCCTTTCCATCAAGAATTTCAGGGAATGTGGTGGTCCTTTTCTCAATGAAGTCACCCACAGCATGTCAACTTACATTTCGCTCCTGGCTCTCCTCAGTATCAGCCTTTTCTAGCATGAGATGGAAGACTCTTCTGTTGGAGCAGAAACTGAATTAAGTCCAGGATCATGCAGCAAAGAGTTATTTTTAGTATTTTCATGGGAGTGCAACTCAAGTAGACTGCAAATGCCACACTATGAAGACTGGCCTGCTCTGTATTACGTGGTCATTAGTGTTCTGGAGTTAACTCTCCATGGGTTAGCCACTGCCTATTCAGATTTGTGGCACTTTGCAGCATCCATCTGTTTCAGTCTTTCAGCTTCTGGAGAAGTTGCCAGCATGGATTTGTGGTCCAGAAGTGTTATAGAAGCACCAAATATTTCATCGGTAGCACGATCCTTCGGCAGTTTTCAGAGACCAGTATTTGCCTATAAAGAAAATAAGTGCAGCTGCTCACTGGCAAAATACTGACACATGAGTCAGTCTCTTTTTAAGTGCTTATAAAACTACAGAGTCAAGCTGTTGTTGGAAGAATCATGGAAGGTGATGTGAGCAGGAGTCATCAGAGATGTAGTTAACTGAGAAATAACATCTCCAGCTTGTTACAGTAGACCTCAGGAGTGGCAGATAGTAAATAGAAGTAATAATATGAAAGCATAGGTTTCTGTGTTAAATTCTGTTTTATTATATGATTGTCTTGTCTGTGTGACCTTTAACTGTGGTTCAAATGCATTAGAACGTGTTGAAATCACTTCTGTCCCAGCTAACTTTTTAAGTATAAAATGGACCTAGAGGAGTTGTTAACCACTTCCCCATAGCATCTCTGTGCTGCTTGTATAGGCTTTTTCTGAGGATTTTTTTTTGTTTGGAAAAATAGTGGCACTAGAAGATATTTTAAAATAACATATTGTTACCTTTTGTGTACTTTATTGGATGTTTGCATTTTCCAGGCAACAGCAGAACAGATTCGCCTTGCTCAGATGATCTACGATAAGAACGACGCAGATTTTGAAGATAAAGTGAAACAAGTATGTTTCTTACGGTACAGAGTTTTTATGACCTACAATAAGGTGCTCCAAAGCTGGCCTACATTTTGGAGCTAGAGCATCTGTTTCTCATTTAGATGAAACCCTTTTCAGAAGGACAAGAGTTTAACTAGAAAAAGGTGCTTTTATTGCACTGTAACGTCTGTTTACAATAAATTGTCTGGTAATATAGCTCTGGCTGTATAGTTACATCGATGTCTTGTCTTTTGTAGACAAGCCTTTAAGCCAAAAGTCATCTGTGCTAGTATCTCATCCAGACTGTATATTTATAATATGGTCTTGATAATTAATGATTGTCAGAATAAAGAGTGCATTCAGCTTGTCCCACATGTACGTGCCCATGGGAAAAATGTCACCTGTGTAAACTGAATTTGCCAGTGTCTTGGCTTTTTTTCAGGAAAAGTAAAGATCTAATCATAATTTAAAGGTGGATTGAAGTGGTATTTAAAAATAAATAAATAATATGACCTCTTAGATCTGTGTGTGAATTAAAATGATAGAATTACACTGTGAAAATGAAATCTCACACCGTTTCCTCTACCATGCTGAGTTTTGGGTGTAGAAAATCAAGGTTCCATTACTGAATTATAGATAAAATCATTAATTCAAGCAGTAATGAGAATCCAGGTCACTGTTCTGCTGTGGATATCAGTGATTTTGTTCTAGTGAACATATCAGAACTTACGAAGAATACATGAGTACACCCAGAAGGAGCAAAGAATTAGTGTGAATACCTTAATGCAGCAGGGGAGCTGACTTCTTCCTCTTCTTGTCCGTTGTAAAACCTCTGAAGCATCATGGAGTGCTTTTTGTTGTTCTTGTTATAAACTTGTTCTGTTGTTGAGCTGGAAGTGAAGACTTGTAATTCCTAAAGCCAAAGGACCCGCATCAGCAGTGCCTGTAGCTCTGCTGGTGGGAAGGCTAAGAAGGAAGTGCTCCATAGGATCTCTCCACTCTCTTACATTGTGCATATATATTTCTAGCTGATGTTTGGATTTTTTTTTTTGTTTTTGTTTTCCTTTTGGTGAAGTTGCTGGATGTCTCATGTCAGACTGTGATTATCTCCATCCCCCATTCCTCAGGATGTCCACTGGAGGTCCATGGAGCATTGTTCAGTGTTAGGTTTCCCTAATCAGCCATTGCTTATGCCTTTTGTGAGGTTGTTTGAAGTGGATCCGG
>VWZY01001829.1:51438-79050 GCA_013399075.1 Chloroceryle aenea
TAGTGGCTTTTTTTTTCTTCCTCCTCCCCTCACCCCCTCCTTTAGGCCACATACTTATTATCAGTTCTGTGTTCAGTGACACTAATAGGTGTTTTTTCATTTCCTTGGGAGAAAAAGATCTCTCTCTGCCTTCTCCTTTGCTAGATTTATGGAGGTAGTTGAGAGGGAAACTTCCTCTACTTTGCAGATATTCTGTGTTGTGGTTGTATCTAGTCTTCCTTGAACTAGAAGTCCACTATAGCCAGAAATATTTGGGATTCTCACCTTTCATGAGACAGTACAACTTTTAAAAGTTGTTTATCATTTTTTCTCAAAACTGCAGCCTGTGTTCTGTTTGCACCAGTGTAGTTTGCAAGGTATTACATATGTGACATTATGCAAATCCCTGTTTTTTTCCCATGAACTGGAGGGGTGGTGGGGAGGTATGCATTACGNGAAGTATGCATTAAGACCTGTTGACTTTTTGACTTTTTTACTTTTTTTGACTTTTGTATCTAATTCTATTCTACCCAAATAGACTTCCTGGGATACTGTAGGGGGAAAGAAGAAAAGCCTTGGAAAGGAAGGTTCAGAAAACAGAGAGATCAGAGAAAAACGAGGGGACAGAGAAGTGAGTCGTGGACGGGGAAGTTCCAACAGACGGGGAAGAGGAGGCAGCCGTGGCCGAGAGTGTATGTATAGGTGCTCATTTTTAAAGATTCAGACACTTCTATTGCAGCTGAAGCTGGCTGAGTTAAAAGTGAATGCTTAATAAAGTCCACCCGAGCTATAGCTCAGTGCTGAAGAGATGATAACATATTTGTGTGACAGGTATGCTTAATCTGTCTGTCTAACTTGTTTTTGAGATGGTTTGTGCTTGTTCAGACACACAATTTAAAATTTGATACCTTTTGTATTAGTTGATCTTGCACAAGTTGCTGTTAACTATGCAAGTTTTGGAATTGACTCTCTAATTGAGAGAAAGTATGTGGCTGCATAGCTGATAAATCTTTTTTTTGTTTCTTGTAATGAAAAAGTTATCCACCTTTGACACAATCTCTTTTTATGAATGGGAAAACCTGAAGATGTTCTCATCTTCTCATAAGGGGAATGAGCAGGCTTGGGATCATTGTTAATCTCTAACATGTATTACTCACATAAGCCAACAGAGGTGAGTTTCTACAACAGAGAAAGTTCTTCTTGAGTTGAAACATTTATGTGTAATAATACAGTTGTATAAAGGTAAACTGATGTTTTCAAGCTAGATAGAATCATGTTAGATCACGACTGGAGACACACTGCTTTTTCTCTCCTAAGTTTTATGAGCAGTGTTAAAGCTGTATACAGTTCTTGTAAGGTTTATACCAAACACTGATAGCTGAGCAGAGAAACCAAAATGAAAACAGTATGTTTAGCTTTTCACTTAAAACAAAGAAAAATATTTACAACATTATTGAACTGTTTTAGTACAATATTGGAATGTATTCTAATACCGTGCCAGTGGAGACATGAATTTTTGTAGAATACAACAGTGTTGAGATAGGAAAAAGATGCTAATAAAAATAACAGCTATGCTTAGAACAAATTGAAATTGGATTCATCAAAATGAAAGTAAGGGCCAAAATTTTTGCCAGAGTAAGGTGATGCTTGTCTTTTTTTGTAAACTGTAAACTGGAATTAAAGGTTTTTTATGTGGTTGCCAAATATTGATATTTTTTTCCTGGCTTTATGTCCCAGGAAGTAATGATTTTGTTGCTGCCATTAGTAGAGGTTGTGCAGTACAAAATTGCAGCAGTGTTTTACGTGGCTAGACATTTAAAAAAAATTTTTCTTCAAGGAACCAACCATCTTTCAGACTACCTCCTCAGGAGTATTCCACACAATATTTAAATTGTAGTGCTTTTAAAATGCTTCACCTTCACCCAGTTGTCATCCCTTTGAGTTAAATGCACACAAGAGTTCTTTAGGTGTCCCTGGTTGTCCAGGAATGTTGTATAGGCAGACAGGAGGACAGATGTGCTCCTGATTATCCCTTATTCTTTCACTGTTGGCACCCAGCACATTATCAAGGAAGCATAGTATGAGGAAGCTATGCTCTCTAATTCATTAAAGAGCTGAAGCCATAATTATTTTAATAGTGTAGGATTCAAAACATTGCACTTTTTTCCCCCAGAAATATGTCTGAGAGACAATTTCTTATTAGATACTTTGCTTCCTAATTGTCTAGTGCAAAGTAAACATAACTTACTTGGAGCTAGGCCCCCAAAGAAGGATGCCTTTTCTTTTGAGGTTCAGGTTAAGCAGATGGCTATATTGTCTCATGTATAAGTCTATAAAGCTTCTCTTAAGCTGTCCTCTCTCCACAGTTAGATCTGAAGAGAATGGAGTGGACAACAATCAAGGAGAGAGGCCTTCTGATCGTGGGAAACGTGGTCGTGGGAGAGGTGAGATGGTGACACTGGTGTGGGACTGGCACTGTTTTCATGTCCTGAAATGGTACATCCAGATTTCTTTCTTTTAACACTTCTTTTTAAGCATTTCTTGGCTATCCTTTGATTGCATAAGCACTTCAGCCACCTTTAACTTAGGTACATCTCCCTCCTTTATGCCTTGTCATGTCGTGATCTCAGAACAACTTGAAAGAACTGACACAAATCACCTTTATGGTAACTTCCTGTGTATCAGGCTGCTGTGCTCTAGCTATGGAGAGCTGTTTTCTCAGATAGTCATGTCAGCCTTCTGTGAGTGGCAGTGCTTTGGGCATCTTGGGATGTACCTTGGCAGCAGGAGAATACAAGATTCTAACTGTAAGGCTCTCAGGAAGACATTTGATGTGTACTTGTGACATTTCTTTGGGGTGGATCCGTGTTTCTGGCTTGCTTTCTGTTTTCAGTAGCCAGAGAAAGTACAAACCACCTTAGACACTTTTTGGTAAGAGAAGGAATTTGGCTTGGGAAGTGTTGATGAGAACTGTAGAGGCTTAGGGACAGTTCTGATCCTATACTACAGAAGACATAGGGAAGATGTTGATAATGGATTTGGTGTGGAATTGAGGGATGTGTTGGTTTTGATTTTCAGAGATTAGAGTGTAAAGAAGCATGTTTTTTCTTAGAGCAGGAGTCATGAAAATGAGTAACCTAGGTACAGTGCAAATTATGTGGGAAAGTGGGTATTAAATGGGTTAAATTGATAAAGTGCACAGCAGAGCTAATGAAAGCTGCTCTTTGGAATATCCAGTAACGAAGCATTTAAAGATAGGTGCATCCAGCTTCACTGTGTGCAGACTTGCATCTTGAAGGAGTGGAAAGATGGAAAAACGTGTAGCTTCAGAGGGTTGCAGAAATGACTCAGTTGTGCTTGTGAATCAGCAAACAGCAAATGGTGGGAGCAGAGAGGTAGCTTTGCAGGGGTGGGTGTGGTGTAGTATATGGCTACAGGTTTTGGTATGTTAGCACTGTTAATAAATGGAATGTAGGTCTTTCAGTATTTGTTGTGTAAAATAATCCTTTATACTCAAATCATAAATATAAAAGTAGCTTTTTTTAAACTGAGTGAAACTTAGAGGTTATTTTCAGATGCAGTGTGTCTTTTGCTTTGCAATCTTATGAGAAATACACTGCTTTTGTTGTCAACACTGTAGCTCTGTCTGAATATCGTATATTATGCTATGAATATCAAGCTAAAGCACTTAATCATCAGATCAAACTGACATATCTGATGAAATAGCAACAATTTCAACCAACTTCTGTTCACTGGCTTAGTTTACCTAGTATTAGTGTATCTCTCTACCAAACATTTTAGACTCTGTTCACGTGAGCAAACTATCTTAATGAAGTGTTCTCAGCTGTCTGTGATAAACCTGTTGCATGACTTCAGGATCATTATGTTGCAAGTGTGTGTATTCGATGGCAGGAAATACTTCATTTAATTCTATAATGCAAACCCTTGAAATCTGCAGGGACTTGTATAAAGCTCTGTAATTTACTTCTCAGTATTTTGGGGGTGCATGACCTTTCTTTGGAGATTAGTAGAAATAATACGAAAAAACCCAACTTTCTACCATTTCAGTAGTCTCTCTTTCTGGTTACACAGAATAGTCAAATGTGGGATATAGTACTTTAGCTGAAGGTAAATACATTTCTGGTAATCACTACAGAACCTTTTTTGAAGAAGTGTTTCATGCACAGCGTGTGTGTGTTTAGGAATCTAAGCACTGGATGCAAAATTAGGGTCAGCTAATATCTGAGTGACACACAGTCTCTTTTCTATTTTAAGCTACCTTCTCAGGCTAGAGTTGTCTTCTTGGCTGCTTTCTAGTAGATTTTCATGGTCAGTGTTTTACTGCTTAACTGTAGAACAACCTGATTTTAAGAAATAATACTGAAAATAGCAAAAATGGGATTGACACTGGGGTGATATATGTGCTGTTTACTGAAGGGCAGAAATCCTGATATTCAGTATTTCAGTCTTGGTGCTCTATACACTGACTTTTTGTGCAGTAAAGCAACTGTTAATGACTGTGTAACATTCCTTGCAACTTTACAGGGTGGCAGGTACACAGTGTACAAACAGCACTGGTTGCTAATACGTGTGAGATTGGGGATTTGAAGTGGATATGTAGCACTGACTGATCAACAGAAAGTGAAAATGCATCACAGAATGTGTTTCAGAATACCTCCGGGCTGCAATTGCTCTGGCCTTAATTTTTTTCTTGCTAAACTGAGGATGTAAACTTTGACTTGGAAAGGAGTCAAGAAATGCCTTTTTTTGTAAGATGGTCTTCCCATCTGTCTTTTCAGACTAAATTTGTTGAATGAGCTGGATTTAGATGTAAAAAATACTAGAATGGTGATAATAATAATTGCATCAAAGTGACTGTATTTGTGTGTCAATATTGCAAGGATTTGTAACTGTCTGGAATCTCTTAAAGGAATTGTGGAGGAACATGATTGTCTTTAGGACTGTTAGCTCTAGAAAGGTCTTCTCATTTGTGTTTTAATAATCTGCATTATTATATACAAATTGACAGACTTTACAGGCACAATTTATTCTTATATGCTGTTGTTTTTTACTGTTACTGCATCTTCAGTTTTAAAGTCTAGGTCTGGTTCTCCCACTGTCCTCCACCCCATGTTGAAAAGTATGTGGTAGAGCTAGGAAAGGAATTTGAAGGCATAGGGGAGACTGTGTGTGTGGTGTGAGGATCAGGAAGGCTAGGACTTCTGTGCCTGCTAAAGTGATGACTGAGGGGGGTTATGGCTGAGATCTGTAAAATTTCTGTGGAGAAGTCTCTGTTATCCACAGAACACATTTAGCTTCTGCAACCAGAATTGCATACCTTGTGTCTTTGTGTCTTGTGTTTTTGTGTTTTAAAAGCTTAGCCCAGTTGGTACAGGATATATTTTTATATTTCCCTTGCCATAAGTAGTAAGGAGATATAGGTATCTCTCTCTTTTTCTTTTTTTTTTTTTCTTTTTCTTTTTAAATCCTGAATGTAGTGCACACCTTCTGGGGGGTCACAGTCTAGTCTGTTCAGTTTTGCTGTAGTTGGTTCTGCATTGGTTAATAAGCTGTAGTATGATTTTTAAAAAACTTATTTTTAATTAACCAGAACTTTAACATGTTGTTTATTTTCTTTTAAACTTAATCTTAGAGATGAAAGTTTCCTGCACATTCTTCTAAAAGTGGTTACTAGACCATATGCAGTATATAAACTGATCCAATGCTTCTAGCTTTATGATGACTAATAAGACAAAAAGGGATTTGAATTATTAAATACAACTTTAGTGTTTGTTTTTGGTAGTATGGAATACCTAGAATACAAACTTTCTATTTATAGCCACCTTATGTTTTCATAAGGCTTAAGCCTCTTGTCACCTTGACGTGTGCTGGAAGGATGTCTGGCTCTGTATTTCCAGAGTGGAGACTGGGGGTGTTCAGTTACTGTGTAGCTGGAGATAAGCACAAATCTAGGGCGTTGCCTGCCCTTCCAGCCTGCATTTCCTTTTCCTTTCAGCTATTCTTAGGTCTCTTTTTTAACCATAAAGTGTCTTCATCTAATTTAAACCTCTAAATGTGAACATCTGAGTTTTGAAGTAAAGCACCTGTGTCGCAGTGGAAGGACTTAGGTCTGCAAGCTCAGCAAACTGGATTTGCCACAGAATGGCTATTAAGTCATGGGCTAGACCCATCTGAATTGTGGTAGTACACTTTTCTCATGCTCCCATGCAGTGTGTGCTTTGGGGGAAGAAATGTTGTGCATGAGATGAAGGCTTCTTTCCATGCATGGATGGCCCCAAAGAAAAAGACTTGACTGTGAGTTTGTGAGTGTTTGGAACTCCCAGTGGGTTTTACTGATCTTGCCACCTGCCAGGGTGTAACTGAGTTCTCTAGAATTCACTGTAGAAAAGAAGAATACGAATGGAGTATGTGATGGCTAATGTGAAGCTAGTCAGCTGAGGGAGATGTGCTGGAGAGCAGTAAAACCCCAGTGGTACCCAGCTGAACAGCTACAATGTTAGAGGAAACAAAAAACATGTTTTAAATGGTGTTGGATAGGGGTAGTAGCAGGAATGTTGATCAGAATCAGCTTGAAACATAGTTCCCAAGTCTTCTTTTTCCTGGAACAGAAAGAGTAGCAATTCTGCCTTAGGTTTCTATGAGGCAGGGCAGCAATTTTGTTACTTGCTTGATGTCCATGATTTGCTTTTGTGCTCCATGTGCTGATTGATTCTAAGTATATCTTTTCCTTTAGACTCACTGCAAGATTTAATGAGCTACTGCCGAGTCACTTCTTCTCTTTTTATGGGTAAATTAAAAAGTTGATAGAAGAATTGCTCGTTGTGAATTGTCACAGGGAAAGGAAATTATAAAATATTGACCATTGTGACCTGTAGCATATCGATATGTCTTTTCAGAGTAGTGTAAAACTGATATTTTTTACATTACAAGCATAAATTGGTATTACTAGTGAGAGGAATTGGTTCTGTCTCCTTGTGCATTTGAACTGTATCAGAAGATCAAACTAAGTTTAAAACTAATCAAGTCAAAATAAGAAAAAGGGGGCAGGCAGCATGGTAGCTAGGGACAACAGGTGTTTTTGGTGGTTTATCTTGCTGTAGAAGTGACTAGTTTTCTAGCATTTAACAAAGGGGAACTGGTTTGAAGAGCTGATCCAAAAGTGAACTAATAATTATTTTTTTCTGATAGTGGTTTTGAGCTCACTCACTGGTTTGTGCAAAACTGGCAATGCAGGCAAGAGGGTAAAGCTTGTGACTACTAGTGAGGAAGACATCAGTTGTAGTAAATCTGTTGTAAGTGGATTTAAGTTACTGTGGGATTACGTGCTCAGAATTTGGGTCCCAGCTCTGAATTGTGGTGTGAAACCCCATTTGCTCACTGATGTGTTAGTTGCTGTTAAACATAAAAAGTTTTCACTCACCTGGTGGTCATTCATAGTTGCTTCATGACTAACTTCTTGTCATCAGAAGACTGTGACTTCTAATTGTTTTAAGGCCATATTTTAATTTCAGTAGCTGAGAGAAGTAACTTTCTTAACATGCAAATTTAAGAACATAATGATCTGTTTGTGTCAGAGACCGTGAGCTATTCCTGCTAGCATCATAACCATGATGTATGAGATTCAGTGCCTGAGTTGGGATGATCTTTCAGTGATGAGTACTCACTGTCCTTTATTTTGTATTAGTCTTTTCTATCTTTGCATGTAGTGCTCTCAGTAACCCCACTGGTTTGGTGCTTCCCTTTTGTTTTCATTAGAATGCTTTTTATTGCATTTGTTAATTAAACTTTTGATAGGATTCAGGGATACAGGTATATGAAACTAAGGGAATCCACTTGAAATTCAGGTTCAGTATTACCTTTCAGAGTAATTTGGTATTAAAAAAGCCCTGTCTGGCTAGTAGTCTTAAGACTGTGTATGGAACTTCGGGAACAATATGATCTCTAAAACTGTTAGAGGCTCTTATTCCTGTTTTTAGCCAGTAGTTTATTGTGCCCATGCTGGTACAGCATCTTACATATGTCTCGCATGTTAAAACTTGATCTTCTGTTTAATATGCTTAGGTTATTCTTTCAGGCTTTTGCATTTGGGAGGCTTACCTCTTCTAAAACCTATTTGTGCTTTCATGCTAGCTGTTCCAGCTAATTTCTCTATACCTAATGGCTGCCTCGCTCACAGTTATTTCTGCTTGACTGTTCTGTGATTTGTAGCTCCCAATCTGGTCTTGTAAGAAGTACATTTATTACAGAGATATCTCCTACAGTGTCCCCAACTAAATTTAATGGGTTCCACTTGTAAAAGAATGGGCAGAAATGTAATCTGGAGTGCACTGACTTCTGTTCATCTGAGAGCTGTAACCTTGTAATGCCAGGGACCATCTTCTCGGATTGGGTGTTCTTAGGTGAGCAGAGCAGTAGAATGGTAGGTAGTCTGAGCAAGGGGGTTCAGAGGCTGAGTTACAGTCAGTTGGTACAGCACGGTCTGGGGCTCTGTTGCTTATGGCAGAGCAAAGAGCTCTGGTGGACTCGGTAAAGAGTGATGGCATTTGCTGGACTGCAGCTGTTGTTGCCTCTTTCCTAGCCTCTGTCTGTGAAAAAAGAGCAAAGAGGGGGAAATGTTGAGATCAGTCCTGGCCCGGTGGCAGGCTTTGGTTCTTCTGTGCTCTTGCCCCACCAAAACACTGTGTGTTGCTGAGTGGGAAGCTTTCCTCTGTAGATTTCCACAGTTCTTCTGTAGGTAGCAGTTACCATCTTTTATAAGATATGGGTAAACTCTTTCATCAAAATATGAGTAAAGCTATCCTGCTATTTTGATGCTTCTGAGAAATCCTTGCAAATGTAGGTGGTAAACCTTTTAGAGGTCCAGAAATGTCTTTTAACACTTCGACGGTGAACTCTAGGGCAAAGGGAAGAATGACTGGTGAGAGGAGGGAAAGGAACTTCTTAAACTGGTTTTACCATGTCCTGGAGATACTGCTCTTACTCAGTTTAGGTGGTGCCCTATAAAGAAGGGGTAATTTTGATCCAAATTTTGATGTTTGGACAGCCAGTATGTTGGTGACTTAAGATTGTAGTTTTTGTGCTCTAGTGAACTTGTAGTTGCTTGGTGACTTGTAATTACCATATAATTCTGTTTTTAAGCGTGACTGTTCTCAGTCTGCAGTTCCTCTTCTTGTAATACAAAATATTCATAGTCTTCCTCAAAAAAACCCAACAAACTAGAAAAGCCACAGATACTGAAGTCCTAAAAAAAAAAAAAGTGGTGGAGAGGAATTGCATAGAAATATGCTGCACGTAAGAAATAGTTTCTGACATACAGATATGTGTTTTATGGATGGTTAAGTGACACAAAACTTTTCATACCTAGTTGGCAGTATGCAATGTGCAGAAATAAATGCATCCACTGTATCACAAACCTTGTAAGATGAGGCTGGTAACCAAAATTGGAGGCAACAAATAGTTGTTTTGTTAAAATGCAAATTAATATTCTTGTAGGTGATAGCAAGGAAGTTGTTTGAGTAACTTGAATTGGGTAATTTTCTTGTCAGTAAATACGATTAAGGAGGAAGCAGAAGGAATGTGTGGCTGCAGGTTGGTGAAACCATAGGAGGGTAGGAGCAGGCGGGGGGGTTGAGTCAGAGTAGGAAACAAGTGGCGTAATTATTTTCCTCGGACAAGGAGTGACAGGGAATTTCTTGAGAAATTGAGAGTATTCAGAGAGGCTGTGACTGTAGAGCATCTTAAGCAAGGGTGAGAAAGTAGAGACAAAACTGTCTAATTATTTGTCAGTAACAGTTTCATGTGGATTGGGTCTTTAGGCGAGTCTTTTTCTTGGCATTTGGAGCTACTTCACTAGGTACAGAAAAGATTGCAAAGAATTACAAGTCCTACTGAAATGCATAGTCTTAGATGAACTGTGGCAATTTCTCCTGTGAGGAAATTTGGCAAGTAAATGATATTTAACTTTAACTATGGTAGTTTTCTTCTTCAGCCTTAGTATTTTTAATGTCACAGACTAGTGATTGGCGGCTCCTCTGCTGTTGCTGTTAAATGGTGTTTTCTCTCCTAGGGTTTGGACGTGGCAGAGGGAGAGGAGCGGGGAGGTTTTCAGCCCAAGGCATGGGGTAAGAAACATGCAGAGCACAGATTTTGGCAAGGATCAAACAACAGTGTCAATATTAATTGACAATATTGCCACTGTATGTTTTTACACTACTGTATGTTTGATAAAACAATATGGATGCAACAAATCACAGGCCTGTTAGATGATTAATGGTTTACTTTTGTCTTAAACCAGTATTTCTAACTAGACACACCTATACAAACCTAATGTATGTTTGTTCACTCAGTGCTAATATCTTAAACTTGGAGAACACATTTGTACCTATCAGTAGCAGCCACATCGTGCCTTGGAGGCTGAAAGTTCTGTGTGGTGCATCTAGTCCTAGGTCAATTTAAAAATAGATTTGTTTCAGTGTAATTTAGAGCATGCCAGCTCTATACAAAACCAGAAAGTCTAGCAATTATAAACTTTCTTCTGTTTTTGAGGTTTCATGCTTTATCTGTTTGGACATACATGGACCCTAAAACAGAACTGAAATAAGTTGCTCTGCAGCTGTAAAGATTGTTCTCAGTTTTGTTGGAATAACTTGCTTCATAGAAATGTAGCCTTCACTGCTTTCGTTCAGTGTTAATGACATTTCTTGTAATACCAGTCATGTCATGAAGGAGCATTCTACTTCTCTGATAATCCTTCATGTTCATACTTGTAGATGATAAACTGAAAAGAGGTTTTGTTTCAATGATCCTTTTTCACCTTTTAGCTGTATTTTTGGCATTTGTGCCAGGAGTGCATTCTGAAATAATCTTGCTGATGATCCAGCCCCATGTCCTGCACAGGTCTGTTGTTCTGAAAGGACATCATACTGGTTTCTCATCAGTCAAGTGCCTGTTGAGAAACTGTCAGCTGAGAGGGGCTTATCCTTGTACATCTGAACTAATGCTTTGTAAGACTGGGAGGCATAGATATGCTGTTAATTGCTTTTTCAGGTACTGTTGTTTTGGTTCAGTTTCTCTAAAGTATTATTTTTTTCCCCCAGTCTCTTCAGTCTTCTCTTGTCTTACTTTTCTCTTTTCTCCCTTTTTATCTGTGTCTGCTCATAGAAAAAAAAAAAAAGTTTGAAACCAAAACTATCAAGATAAATGATATGGAAATCAAGATATTAAATCTAATACAACTTCAGCTAAAAATGATGACACTTGTGTTCATTGAATGACCCATGTGTTCTCTTCCATTTCTTAACTTTTAAAACTCTAGGACATTTAACCCAGCAGACTATACGGAGTCTTCTGCCACTGATGGCTTTGGGACAAAATCAGAGATTTGGGAGACTGGTCAGAATGATGCAGATGATGGAACTGGTAAGATGCTTCAAGAAGTGGAAGGATTGGAATGAAGACCTGTACCAATTTGTCTGTAGTGTTCAGTTAACTTCTGAAAATGTGAATACATCTCACAAGATGCAGATACAGCTTAACTGCTACTAGTGTGCAGAGCACGTGCTGTAGCCTGAGTGAATCTCTGCTTAGAAGGAAGGGAAAGCAGTTTACCATTTTTTGCTTTAGTACTAACAGTCCCTTGAGAGACAAAGGGCTTTGAAGAGGTACTGGAAGAACCTTGTGTGTGAAGAACTGTTTAAATATCTTAAGTACTGTTTGGGAGCTCATCTAATGCTGTTAAGGAGTGTAAGTCCCACTAAAAGCAATTGGTCCATGGGCCTTGGGCAACAGGGTGTGAATATCTAAGTGAAGATGAAAAAGGAAAGAAAAACTGTTTACAGATGTGAATTTACTCAATGACACTGGGATGGCTTTGGAAGCCCTACCTGTACAATGCAGGAATGTAAGGATGTGCATCTCTAGGATGGAGGAGAGTTCCAAGATCTTTGAAGAGAATTATTAACTAAAGGAGAAGTAGGCACTTGAATGGAAACCAAAAGATCATTCTGCCTGTCTGAAGATAGAGGCAGCTGTGTGTTTCTGTATGAAACATTTCAACTGTGAAGCAGCGCTCCTGGCTAAAGGCAAGGGTCACATGTAATTTGGAAGGAAACCACTTAATAGTGGTCTCACGGTGATTCAGAAATGAAGAGTGTGACCTGCTCACCTGTGATTGGGAAAACAGGATACCTTGCTGCTTCCCATATTCTGTGAATGCAGGAGATGAACACAAAGGAAACGCTGTGTCAGGACAGAGAGATTCATGTATGTTGTTCTCCACAGATTGAATGATAGGAGATTTTTTTTTTAACTCCAGTAAAGGCTAATTCTTCTGATCTCCTCACTGCTGAAGCCTACTCAGATGATATTTCATCAACCCCGGTGTCAAGTGTGGAAGGAAAAGACTGATATCGGAAGCCAGGATGTGCTTCACTGAGCTCTGCTGTCAGACACTTGAGATGCAGCTTCCTAAACTTTCATACAAGCCACTTTCCACTTAACCAGAGAAGACAATAACAGACACAGAGTTCAGGAGGTCTGAACATACAGCTGCCTTGTCACTCAGAGTACCCTCTAGCCCGGTGTGGGAGAGTGGCCTTGAATGTATTGATGGCTAATGAAAGGAAGCTCTTTTTGCCAAATATGGCACCCTACAAAAGAATTTTGAAATCACTTGGTGCTATAGTGCAAACAGAAAGGCACATTTACCTTAATTCATGTTACTTTTTCAAGTACGTTTATCAGATAATGAGTTAGGACAGATACTGACTTCAGAATTCCCCATGGAACACTGGTACTGTTTGCTGTATGGTAATAGAGGGCAGCCTGTGTTGTCTGTTACAAATACTGCAGAAACAATAAGATTAACTAACTGAAGAAAGAAGTCTTAACAAGAAAGGCATAAGGAGACTGGACCAGAGGTAGAAAACTCACTCATTAGTTATTAGTGAATACAACTGTAAGGCTGCGGATTATGAAACACTTCAACTTGTGCTCCACTTCCCAGTTGAACCTGAATATTTTGTGACCCTCCTTGATAACTTTGGGCAGCCTTCATGAGCATCCTGTGTTCCTTCTTGGAGACATCTCAGTCTTTAGTGATCACATAATTCTGTCTGGGAAGAAGAGTAGCTTGGTGTGGGTAAACAGGTCCCTGTAAGTGTATGAATGTGTTTACATGAGGGGTTTGCTGCTGGGCAGACAGCTTGGTGGAAATTCAGAGTTAGCGGGTGGAAATTCTCTTTGGATGCCAAGTGTGTTCTTGCTGTTGGTCTGTGCGTGTGTCACCGATAACTGCACTGAACTTCAGGAACACCACTTAAGGCACGTATGAAAAGTTGGGGAGCATGGTATGGAAAAGGAAGGGTCAGAAGGGTTTTTGGGAATTTTCTCTGGCTTCATCAGATTAATGGTTCTTAAGGGTATGAATGAGTTCAGTGTCAGTGTGAGGAGCTCCTGCAAATTGATTGGTGGAAATTTAGATACTCAAAAGAAAGTATGAATGTTCTTTTTGGCTGCTAAATACACTTTTGCTGATAATTTATTTTGAGTGCAAATGGAAGAGGCACCATAACTAATAAAACAAAAATCTCTCTCTATGGCTATAGGAGAAGCATTAAATTTTAGTGTTTCTTTAGCAAGCTGTACAGGAGTCTCTGAAATAAGACCTCAAGTCAAAAATAAGAGATGTCTTTATAAAGAGCAGGCTTTACAGTTGAATCATTTAGATTTGTGCAAGTTGGAAGCACTTTCAACCTTTTGATGTACAGTATCTTGAGGGTTATCTAGAGAAGGCTGCAGCTGGGTTAGTAGTTTTAAAGCTTAAGAGAGTGCTGGGAAGGAAGGTGGACAGAGTGGTAGGGTGAGAGACTGTCAGACAAGGTATGGGTCTGGAAGCAGGTTGTACAAAGTTGAGCTGGTGATTTGGATTTTAACCACAATTTCTATGTCTCTTTTTTTTTTTTCCTCCTTAGTTTACAGTGCCATTATGTTCATTACAAATCAATTTCCAGAAATAAGTTCCCCATGTAGAGGTACTATAGATGTGAATGGGGGTGATGTATATGTATGGCCATCCATAAAGCCTGCAGTGGGCTAGTGAAGGATGTAAGATGAGACTATACACAGAGGAAGGGCGGGATGAAAATATTTCTCTTTATTCCTCATTACCCGGGCCCATTTCTTCTTTTAGATAAAAGGAAAGCAAGCGAAATTAGATCATCCTAGCTCCTTGGAAAATCAGTGTCTTTCATTTGCAGTTACATTTAAAGGGAGATAACTGGGCAACTACCTGAAGAAACAAAGCCAGATTGGATATGGAAATGTGTTCTGAAACATCATGAAAATATATAAACTCTTTCTGGAGTTCTGAGGATTTAATAAGTATTGTCTCAGGAAGGTAAATGGTATTGTGGGGTGCATAAAGAAAAGTATGTCCATAAGGTCGAGAGAGGTTCTCCTACCTCTCTGCTCTACACTGGTGAGACCACATTTGGAGTATTGTGTTCAGTTCTGGTCTCCCCAGTTCAAGAGGGACAGGGAAATACTAGAGAGAGTCCCAACAGAGNCTGAAAATGCTCTAGAGCCCCTTGTCCTGAATTGTTGTAGATGCCAAAGGCATTGTAGTAGCACAAATGGAAGGTGTTTCTAGGTGCACCATCATGTAATCCTATAAAAAAATGTAGAGATAATATCTAGTCTTGTTGGTTGAAATAAAAAGAGATTAAAGGGCAAATCTTTTATGGTTGATAATATTTAAGTGTAATTGCATTCCAAATAATTCAGCATCAGTTTTCCTGTATCATATTTTTTATACAAGTGATGTGCAACTGAAAGGGAAAAAGAAGGGACAGGTGGGAGGAAACAAGATGACCAGTCCTCATCCAAAAGGGAATAAGCTTGAACAGCATGATTAGTATTTTTTTACAAGCAGGCTGAATGTTCAGTCTCAATTTGTAGTGTACAAGGCAGTGGGAGATCTTGAGCAATAAATCACAGCACTTCTTATAAATAAATCGTGGTGGATGTGATGGTCACTTCTCAAAGTAGTCTGTAAAAGTGATATTGTATTTTGGTATTTTATTGATACCTCTACTTTGATAGTTTCATAAATTTCATGGAAGAGCTTCCTTCATTATTGTAGTTATGAGAAACCTTATATTACTCTGAAACTGAAGAATGACAAGAAATAAAAAATTAATTGTAGTGTGTCAAAGGGGAAGAAGGAAATTGTGTAGGTTGGAAGTTACAAGTAAGTTGTTGGTGTTTTTTTTAGGACTGCTGTGAAAGTCAGAAGAAATGTTTTAAGGTAATCTTCAGGTTGTTCTGAAATGTCTATGCAATCCAGAAGGAAAGAATTAGTAAAAGAGTTTGTGATAGACCAAAAAACCCCAAACAAACAAAACCCCCAAACTTTGGTGCTAATAACTGTGGCTGACTACTTAAAGAAAGGGGAATGAACTACTCTGACAGGAAGTGAGGAATTGGAGGAAAATAGCTGAAGACATTTAACATACCATGTACTTTTTTTGGCTTTATAACTCTCTAAAACTGAACTTGTTACAAAGAGAAACAGGAAAGACTCAGACATACAGGTTGTAGTTTCTGTTGCTGGGATCCTTGAAAACACAAAGCATAATTTCGGTAGAAAATAGAGAACTCTTAAAATGTGATGCTTTGCCAAATAATTTAGAATCCAAGGTATGAACCCCCTTTCTTCTCCCGCTGTGTGTGTATGTTTATGGTAGGCCTGTTTGCCGTGCTGGGCTAGTGTCATTTGACCCTCCTCTGCCCAAGACACTGCTTTGTAACAGTGTGCAGGAGAATGTGCTAATGTACTGATGGCATTAGTATGAACTGGATTCCGTGCTGTCTTCAGGGGGCTTGTTTCTGGATGAATGAATCTGAGGGCTCTTGGTTAAGTAAAAGGAGATGATTAAATCAGTAGTTCTGCTTTTGGACTTGATCAAAGGTAATGATGGTAGCAGGAACTTTCCTGCTGGTGTTTCCTTTGTTTGTGGTTCTGTAGACTAAATGAAGGCTTTGGTTGCTGCTGGGATAGCCTTCCCCCTGCTTGTGCTGATGGGCAAGGCATTCAGTCCATTTGCTGCTCTTTCGTGTCCGTGCCTGCAGTTTTCTGGGGAAGGGATCAGGTTTTTGCATCTGTAGGATTGTTTTCTGTAGTTCTCCCATTGCCACATGCTGCGGGCTGCACGGTAGGCCCCTGTATTTGCAAAATAAACTCTGCCACAAGTTATGGGGAGAAGCGTTTTGCAGCTACAGGGGAAGCTTATTGACTCCTCTGCTGCCTTTATATGAATTATATATGTCTTAATTTAAAATTGCTCTATCAAGGGATGGGTTGGGGGTTATTCTGCCCCAAGGAGAGGTTGGGAATGAGTCCTCAGAGGCATAGCTTGGGTCTTTAACTTGAATATGTAGAAAGTAGGATTATAGATTTTGGAGCAGATGTTATGTTCAGGCTCTGTATGAGTATGTGCGTGAAGGTAGGAGATACTACAGGAGGGTTGACTAACCTCTCACTGCTGTTGTCATAAGAGGAAGTTCTTCCAATGTTTGGGATTAATCGCTGCTTGTAGCCATGCATTTGTGCAAATAACATCTGGTACCACAGCAGCTCAGAAATTCCTGAAGTCAGAAATTAAAAGCAGAAAAAGAAAAAAAAAAAACCCCACACAACTAAAAACCCTCTCAAAATTTTAAACCAACAGACCAGTTTTCTAGATCTTCCCATGTTTCCAGCCACCATCTCCTTGCTTTGTGTTCCACTAATAATGAAAACAGGATTGCTTATAAAGCAGAAGGGTTAAATAAAACATTGTGCTTTTAGCCTGTAACTGTTTTCTTTCCTTTCCTAATTACAACAGGAGCATGGAAAAACTCTGTAGAAGAATGGACAGCAGAAGATTGGAATGAAGATGTAAGTGTTCCTTGTTGCTTAGACTGATTCATTATTTACCCTTCATAAAGTCTCTGTGTTTTCTTCAAAAACTAAATGTTTGAAGTAATGCTTTGCTGAAAGCATGCAGTGATAATTGTCTTTCTTGCTCTAATTCCTGTTTTGAAAATAGATATATAGATAAGCTTTTTTAAAAAATAAAATTGAATGATGAAATATTTATTTTGCTGTGTAGATAGATAATGAAATTGAAAGTTTTATCCCAAATTAAGTATTTGTGAATTGTAGATCTCCAATGCTCAATGTTGATGGGTTAATTTCATACTTGTACAGTTGTGTAGGGATTTAAAGACATATTGTCACAAGACTGTTATGTATTCAAATGCTGAAGCTTACTATCAACTTTGAACTCCTCATTTGATTCTTTTTGTTTGAAATATGCATAATTGTTCTACTTGCTCCACTTTGTGTCCATAATATTAAAAAAAGGCGCTAGTAGTGTGCTGAAGTTAGCATTTAATTGCTTCATTCCTGTTGTTTTATCATGATGTATTGTCTAAAGCGCTACAGTAATTTTGTTTCACATTCCTTATCAGGCACAAGATGTCTTCTAGTCTGCAAAATATTTGACATTTGTGTTCGTGTCTGATAATCACATCTGTGATTTAAAATCTTCAGTAAATGTAGTAAAGTTTTTCAGATAACAAATGAGGCAGCAAAAAATATGGAAAGGAAAGCTAGCTTTCAAAATGTTTTTCAGTTTTTATAGGAATATTGATTATTTCAACTTTGTGTTCAGAAGAGTAAGGGGTTGTCTCAGAAGTCATCTCCTCCTCTAGACTGGCATGTCAGTGTTGTCCCTAGAAATTGTGAATATTTCTTAAAACAGATGAGAGAACTTGTGCTTGCCTAGTGAGGGCTGTCTTCCAATAAAAGTAAAAGAAACACTCAAAATTCCTAGTTTTTACTGACTTCAGAAACTGTCATCTCTTTAAACCTGTCCTCTACTTCTCGAGTGTATGCTAGAGGCGCACAAAGGGTTAAAGGTAGTGAAAATTTGTGGCCTTAATTCTGTTTGATGCTGTTAAGATACAGAATTTGTAGGAGAGGAGGGCTGCTGAGCCCTAGGAATTGATTTTTTTATAATTAATCATTAAAGTTGAGTGTTTACACATGAATCTTGAAAGAGCTGCAGATCAAATCTCTAGCCTGTTGTTGATTTATACTAAGTTTAGAGTCTGGGAAAAGTCACTGTAAACTAAGACAAAGTTGTTTCTTGAGCTGATGTGAGTGAATTAAATGCTGAGCTGCAGACCAAAACATGCTTGGGGAAAAAGTAAAGGAAAAATTGAGTCATGTGATTTAAAAACAAAACAGAAGAGTAAGAATACTGCTTGTGCCGTTCAGTATAGTTTTATGTAAAATAGGTCCACTTCATATAAACCTGGTCTTGGTACAAGTTCACTATGGAGATAAGAGTATGTCCTGGTAAAAGGTTTTGGTGGAGGCCCTATTCCTGGATACATTCTGTATTTCATCTACAATTTTATTCTAAAAATAATTATGTGCTATCACAAGACACATTAAGTGGATTAAAGTCTGCCTTGCAAATTTTGGCAAGTAAAACTTTTCCAGGAGGACCATTATGGAACATGGCATCTAATCCCAGGCCAGGTGCCATCTAATATCTTTATCAATGATTAACAAGTCATAAATAAAATCACTGCCTAATAAAATGTGTGGGAAATACAATCATTGGAATGAGAAATAAAAGTAACACAGTCCTGCAGCAAAATCTGGACCTCTGCTAGACTTGATCTGTTCAAATGAAAAATGCTTTAATATAGCCAAGTGCCCATTTGTGTTACAGGAATAATGGCATACCTCTGGAACAAGGGGCTATTTTCTGGAAAGCAGCAACTGAAAAATGTTGAGGATGATTCAAAAAGAACAGCTCAACTTGACCTCCTAAAGAGCTGATGCTGTGGCAAAAACCAAAGTTATCATAGTCTTTTTGCCTGTAGGCACTCATCCCTGTTTCTTAGTCATTCTTGATTTCATATTTTTGTATGTGGACTCTCCTGAACTTGATTCTGAAGTATTGCATCTTTCTGCAAATTCTTTGCTTTTACAGAACAAAAATTGTGGAAAATAGATGAAAATTGTTTACTGATAGAGAAGGGGTTCTTGAGAGTGAGATTTTTAGTTTACTGGATCTGAAAAGGTTACTTTATTAGCATACAGTGGGCTCTGGTTTAGGCTAGCAGACAAAGGCCTAATACAAACCTGCAACTGGGAAATGGAGGCTGACTATTAAACACAAAATACACAATTCTAGAGCATGACTAATGATTAAAGCAGCAGAGCAAGGTGATGTATTTGCTTCCTGCAGGTAAAGACCAGGTGTTTTTCTGTAGAGTATTTTTGGTTAAATGTGGTGTTCTCTAGTCAGACACAAGTTAGAGCAGGTGAATGAAATTTAACATTGTGTGACCTGAGAAGGATTAGATTTTTGTGATCTAATAATCCTGTCTTTTGTCTTTACTAGTGAGTATGGAGCAAGTATAGTACGTTGTCATCATTCTCTTAAATAATTTGAGTGGAAAATAGCTGCAGTGAAAATAGGAGGTCATATTTTTTTAAAGGATATTCAGGGCACATACAATGAATGAACAGACAAATGTTGAGGTACTGTATATGGCTTTGGGTTAAAATTGTGATCATATTCTCCTGGATAAAGAAAATAAAGTTTAACTACAGAAACTATCAAAAAGGGAGAAATAAAATGCATACAAATTGCTGGGAAGTGGGTAAAGGCAAACTTTTTCAGTACAATATTGGTAGTCTTAGATTTTATTGGAAACAGCAGCAGTACATTTTTTCCCCCCCTTTTTTTTAAAAGGGGGAAAAAAAAGGGAAGTAAGTATTTTTGTGGGAGTGTTTCCTTCATCAGGAAGCAGCAGGAGAACTTGTTTTGTTTTCTTTAACTTCAGTATATCGTATCAAAATAGTAAGAAGGTTTTTGTTTCTATACAGAGCATTAATTGGTTGATGCTCGGTTTTCATGAGGATGATGGAGGGTATTTTCCTCTTCTCATCACCTATCTACTGGCTATAGGAGCTGGTAGCTAGCTGTTAAATGTATTGTCTGCTCAGTGATTAGAGAATGGACAGGAGCTGAAAAGCAGGCATTTCACTGCAGATGGAGGAAATAAACTTGTGAGTCTGACTTTTGCAAATGGTTCGTGAGCATTCAGTCAAATCTGGGAAAGTGCCAGAGCTTCAGTGAAAGACTGGCAAGTGTAGTAAGTATATGGTGAGCATAAATAACTTTGTTAGGAGCTGATAATACTATTTCCCAGAAATGCATAGGGTCTAGTGTGAACTTCAGTGTCACTGAGCCGGTAGCTGGATGCTTTTGTTTGGCATGCTGGTTGAGCCAGAGCATTTCCCCTCTCAAACATCAAGCATACTTCTGTGTTGCCCAAACCTTGGCTCTTTGATTTGCTTTGTTTTCAGGATTCATCATTGTTTAGGTTGCTGTTAGTCTTATCCTGGGTTATGCAAGTGTAAAAACTGTTGACATTACAAAGCAATTAGTATTTAACCAAGTGATTATAGACCATAGGGTGCTACTTGTGTCATTATCTGACCTCCTTTTGCCATATAAAGCAGGAGTCTCTTAACACTACAAAAAGTACAGTACATGCTGTTCTAAAATAAAACATGCAGTGGGGAAAGGGCTGAACAATAGAGAAACACCCTTCTTAATTTGAAATGTGCTAGGGCTGAACATATGTTTTGTTTTGGTCAGTGCATAGGGTGGCAGGCTGGCAGCATTTATACACAGAACAGAGTTCTGTTCCAGAAAGGTGGAATTAAAGTATGTTGGTGGGAAGGGAATAAAATGGAGGGGAATGGTGGTACTAATTTTTTCATGACACAGTGTGTTGTATATAAGTGGGTGCTATGAGAGTAGGCGAAACATTTGAACTTTGCCTCTGAGTGGTAAGTGATTGCTCCCAGTCAGCCCTTCTGTGTCCTGCTTAAATCAACAGTGTTTCATAGGAGGATCCTAGTCAGATGACTGTGTTCAGGGATACATGTGCTTTCAATAGAGCTGCCTGTCGGATGGCAGGTGAAATTGGCTGATGTCCTTTAATCTGGACTGCTAGTGATGTGTGCAATTAAATATGCATAATTTCCTGGAAGAGTTTTATTCAAATGTCAGATTCTAATGGGACTCTCTGTGAATGTTTGAATAGGTCAGTTATTCTTTAGTCTAAATATAAAGCTACACTGAAGTGGTTAAGGGAGATTTTTTTCAAATATTATCTATAATACAACTATTATACATGCATGTCTTTATCTTGTCAAACCTAACCTGTACTGATGTAAGACCTATTCTGGTTTGCAAGTACTCCCGTCAGCAGAAATTAATTAGCCCTAGGAGTTTGTATCTGTTTAACTGTTTAATTTACTTTTTTAAAGAAAAGTTATTAAAAAACAAACAAAACCCCAAAACTCACAAACAAACAGCAAACACTACCAGTACCACCCAAAAGAAAAATCACCTCCTTTCACCTCAAAGCCCCATCCAAGCAGCTCCCCCTGTCCTGCTACCTGTGCAAATACCTATCTTTGTTGTAGCAGCCTGGTGAAAGCAGTACAGTTTTCTGCCGTGGATGGTCTGACTGGTTATATGGGATAAGCAGTTACATGGTTCTCCCTTTTTATTGCAGTTTCTGAGATCTTGCTCTGAGCCATTGCTTTAGGGTGTTTTTTCTACCCTTGGCAGGAATGCCAAGAATGAACCATGAATGCTAGTTCACTGCACACTTCTGAGTACAGACCTGCCTCTGCTGGTGATGTGAGCTGAAGTACACAGGGATACGTGAAATGAGTGGGAATGGTGTAATGTGTTATACTCCAACAAGACTTATCAGAGCTACTCTATAGAGTCCTAAATTATGTCTTCACAAGGTGTCCTTATTCTGATGATATACCAGCTGTCATGTTAATTATTTTCTGCTGGTACATTTTTCAGTTGAACTGTTGCTCAAACTGATGTAGTTACATTAGTATACCATTGTGTATGCTCAGTAGACCAAATTTCCTAATACTTTAAATTGGTGCCTGGTTCTGTGGAGAAGACTTTCCTGAAGTCTATGTATTTTTTCTTTTTAAGCAGAGCTGCAGCATAGAATCACAGACTAGTTTGGATTAGAAGGGACCTTTNACACTGTGTCACTGATGAATATACTAAACAACACTGATCCCAGTACGGACCTCTGATGGACACCACTTGTCACCAGTCTTCATCTGGACATTTTGCCACTGATCACTACCCTCTGGATGAGGTCATCCAGCCAGTTCCTTATCCACCAAACTGTCCACCCATCAANCCGACCTGGAATGATTTCAGGGATAGGGTATCTACAACCTCTCTAGGCAACATGGGCCTGCATGGTAAAAACCCACCTTCCTTGTAACTGGTGTGAATCCAGCCTCTTATAGTTTAAAACCATTACCCCGTGTTCTATCATACCCTTCAGATACTGGAAGGCCCTAGTAAGGTCTCCCCAGAGCCTTCTCTTCTCCAGGTTGAACAACTCCAACTCTNCACTGGAGTTGGTCAGGGGGGACTTGCCCTTGGTGAAGTTGTGCTGGCTTTCTGGAATCACCTCCCTGTCCTTCAGCATAGCTGGTTGTAATGGTAGTTTGACTTTATTCGTATCCTGAAAGTGCATGACCAAGATGGAATTGCTGCAGATGTTGCAGCAGTAAAGTGTGAGCATGCGTATGATTAAAATATATTACCCCTCCCCCTCTTTTTCAGCTTTCTGAAACAAAAGTCTTCACTGCTTCTTCTGTTCCAACTGAGAACCATGTGACTGCTGGGCAAAGGTAAGCTATTTTTCCATGTTTTCCCTATACCTTGAAAATTTTCTGCCTGATGAAACAATGTTAGTTTGCACATATAAAACGTTGAATAAAACAGGGCAGCCCTGGTCAGAGGTGGTCAAGCTAATTTCAGAATTGCAGAAGCCTAGCTTGCAAATCATTGGGTTTGTGGGTACTTGTGCTACCTATTACTGACTACAGAAGTGGAGCCAAACTTACCAAATCCTCAAAGCGAGGAGACCCTGAGACTGAGAAGACCCTGTCTTTTACACAAAGACTGCTTACAAGCAGGAACAAAAGTAGCTGGGAAGGAAGGTTTTCTGATGTTGACAAGGAAGTTCTGACTTTGCTGTCCAGAAAAAAAGAAAGCTTGCCCCTGTAGATGGTGAAAGTGTTAGGAATGTAGTGCTTTGATAATTGTATTCACAAAAAAAGTTTGTGTTGCCAAGAAGGTGAATTTCCTGGTGAGCATCACAATTACTTGCCTTAACTGAGGATACAGAGTTCAGGCAGAGAACCAAAAATATGGCAGTTGCTGTCTTCCTTTACTTGCCTTTGTCTTCACCAAATGCCTGGCAGATATTATTGTGGGATCAGTTGCCTGCACGAGGCCCCAGTTCCCAGGAGTTAAAGTGGTGTGATGAAGACTTCAGTAGTAGGATAGCATGAGATTGGAAAACTAGATGGCCTAATGGTCCCAAACATTCTGATAACAGCTGTACTGCAGACTGCAGCAAAATCTTCCTTATAATGTGGATGTGATCTGGAAGAGGCATGTCGTCAGTTGATCCATGGTGTTTATTCCTTTCCTTATTAAAGGTGGTATGCTCACTTGTCCATTGTTCTAGTGCAAATATTCTTCCAGTGGATGCCCCTCAACTGTGTTAAATATTATGTTTTAGTTCATCAACTCTCATTCTTATGTTCTGATTTTCATTTGTTTGAGTCAGAGACTTTTTTAAAATGATTTATTATTTTTCATTATTATTCTTTTTCTCTTTTTAAAATTTTTTGTAAGAAAGGCTGGGACATTAAGAAATCTGTGCCGATGCAAGTACTGGAATCAGCTCTTCAACCCAAGCCTGCAGGATGTTTAGGATAAACCTAAGACAGACCTCTTGGCATATATTTCTTTTATTGCCTGAATAATTTTACTTGAATAAACTCATGCTAAACATGTGGTAGGAGTTAGTAAGCCATGCTAATGTAAGAAAATTCATGTTTCTTCTGCTCAGGTAGATGTGGTTGAGTAATTCTGGATATGTGCCTACTTCCTGAGAAATTTAGTTTTTATTTCTGCTGCTCTTGTGACCTTCATGTCATCACATATTTGCTCAATTGCTGCATATGTGACTTTTATTCTTTACTGTCTTTCTACCTACCCTATACAGAGGAAGGACATTGATCTCTATTATTTTTTTTAAAGAGATAGCTTAATATATACAGAGAATGTGGATGATCAATATATATAATGAGCTTGCAGGCAGGATCCACTTAAACATAATGTATCCTTTATGACATGTCTCTGGTCACTTGTATTTTTCATATAGGTTGTTTTTGTGATACATGATGTTATAAATTTGATAATGTTCTTAAGAGTGCAAAGATAATTGATTTTGTAACTGCAATGGAAGGTTTCAGCTGTGGAATACTACTTTGTCAAAAACCTCTATTCTACTTTTTTTTTATATGACAGACAAGCAATATTTGAATAGACTGGTAATCAGTAATAATTCTTTTGCTGGTACAGCAGCTTTAGTTTTGTTAATGCTTTCTTCCGTTTCAGCATAGCCTAATCATATTTATTCCAACAAATTTTGATGTTTTCTTACAGCATTGATTTGGTAGCGCTGCTTCAAAAGCCTGTGACTTCTGCTCGAGAAGCAGAAGGCAACTCACTTGAAGCTTCAAAGCAGCAGACCTTTGGCCAAGCCCTAGTCTTCACAAATTCTCAGCACAGTACCCAGATGACACCAGGAACTGGCAACTCCAGTGCTGTAAACTCGTATACTCCTCAAAGTCTGGTAAAATTATCTTATGCTTTCTAAATACTCTTAATGCGTAAATGCTTCAGGTTAAGTAACTTTTCTAGTACTGGTCATTTTGTGAGATGTTTCAGTATTTGTAAAATTCAGCTTGCAGATGTTAAAAGAATTGAATTCTTGTTTCCATTCACACACAGACACAAAGATTAGTTTTTTCTAGGTTTGTTAAGTAGTTGTTTGTTCAGATGAAGTAGTTGTATTAATTTTTGAGTACAGAGCAGTGATGTTTACTGTGTGCTGATCTAGGATGAAATGTTTTGTTTATAGTGAAGACTTTTATACAAGAAAACTATGACATTTTATTTCCAAGCACATATCTGAGTGCCTTTTATGTAAGCTTGCCTATTTCTCAGTCAATTGTGAGGGCTTGAAATTGAGCTCTTACATTTATTCTCTGAAAATCAGTTGAATTAGGAGTAAATATATGCTATTTGGAGATGCATGGATTTGATTAAATAAGTATTGTTTCAGTCACCGTGGTCGAAGTTGTAGTAGTGGTAATCAGAGAGGATCTGGACATGTGCTACAAGTGATGAATTTTTTTTATTTATAGTTTTTTAGTAATCTAGGGTAGAAGAGGTTTTAGTTGATGCCAAATAGCAGCTGTGTTCATTGACCCTATTATTTCGTTAAAATTATTTACTAAATACTTCATTCCTTCCCCTCTTCTTTTTTCATCTTTTGGTAGTCTGCAGTCCTCTGCTCTGGCTTTGGAGAGCTTGGATCTGCTAAACTGGCAAACTCTACCGGATCCCAGATTTTGGACCAGTTGAAATCTCCAGGATTGGCTCAGTTTACCTCTCAACAAAACAGTAGTAGCTCTTCCACCACTGCCACAACTACCACATCATCCTGGGATCTAAAGCCCTCCATTACTCAGTCCTCAGTCCTTAGTCAGTTTGGTAAGTGCTTTGACATAGTTTTTTCTCTCCTTCTCTCTCTGTTAGCCTGCAAGATTTCTTCATGACAATGACAGTTTTAAATGGCATTAATGAGAGACTTTTTCTAAAAAAATGTAATATTAATAATGCAATTTATTACAGCACTGTAAAAGTTACACTTGCTTGTTATGGATGTTACAAGTATATCACAAACTTTTTGGTGGGCTTAAGCTTATCTGTAAATGTTACTGTATCATTAGAATTTGTTGAGCCTTCATGTAATGACACCTTTGACTTAATGTGCTTGAATATTTAAGTGGAACTTTGGTGTGATTTTGTTTCTCAATAAATCATTTTCATTGTACCTATGCTGCTTCTAGCTCAGCATAAGATTATACTATATTTCATCTACTTTTTCTCCAGATTTTTTGTTTCTATCCATTACATGAATTTTGAATGAGGACTATATAATTTCTTCTTAATGTGTGTCATATCTCAGTGTTCTTTCCCTAGTGTGCTGAGAATGATGCAGGTGACCGGTTCTGTCTATTCATAATTGTATGGATTTCTCATTTAATTGAGTAAAACAAGTGGAAACAGTGAAAATGACACACGCTTGGTTTTTTCAGTGTAGTTCCTAGCAATAGTCTCACTGTGAAGAGGGATAGCTCTTGTATCTACCTCATGTGTATGTTTCCAAATAGATAAGCAGCCAGTCTGGTAGCAGTTACAATCTTCAACACTCAGTAATTCTGAAAACATGTTTACATACATGTTAAGTTGCTTACTAATGCATTTTATCATCTAAATAAAAATCCCCTCACACTGCAAATGCTGTGCATCTCTTACAGTTGTTGACCAGTGCTCTGAGCCACTTTGTGGCTTTCAGCATCTGAAAAATGTGAAGGGGAAGACTTAAAAAAAAAAAAATTCAGTGTCTGGTGTCTCTTGACTTTCAGCCAGATTGAGATGGTAGATGACTTTCTATACGCGTTGAAAATCTTCTTTGTAGGGACAGGAAATCCTAATTCATAATACCTCTAATATGAAACTCCAGGCCACTTGGAAATAGTCACATTTTGTCGGCACGGTGAATTGCATTGAGGTTTGCAGTGTTTGATTTAAAAATGTGCAACTGTTTTTGAGGTTTTTCATAGTATATGATACTATTGTGTGACTGTGTTGATAGAATTGTTTTCTTATTTTTGAAGAAAGCTAAATAATGCTTGCCAGCAGCTGTTTGTTTATAGTAGGGAACGTGAAATGTTGGTCATATTATAGGAATGGCAACATTCAATATGAAACTTGTGCAGTGTCTGAAGGGGACTTGCACACACTGTAAAATCATAGCTGTAGAGTGTGTCAGGTCACCCAAGTTCTTTTAGAGTACAAGTGTGAAGAGCAGAGTTTAATGCTTCAATTTTGATGTTTCTTTTTCCCAACGCTGACCAGACTTTAAATCTCAACCTGAACCATCCCCAGTACTGAGCCAGCTGACCCAGCGACAGCAACAGCAAACACAGGCGGTTCCTGTTCCTCCTCCTGGGCTGGAGTCCTTCTCCTCCCAGGTAAAACTCCGAGCGCCATCTCCAGTAGACGCCCCTACAGCTGTTAGCAAAATCTTACAGCTTCCCACTATATCTATGGATAACCAGTCAGTGACTGCCCATCAAACTCATCAGAAACAGATAAAACCACCAAAACGGAGGATAACTCCTGCATCCAAGGTGAGTAATTGCGTAGTGGCTTGTCCTTAATAAACACAAAAGCCATTAAAAAGCTTGTTTCATTAATAATGTGGCCAACAGTAACAGGGACATGATCTTCCCCTGCTACTCAGCAATCTTGAACACTGGGTTCAGTTTTA